>JAWNLB010000147.1:8727500-9200271 GCA_035041595.1 Drosophila basisetae | reverse complement strand
GGGCTTCATAATGTTGGAAGAAATTCGGACTTTGGGCAATTATTGGCGAAGATACAACCATTTGAATTTGGAAACAGAAACTCAAAACGTCAATTTCTCGATTTCATTTCATAAAAACGTATTTTCAACTTATGATGCAGAATCAATATATATAAAAAGGGCTTCATAATGTTGGAAGAAATTCGGACTTTGGGCAATTATTGGCGAAGATACAACCATTTGAATTTGGAAACAGAAACTCAAAACGTCAATTTCTCGATTTCATTTCATAAAAACGTATTTTCAACTTATGATGCAGAATCAATATATATAAAAAGGGCTTCATAATGTTGGAAGAAATTCGGACTTTGGGCAATTATTGGAAAAGATACAACCATTTGAATTTGGAAACAGAAACTCAAAACGTCAATTTCTCGATTTCATTTCATAAAAACGTATTTTCAACTTTGATGCAGAATCAATATATATAAAAAGGGCTTCATAATGTTGGAAGAAATTCGGACTTTGGGCAATTATTGGCGAAGATACAACCATTTGAATTTGGAAACAGAAACTCAAAACGTCAATTTCTCGATTTCATTTCATAAAAACGTATTTTCAACTTATGATGCAGAATCAATATATATAAAAAGGGCTTCATAATGTTGGAAGAAATTCGGAGTTTGGACAATTATTGGAAAAGATACAACCATTTGAATTTGGAAACAGAAACTTAAAACGTCAATTTCTCGATTTCATTTCAAAAATACGTATTTTCAACTTTGATGCAGAATCAATATATATAAAAAGGGCTTCATAATGTTGGAAGAAATTCGGAGTTTGGACAATTATTGGAAAAGATACAACCATTTGAATTTGGAAACACAAACTTAAAACGTCAATTTCACGATTTCACATCAAAAATACGTATTTTCAACTTTGATGCAGAATCAATATATATAAATAAGGCTTCATAATGTTGGAAGAAATTCGGACTTTGGGCAATTATTGGCGAAGATACAACCATTTGAATTTGGAAACAGAAACTCAAAACGTCAATTTCTCGATTTCATTTCATAAAAACGTATTTTCAACTTATGATGCAGAATCAATATATATAAAAAGGGCTTCATAATGTTGGAAGAAATTCGGACTTTGGGCAATTATTGGCGAAGATACAACCATTTGAATTTGGAAACAGAAACTCAAAACGTCAATTTCTCGATTTCATTTCATAAAAACGTATTTTCAACTTTTGATGCAGAATCAATGTATATAAAAAGGGCTTCATAATGTTGGAAGAAATTCGGACTTTGGGCAATTATTGGCGAAGATACAACCATTTGAATTTGGAAACAGAAACTCCAAACGTCAATTTCTCGATTTCATTTCATAAAAACGTATTTTCAACTTATGATGCAGAATCAATATATATAAAAAGGGCTTCATAATGTTGGAAGAAATTCGGAGTTTGGACAATTATTGGAAAAGATACAACCATTTGAATTTGGAAACACAAACTTAAAACGTCAATTTCACGATTTCACATCAAAAATACGTATTTTCAACTTTGATGCAGAATCAATCTATATAAATAAGGCTTCATAATGTTGGAAGAAATTCGGACTTTGGGCAATTATTGGCGAAGATACAACCATTTGAATTTGGAAACAGAAACTCCAAACGTCAATTTCTCGATTTCATTTCATAAAAACGTATTTTCAACTTATGATGCAGAATCAATATATATAAAAAGGGCTTCATAATGTTGGAAGAAATTCGGAGTTTGGACAATTATTGGAAAAGATACAACCATTTGAATTTGGAAACACAAACTTAAAACGTCAATTTCACGATTTCACATCAAAAATACGTATTTTCAACTTTGATGCAGAATCAATATATATAAATAAGGCTTCATAATGTTGGAAGAAATTCGGACTTTGGGCAATTATTGGCGAAGATACAACCATTTGAATTTGGAAACAGAAACTCAAAACGTCAATTTCTCGATTTCATTTCATAAAAACGTATTTTCAACTTATGATGCAGAATCAATATATATAAAAAGGGCTTCATAATGTTGGAAGAAATTCGGACTTTGGGCAATTATTGGCGAAGATACAACCATTTGAATTTGGAAACAGAAACTCAAAACGTCAATTTCTCGATTTCATTTAATAAAAACGTATTTTCAACTTTTGATGCAGAATCAATATATATAAAAAGGGCTTCATAATGTTGGAAGAAATTCGGACTTTGGGCAATTATTGGCGAAGATACAACCATTTGAATTTGGAAACAGAAACTCAAAACGTCAATTTCTCGATTTCATTTCATAAAAACGTATTTTCAACTTATGATGCAGAATCAATATATATAAAAAGGGCTTCATAATGTTGGAAGAAATTCGGACTTTGGGCAATTATTGGAAAAGATACAACCATTTGAATTTGGAAACAGAAACTCAAAACGTCAATTTCTCGATTTCATTTCATAAAAACGTATTTTCAACTTTTGATGCAGAATCAATATATATAAAAAGGGCTTCATAATGTTGGAAGAAATTCGGACTTTGGGCAATTATTGGCGAAGATACAACCATTTGAATTTGGAAACAGAAACTCCAAACGTCAATTTCTCGATTTCATTTCATAAAAACGTATTTTCAACTTATGATGCAGAATCAATATATATAAAAAGGGCTTCATAATGTTGGAAGAAATTCGGAGTTTGGACAATTATTGGAAAAGATACAACCATTTGAATTTGGAAACAGAAACTCAAAACGTCAATTTCTCGATTTCATTTCATAAAAACGTATTTTCAACTTTGATGCAGAATCAATATATATAAAAAGGGCTTCATAATGTTGGAAGAAATTCGGACTTTGGGCAATTATTGGAGAAGATACAACCATTTGAATTTGGAAACAGAAACTCAAAACGTCAATTTCTCGATTTCATTTAATAAAAACGTATTTTCAACTTTTGATGCAGAATCAATATATATAAAAAGGGCTTCATAATGTTGGAAGAAATTCGGACTTTGGGCAATTATTGGCGAAGATACAACCATTTGAATTTGGAAACAGAAACTCAAAACGTCAATTTCTCGATTTCATTTCATAAAAACGTATTTTCAACTTTTGATGCAGAATCAATATATATAAAAAGGGCTTCATAATGTTGGAAGAAATTCGGACTTTGGGCAATTATTGGCGAAGATACAACCATTTGAATTTGGAAACAGAAACTCAAAACGTCAATTTCTCGATTTCATTTCATAAAAACGTATTTTCAACTTATGATGCAGAATCAATATATATAAAAAGGGCTTCATAATGTTGGAAGAAATTCGGACTTTGGGCAATTATTGGCGAAGATACAACCATTTGAATTTGGAAACAGAAACTCAAAACGTCAATTTCTCGATTTCATTTCATAAAAACGTATTTTCAACTTTGATGCAGAATCAATATATATAAAAAGGGCTTCATAATGTTGGAAGAAATTCGGACTTTGGACAATTATTGGAAAAGATACAACCATTTGAATTTGGAAACAGAAACTCAAAACGTCAATTTCTCGATTTCATTTCATAAAAACGTATTTTCAACTTTGATGCAGAATCAATATATATAAAAAGGGCTTCATAATGTTGGAAGAAATTCGGACTTTGGGCAATTATTGGCGAAGATACAACCATTTGAATTTGGAAACAGAAACTCAAAACGTCAATTTCTCGATTTCATTTCATAAAAACGTATTTTCAACTTTTGATGCAGAATCAATATATATAAAAAGGGCTTCATAATGTTGGAAGAAATTCGGACTTTGGACAATTATTGGAGAAGATACAACCATTTGAATTTGGAAACAGAAACTCAAAACGTCAATTTCTCGATTTCATTTCATAAAAACGTATTTTCAACTTTTGATGCAGAATCAATATATATAAAAAGGGCTTCATAATGTTGGAAGAAATTCGGACTTTGGGCAATTATTGGCGAAGATACAACCATTTGAATTTGGAAACAGAAACTCAAAACGTCAATTTCTCGATTTCATTTCATAAAAACGTATTTTCAACTTTTGATGCAGAATCAATATATATAAAAAGGGCTTCATAATGTTGGAAGAAATTCGGACTTTGGGCAATTATTGGAGAAGATACAACCATTTGAATTTGGAAACAGAAACTCAAAACGTCAATTTCTCGATTTCATTTCATAAAAACGTATTTTCAACTTATGATGCAGAATCAATATATATAAAAAGGGCTTCATAATGTTGGAAGAAATTCGGAGTTTGGACAATTATTGGAAAAGATACAACCATTTGAATTTGGAAACACAAACTTAAAACGTCAATTTCACGATTTCACATCAAAAATACGTATTTTCAACTTTGATGCAGAATCAATATATATAAATAAGGCTTCATAATGTTGGAAGAAATTCGGACTTTGGGCAATTATTGGCGAAGATACAACCATTTGAATTTGGAAACAGAAACTCAAAACGTCAATTTCTCGATTTCATTTCATAAAAACGTATTTTCAACTTTTGATGCAGAATCAATATATATAAAAAGGGCTTCATAATGTTGGAAGAAATTCGGACTTTGGACAATTATTGGAAAAGATACAACCATTTGAATTTGGAAACAGAAACTCAAAACGTCAATTTCTCGATTTCATTTCATAAAAACGTATTTTCAACTTTGATGCAGAATCAATATATATAAAAAGGGCTTCATAATGTTGGAAGAAATTCGGACTTTGGGCAATTATTGGCGAAGATACAACCATTTGAATTTGGAAACAGAAACTCAAAACGTCAATTTCTCGATTTCATTTCATAAAAACGTATTTTCAACTTATGATGCAGAATCAATATATATAAAAAGGGCTTCATAATGTTGGAAGAAATTCGGACTTTGGGCAATTATTGGCGAAGATACAACCATTTGAATTTGGAAACAGAAACTCAAAACGTCAATTTCTCGATTTCATTTCATAAAAACGTATTTTCAACTTTTGATGCAGAATCAATATATATAAAAAGGGCTTCATAATGTTGGAAGAAATTCGGACTTTGGGCAATTATTGGCGAAGATACAACCATTTGAATTTGGAAACAGAAACTCAAAACGTCAATTTCTCGATTTCATTTAATAAAAACGTATTTTCAACTTTTGATGCAGAATCAATATATATAAAAAGGGCTTCATAATGTTGGAAGAAATTCGGACTTTGGGCAATTATTGGCGAAGATACAACCATTTGAATTTGGAAACAGAAACTCAAAACGTCAATTTCTCGATTTCATTTCATAAAAACGTATTTTCAACTTATGATGCAGAATCAATATATATAAAAAGGGCTTCATAATGTTGGAAGAAATTCGGACTTTGGGCAATTATTGGCGAAGATACAACCATTTGAATTTGGAAACAGAAACTCAAAACGTCAATTTCTCGATTTCATTTCATAAAAACGTATTTTCAACTTTTGATGCAGAATCAATATATATAAAAAGGGCTTCATAATGTTGGAAGAAATTCGGACTTTGGGCAATTATTGGCGAAGATACAACCATTTGAATTTGGAAACAGAAACTCAAAACGTCAATTTCTCGATTTCATTTCATAAAAACGTATTTTCAACTTATGATGCAGAATCAATATATATAAAAAGGGCTTCATAATGTTGGAAGAAATTCGGAGTTTGGACAATTATTGGAAAAGATACAACCATTTGAATTTGGAAACACAAACTTAAAACGTCAATTTCACGATTTCACATCAAAAATACGTATTTTCAACTTTGATGCAGAATCAATATATATAAATAAGGCTTCATAATGTTGGAAGAAATTCGGACTTTGGGCAATTATTGGCGAAGATACAACCATTTGAATTTGGAAACAGAAACTCAAAACGTCAATTTCTCGATTTCATTTAATAAAAACGTATTTTCAACTTTTGATGCAGAATCAATATATATAAAAAGGGCTTCATAATGTTGGAAGAAATTCGGACTTTGGGCAATTATTGGCGAAGATACAACCATTTGAATTTGGAAACAGAAACTCCAAACGTCAATTTCTCGATTTCATTTCATAAAAACGTATTTTCAACTTATGATGCAGAATCAATATATATAAAAAGGGCTTCATAATGTTGGAAGAAATTCGGACTTTGGACAATTATTGGAAAAGATACAACCATTTGAATTTGGAAACAGAAACTCAAAACGTCAATTTCTCGATTTCATTTCATAAAAACGTATTTTCAACTTATGATGCAGAATCAATATATATAAAAAGGGCTTCATAATGTTGGAAGAAATTCGGACTTTGGGCAATTATTGGCGAAGATACAACCATTTGAATTTGGAAACAGAAACTCAAAACGTCAATTTCTCGATTTCATTTCATAAAAACGTATTTTCAACTTTTGATGCAGAATCAATATATATAAAAAGGGCTTCATAATGTTGGAAGAAATTCGGACTTTGGGCAATTATTGGCGAAGATACAACCATTTGAATTTGGAAACAGAAACTCAAAACGTCAATTTCTCGATTTCATTTCATAAAAACGTATTTTCAACTTATGATGCAGAATCAATATATATAAAAAGGGCTTCATAATGTTGGAAGAAATTCGGAGTTTGGACAATTATTGGCGAAGATACAACCATTTGAATTTGGAAACAGAAACTCAAAACGTCAATTTCTCGATTTCATTTCATAAAAACGTATTTTCAACTTTGATGCAGAATCAATATATATAAAAAGGGCTTCATAATGTTGGAAGAAATTCGGACTTTGGGCAATTATTGGAGAAGATACAACCATTTGAATTTGGAAACAGAAACTCAAAACGTCAATTTCTCGATTTCATTTCATAAAAACGTATTTTCAACTTTTGATGCAGAATCAATATATATAAATAAGGGCTTCATAATGTTGGAAGAAATTCGGACTTTGGACAATTATTGGAAAAGATACAACCATTTGAATTTGGAAACAGAAACTCAAAACGTCAATTTCTCGATTTCATTTCATAAAAACGTATTTTCAACTTTGATGCAGAATCAATATATATAAAAAGGGCTTCATAATGTTGGAAGAAATTCGGACTTTGGGCAATTATTGGCGAAGATACAACCATTTGAATTTGGAAACAGAAACTCAAAACGTCAATTTCTCGATTTCATTTAATAAAAACGTATGTTCAACTTTTGATGCAGAATCAATGTATATAAAAAGGGCTTCATAATGTTGGAAGAAATTCGGACTTTGGGCAATTATTGGCGAAGATACAACCATTTGAATTTGGAAACAGAAACTCCAAACGTCAATTTCTCGATTTCATTTCATAAAAACGTATTTTCAACTTATGATGCAGAATCAATATATATAAAAAGGGCTTCATAATGTTGGAAGAAATTCGGAGTTTGGACAATTATTGGAAAAGATACAACCATTTGAATTTGGAAACACAAACTTAAAACGTAAATTTCACGATTTCACATCAAAAATACGTATTTTCAACTTTGATGCAGAATCAATATATATAAATAAGGCTTCATAATGTTGGAAGAAATTCGGACTTTGGGCAATTATTGGCGAAGATACAACCATTTGAATTTGGAAACAGAAACTCAAAACGTCAATTTCTCGATTTCATTTAATAAAAACGTATTTTCAACTTTTGATGCAGAATCAATATATATAAAAAGGGCTTCATAATGTTGGAAGAAATTCGGACTTTGGGCAATTATTGGCGAAGATACAACCATTTGAATTTGGAAACAGAAACTCAAAACGTCAATTTCTCGATTTCATTTCATAAAAACGTATTTTCAACTTTTGATGCAGAATCAATATATATAAAAAGGGCTTCATAATGTTGGAAGAAATTCGGACTTTGGGCAATTATTGGCGAAGATACAACCATTTGAATTTGGAAACAGAAACTCAAAACGTCAATTTCTCGATTTCATTTCATAAAAACGTATTTTCAACTTATGATGCAGAATCAATATATATAAAAAGGGCTTCATAATGTTGGAAGAAATTCGGAGTTTGGACAATTATTGGAAAAGATACAACCATTTGAATTTGGAAACAGAAACTCAAAACGTCAATTTCTCGATTTCATTTCATAAAATACGTATTTTCAACTTTGATGCAGAATCAATATATATAAAAAGGGCTTCATAATGTTGGAAGAAATTCGGACTTTGGGCAATTATTGGCGAAGATACAACCATTTGAATTTGGAAACAGAAACTCAAAACGTCAATTTCTCGATTTCATTTCATAAAAACGTATTTTCAACTTATGATGCAGAATCAATATATATAAAAAGGGCTTCATAATGTTGGAAGAAATTCGGACTTTGGGCAATTATTGGCGAAGATACAACCATTTGAATTTGGAAACAGAAACTCAAAACGTCAATTTCTCGATTTCATTTCATAAAAACGTATTTTCAACTTTTGATGCAGAATCAATATATATAAATAAGGGCTTCATAATGTTGGAAGAAATTCGGACTTTGGGCAATTATTGGCGAAGATACAACCATTTGAATTTGGAAACAGAAACTCAAAACGTCAATTTCTCGATTTCATTTCATAAAAACGTATTTTCAACTTATGATGCAGAATCAATATATATAAAAAGGGCTTCATAATGTTGGAAGAAATTCGGAGTTTGGACAATTATTGGAAAAGATACAACCATTTGAATTTGGAAACACAAACTTAAAACGTCAATTTCACGATTTCACATCAAAAATACGTATTTTCAACTTTGATGCAGAATCAATCTATATAAATAAGGCTTCATAATGTTGGAAGAAATTCGGACTTTGGGCAATTATTGGCGAAGATACAACCATTTGAATTTGGAAACAGAAACTCAAAACGTCAATTTCTCGATTTCATTTCATAAAAACGTATTTTCAACTTATGATGCAGAATCAATATATATAAAAAGGGCTTCATAATGTTGGAAGAAATTCGGACTTTGGGCAATTATTGGCGAAGATACAACCATTTGAATTTGGAAACAGAAACTCAAAACGTCAATTTCTCGATTTCATTTCATAAAAACGTATTTTCAACTTTTGATGCAGAATCAATATATATAAAAAGGGCTTCATAATGTTGGAAGAAATTCGGACTTTGGGCAATTATTGGCGAAGATACAACCATTTGAATTTGGAAACAGAAACTCCAAACGTCAATTTCTCGATTTCATTTCATAAAAACGTATTTTCAACTTATGATGCAGAATCAATATATATAAAAAGGGCTTCATAATGTTGGAAGAAATTCGGACTTTGGGCAATTATTGGCGAAGATACAACCATTTGAATTTGGAAACAGAAACTCAAAACGTCAATTTCTCGATTTCATTTCATAAAAACGTATTTTCAACTTTTGATGCAGAATCAATATATATAAAAAGGGCTTCATAATGTTGGAAGAAATTCGGACTTTGGGCAATTATTGGCGAAGATACAACCATTTGAATTTGGAAACAGAAACTCAAAACGTCAATTTCTCGATTTCATTTCATAAAAACGTATTTTCAACTTATGATGCAGAATCAATATATATAAAAAGGGCTTCATAATGTTGGAAGAAATTCGGACTTTGGGCAATTATTGGCGAAGATACAACCATTTGAATTTGGAAACAGAAACTCAAAACGTCAATTTCTCGATTTCATTTCATAAAAACGTATTTTCAACTTATGATGCAGAATCAATATATATAAAAAGGGCTTCATAATGTTGGAAGAAATTCGGACTTTGGGCAATTATTGGAGAAGATACAACCATTTGAATTTGGAAACAGAAACTCAAAACGTCAATTTCTCGATTTCATTTCATAAAAACGTATTTTCAACTTTTGATGCAGAATCAATATATATAAAAAGGGCTTCATAATGTTGGAAGAAATTCGGACTTTGGGCAATTATTGGCGAAGATACAACCATTTGAATTTGGAAACAGAAACTCAAAACGTCAATTTCTCGATTTCATTTCATAAAAACGTATTTTCAACTTATGATGCAGAATCAATATATATAAATAAGGGCTTCATAATGTTGGAAGAAATTCGGACTTTGGGCAATTATTGGAGAAGATACAACCATTTGAATTTGGAAACAGAAACTCAAAACGTCAATTTCTCGATTTCATTTAATAAAAACGTATGTTCAACTTTTGATGCAGAATCAATGTATATAAAAAGGGCTTCATAATGTTGGAAGAAATTCGGACTTTGGGCAATTATTGGCGAAGATACAACCATTTGAATTTGGAAACAGAAACTCCAAACGTCAATTTCTCGATTTCATTTCATAAAAACGTATTTTCAACTTATGATGCAGAATCAATATATATAAAAAGGGCTTCATAATGTTGGAAGAAATTCGGAGTTTGGACAATTATTGGAAAAGATACAACCATTTGAATTTGGAAACACAAACTTAAAACGTCAATTTCACGATTTCACATCAAAAATACGTATTTTCAACTTTGATGCAGAATCAATATATATAAATAAGGCTTCATAATGTTGGAAGAAATTCGGACTTTGGGCAATTATTGGCGAAGATACAACCATTTGAATTTGGAAACAGAAACTCAAAACGTCAATTTCTCGATTTCATTTCATAAAAACGTATTTTCAACTTATGATGCAGAATCAATATATATAAAAAGGGCTTCATAATGTTGGAAGAAATTCGGACTTTGGGCAATTATTGGCGAAGATACAACCATTTGAATTTGGAAACAGAAACTCCAAACGTCAATTTCTCGATTTCATTTCATAAAAACGTATTTTCAACTTATGATGCAGAATCAATATATATAAAAAGGGCTTCATAATGTTGGAAGAAATTCGGACTTTG
The DNA here is from genome assembly GCA_035041595.1 of Drosophila basisetae. Taxonomy (NCBI): domain Eukaryota; kingdom Metazoa; phylum Arthropoda; class Insecta; order Diptera; family Drosophilidae; genus Drosophila; species Drosophila basisetae. The sequence goes on along the minus strand of JAWNLB010000147.1, from coordinate 9,189,348 downwards.
GACAATTATTGGAAAAGATACAACCATTTGAATTTGGAAACAGAAACTCAAAACGTCAATTTCTCGATTTCATTTCATAAAAACGTATTTTCAACTTTTGATGCAGAATCAATATATATAAAAAGGGCTTCATAATGTTGGAAGAAATTCGGACTTTGGGCAATTATTGGCGAAGATACAACCATTTGAATTTGGAAACAGAAACTCAAAACGTCAATTTCTCGATTTCATTTCATAAAAACGTATTTTCAACTTTTGATGCAGAATCAATATATATAAAAAGGGCTTCATAATGTTGGAAGAAATTCGGACTTTGGACAATTATTGGAGAAGATACAACCATTTGAATTTGGAAACAGAAACTCAAAACGTCAATTTCTCGATTTCATTTAATAAAAACGTATTTTCAACTTTTGATGCAGAATCAATATATATAAAAAGGGCTTCATAATGTTGGAAGAAATTCGGACTTTGGGCAATTATTGGCGAAGATACAACCATTTGAATTTGGAAACAGAAACTCAAAACGTCAATTTCTCGATTTCATTTCATAAAAACGTATTTTCAACTTTGATGCAGAATCAATATATATAAAAAGGGCTTCATAATGTTGGAAGAAATTCGGACTTTGGGCAATTATTGGCGAAGATACAACCATTTGAATTTGGAAACAGAAACTCAAAACGTCAATTTCTCGATTTCATTTCATAAAAACGTATTTTCAACTTATGATGCAGAATCAATATATATAAAAAGGGCTTCATAATGTTGGAAGAAATTCGGACTTTGGGCAATTATTGGCGAAGATACAACCATTTGAATTTGGAAACAGAAACTCAAAACGTCAATTTCTCGATTTCATTTCATAAAAACGTATTTTCAACTTTTGATGCAGAATCAATATATATAAAAAGGGCTTCATAATGTTGGAAGAAATTCGGACTTTGGGCAATTATTGGCGAAGATACAACCATTTGAATTTGGAAACAGAAACTCAAAACGTCAATTTCTCGATTTCATTTCATAAAAACGTATTTTCAACTTATGATGCAGAATCAATATATATAAAAAGGGCTTCATAATGTTGGAAGAAATTCGGAGTTTGGACAATTATTGGAAAAGATACAACCATTTGAATTTGGAAACACAAACTTAAAACGTCAATTTCACGATTTCACATCAAAAATACGTATTTTCAACTTTGATGCAGAATCAATATATATAAATAAGGCTTCATAATGTTGGAAGAAATTCGGACTTTGGGCAATTATTGGCGAAGATACAACCATTTGAATTTGGAAACAGAAACTCAAAACGTCAATTTCTCGATTTCATTTCATAAAAACGTATTTTCAACTTTTGATGCAGAATCAATATATATAAAAAGGGCTTCATAATGTTGGAAGAAATTCGGACTTTGGGCAATTATTGGCGAAGATACAACCATTTGAATTTGGAAACAGAAACTCAAAACGTCAATTTCTCGATTTCATTTCATAAAAACGTATTTTCAACTTTTGATGCAGAATCAATATATATAAAAAGGGCTTCATAATGTTGGAAGAAATTCGGACTTTGGGCAATTATTGGCGAAGATACAACCATTTGAATTTGGAAACAGAAACTCAAAACGTCAATTTCTCGATTTCATTTCATAAAAACGTATTTTCAACTTTTGATGCAGAATCAATATATATAAAAAGGGCTTCATAATGTTGGAAGAAATTCGGACTTTGGGCAATTATTGGCGAAGATACAACCATTTGAATTTGGAAACAGAAACTCAAAACGTCAATTTCTCGATTTCATTTCATAAAAACGTATTTTCAACTTTTGATGCAGAATCAATATATATAAAAAGGGCTTCATAATGTTGGAAGAAATTCGGACTTTGGGCAATTATTGGCGAAGATACAACCATTTGAATTTGGAAACAGAAACTCCAAACGTCAATTTCTCGATTTCATTTCATAAAAACGTATTTTCAACTTATGATGCAGAATCAATATATATAAAAAGGGCTTCATAATGTTGGAAGAAATTCGGACTTTGGGCAATTATTGGCGAAGATACAACCATTTGAATTTGGAAACAGAAACTCAAAACGTCAATTTCTCGATTTCATTTCATAAAAACGTATTTTCAACTTTTGATGCAGAATCAATATATATAAAAAGGGCTTCATAATGTTGGAAGAAATTCGGACTTTGGGCAATTATTGGCGAAGATACAACCATTTGAATTTGGAAACAGAAACTCAAAACGTCAATTTCTCGATTTCATTTCATAAAAACGTATTTTCAACTTTTGATGCAGAATCAATATATATAAAAAGGGCTTCATAATGTTGGAAGAAATTCGGAGTTTGGACAATTATTGGAAAAGATACAACCATTTGAATTTGGAAACAGAAACTCAAAACGTCAATTTCTCGATTTCATTTCATAAAAACGTATTTTCAACTTATGATGCAGAATCAATATATATAAAAAGGGCTTCATAATGTTGGAAGAAATTCGGAGTTTGGACAATTATTGGAAAAGATACAACCATTTGAATTTGGAAACACAAACTTAAAACGTCAATTTCACGATTTCACATCAAAAATACGTATTTTCAACTTTGATGCAGAATCAATATATATAAATAAGGCTTCATAATGTTGGAAGAAATTCGGACTTTGGGCAATTATTGGCGAAGATACAACCATTTGAATTTGGAAACAGAAACTCAAAACGTCAATTTCTCGATTTCATTTCATAAAAACGTATTTTCAACTTTTGATGCAGAATCAATATATATAAAAAGGGCTTCATAATGTTGGAAGAAATTCGGACTTTGGGCAATTATTGGCGAAGATACAACCATTTGAATTTGGAAACAGAAACTCAAAACGTCAATTTCTCGATTTCATTTCATAAAAACGTATTTTCAACTTTTGATGCAGAATCAATATATATAAAAAGGGCTTCATAATGTTGGAAGAAATTCGGACTTTGGGCAATTATTGGCGAAGATACAACCATTTGAATTTGGAAACAGAAACTCCAAACGTCAATTTCTCGATTTCATTTCATAAAAACGTATTTTCAACTTATGATGCAGAATCAATATATATAAAAAGGGCTTCATAATGTTGGAAGAAATTCGGACTTTGGACAATTATTGGAAAAGATACAACCATTTGAATTTGGAAACAGAAACTCAAAACGTCAATTTCTCGATTTCATTTCATAAAAACGTATTTTCAACTTTTGATGCAGAATCAATATATATAAAAAGGGCTTCATAATGTTGGAAGAAATTCGGACTTTGGGCAATTATTGGCGAAGATACAACCATTTGAATTTGGAAACAGAAACTCAAAACGTCAATTTCTCGATTTCATTTCATAAAAACGTATTTTCAACTTTTGATGCAGAATCAATATATATAAAAAGGGCTTCATAATGTTGGAAGAAATTCGGACTTTGGACAATTATTGGAAAAGATACAACCATTTGAATTTGGAAACAGAAACTCAAAACGTCAATTTCTCGATTTCATTTCATAAAAACGTATTTTCAACTTTTGATGCAGAATCAATATATATAAAAAGGGCTTCATAATGTTGGAAGAAATTCGGACTTTGGGCAATTATTGGCAAAGATACAACCATTTGAATTTGGAAACAGAAACTCAAAACGTCAATTTCTCGATTTCATTTCATAAAAACGTATTTTCAACTTTTGATGCAGAATCAATATATATAAAAAGGGCTTCATAATGTTGGAAGAAATTCGGACTTTGGGCAATTATTGGCGAAGATACAACCATTTGAATTTGGAAACAGAAACTCAAAACGTCAATTTCTCGATTTCATTTCATAAAAACGTATTTTCAACTTTTGATGCAGAATCAATATATATAAAAAGGGCTTCATAATGTTGGAAGAAATTCGGACTTTGGGCAATTATTGGCGAAGATACAACCATTTGAATTTGGAAACAGAAACTCAAAACGTCAATTTCTCGATTTCATTTCATAAAAACGTATTTTCAACTTTTGATGCAGAATCAATATATATAAAAAGGGCTTCATAATGTTGGAAGAAATTCGGACTTTGGGCAATTATTGGCGAAGATACAACCATTTGAATTTGGAAACAGAAACTCAAAACGTCAATTTCTCGATTTCATTTCATAAAAACGTATTTTCAACTTTTGATGCAGAATCAATATATATAAAAAGGGCTTCATAATGTTGGAAGAAATTCGGACTTTGGACAATTATTGGAAAAGATACAACCATTTGAATTTGGAAACAGAAACTCAAAACGTCAATTTCTCGATTTCATTTCATAAAAACGTATTTTCAACTTTTGATGCAGAATCAATATATATAAAAAGGGCTTCATAATGTTGGAAGAAATTCGGACTTTGGGCAATTATTGGCGAAGATACAACCATTTGAATTTGGAAACAGAAACTCCAAACGTCAATTTCTCGATTTCATTTCATAAAAACGTATTTTCAACTTATGATGCAGAATCAATATATATAAAAAGGGCTTCATAATGTTGGAAGAAATTCGGAGTTTGGACAATTATTGGAAAAGATACAACCATTTGAATTTGGAAACACAAACTTAAAACGTCAATTTCACGATTTCACATCAAAAATACGTATTTTCAACTTTGATGCAGAATCAATACATATAAATAAGGCTTCATAATGTTGGAAGAAATTCGGACTTTGGGCAATTATTGGCGAAGATACAACCATTTGAATTTGGAAACAGAAACTCAAAACGTCAATTTCTCGATTTCATTTCATAAAAACGTATTTTCAACTTTTGATGCAGAATCAATATATATAAAAAGGGCTTCATAATGTTGGAAGAAATTCGGACTTTGGGCAATTATTGGCGAAGATACAACCATTTGAATTTGGAAACAGAAACTCAAAACGTCAATTTCTCGATTTCATTTCATAAAAACGTATTTTCAACTTTTGATGCAGAATCAATATATATAAAAAGGGCTTCATAATGTTGGAAGAAATTCGGACTTTGGGCAATTATTGGCAAAGATACAACCATTTGAATTTGGAAACAGAAACTCCAAACGTCAATTTCTCGATTTCATTTCATAAAAACGTATTTTCAACTTATGATGCAGAATCAATATATATAAAAAGGGCTTCATAATGTTGGAAGAAATTCGGACTTTGGACAATTATTGGAAAAGATACAACCATTTGAATTTGGAAACAGAAACTCAAAACGTCAATTTCTCGATTTCATTTCATAAAAACGTATTTTCAACTTTTGATGCAGAATCAATATATATAAAAAGGGCTTCATAATGTTGGAAGAAATTCGGACTTTGGGCAATTATTGGCGAAGATACAACCATTTGAATTTGGAAACAGAAACTCAAAACGTCAATTTCTCGATTTCATTTCATAAAAACGTATTTTCAACTTTTGATGCAGAATCAATATATATAAAAAGGGCTTCATAATGTTGGAAGAAATTCGGACTTTGGGCAATTATTGGCGAAGATACAACCATTTGAATTTGGAAACAGAAACTCAAAACGTCAATTTCTCGATTTCATTTCATAAAAACGTATTTTCAACTTTTGATGCAGAATCAATATATATAAAAAGGGCTTCATAATGATGTTGGAAGAAATTCGGACTTTGGGCAATTATTGGCGAAGATACAACCATTTGAATTTGGAAACAGAAACTCAAAACGTAAATTTCTCGATTTCATTTCATAAAAACGTATTTTCAACTTTTGATGCAGAATCAATATATATAAAAAGGGCTTCATAATGTTGGAAGAAATTCGGACTTTGGGCAATTATTGGAGAAGATACAACCATTTGAATTTGGAAACAGAAACTCAAAACGTCAATTTCTCGATTTCATTTCATAAAAACGTATTTTCAACTTTTGATGCAGAATCAATATATATAAAAAGGGCTTCATAATGTTGGAAGAAATTCGGACTTTGGGCAATTATTGGCGAAGATACAACCATTTGAATTTGGAAACAGAAACTCAAAACGTCAATTTCTCGATTTCATTTCATAAAAACGTATTTTCAACTTATGATGCAGAATCAATATATATAAAAAGGGCTTCATAATGTTGGAAGAAATTCGGACTTTGGACAATTATTGGAAAAGATACAACCATTTGAATTTGGAAACAGAAACTCAAAACGTCAATTTCTCGATTTCATTTCATAAAAACGTATTTTCAACTTTGATGCAGAATCAATATATATAAAAAGGGCTTCATAATGTTGGAAGAAATTCGGACTTTGGGCAATTATTGGCGAAGATACAACCATTTGAATTTGGAAACAGAAACTCAAAACGTCAATTTCTCGATTTCATTTCATAAAAACGTATTTTCAACTTTTGATGCAGAATCAATATATATAAAAAGGGCTTCATAATGTTGGAAGAAATTCGGACTTTGGGCAATTATTGGCGAAGATACAACCATTTGAATTTGGAAACAGAAACTCAAAACGTCAATTTCTCGATTTCATTTCATAAAAACGTATTTTCAACTTTTGATGCAGAATCAATATATATAAAAAGGGCTTCATAATGTTGGAAGAAATTCGGACTTTGGACAATTATTGGAAAAGATACAACCATTTGAATTTGGAAACAGAAACTCAAAACGTCAATTTCTCGATTTCATTTCATAAAAACGTATTTTCAACTTTGATGCAGAATCAATATATATAAAAAGGGCTTCATAATGTTGGAAGAAATTCGGACTTTGGGCAATTATTGGCGAAGATACAACCATTTGAATTTGGAAACAGAAACTCAAAACGTCAATTTCTCGATTTCATTTCATAAAAACGTATTTTCAACTTTTGATGCAGAATCAATATATATAAAAAGGGCTTCATAATGTTGGAAGAAATTCGGACTTTGGGCAATTATTGGCGAAGATACAACCATTTGAATTTGGAAACAGAAACTCAAAACGTCAATTTCTCGATTTCATTTCATAAAAACGTATTTTCAACTTTTGATGCAGAATCAATATATATAAAAAGGGCTTCATAATGTTGGAAGAAATTCGGACTTTGGACAATTATTGGAAAAGATACAACCATTTGAATTTGGAAACAGAAACTCAAAACGTCAATTTCTCGATTTCATTTCATAAAAACGTATTTTCAACTTTTGATGCAGAATCAATATATATAAAAAGGGCTTCATAATGTTGGAAGAAATTCGGACTTTGGGCAATTATTGGCGAAGATACAACCATTTGAATTTGGAAACAGAAACTCAAAACGTCAATTTCTCGATTTCATTTCATAAAAACGTATTTTCAACTTATGATGCAGAATCAATATATATAAAAAGGGCTTCATAATGTTGGAAGAAATTCGGACTTTGGACAATTATTGGAAAAGATACAACCATTTGAATTTGGAAACAGAAACTCAAAACGTCAATTTCTCGATTTCATTTCATAAAAACGTATTTTCAACTTATGATGCAGAATCAATATATATAAAAAGGGCTTCATAATGTTGGAAGAAATTCGGACTTTGGGCAATTATTGGAAAAGATACAACCATTTGAATTTGGAAACAGAAACTCAAAACGTCAATTTCTCGATTTCATTTCATAAAAACGTATTTTCAACTTTTGATGCAGAATCAATATATATAAAAAGGCTTCATAATGTTGGAAGAAATTCGGACTTTGGGCAATTATTGGAAAAGATACAACCATTTGAATTTGGAAACAGAAACTCAAAACGTCAATTTCTCGATTTCATTTCATAAAAACGTATTTTCAACTTTGATGCAGAATCAATATATATAAAAAGGGCTTCATAATGTTGGAAGAAATTCGGACTTTGGGCAATTATTGGCGAAGATACAACCATTTGAATTTGGAAACAGAAACTCAAAACGTCAATTTCTCGATTTCATTTCATAAAAACGTATTTTCAACTTTGATGCAGAATCAATATATATAAAAAGGGCTTCATAATGTTGGAAGAAATTCGGACTTTGGACAATTATTGGAAAAGATACAACCATTTGAATTTGGAAACAGAAACTCAAAACGTCAATTTCTCGATTTCATTTCATAAAAACGTATTTTCAACTTATGATGCAGAATCAATATATATAAAAAGGGCTTCATAATGTTGGAAGAAATTCGGACTTTGGACAATTATTGGAAAAGATACAACCATTTGAATTTGGAAACAGAAACTCAAAACGTCAATTTCTCGATTTCATTTCATAAAAACGTATTTTCAACTTTTGATGCAGAATCAATATATATAAAAAGGGCTTCATAATGTTGGAAGAAATTCGGACTTTGGGCAATTATTGGCAAAGATACAACCATTTGAATTTGGAAACAGAAACTCAAAACGTCAATTTCTCGATTTCATTTCATAAAAACGTATTTTCAACTTTGATGCAGAATCAATATATATAAAAAGGGCTTCATAATGTTGGAAGAAATTCGGACTTTGGGCAATTATTGGCGAAGATACAACCATTTGAATTTGGAAACAGAAACTCAAAACGTCAATTTCTCGATTTCATTTCATAAAAACGTATTTTCAACTTTTGATGCAGAATCAATATATATAAAAAGGGCTTCATAATGTTGGAAGAAATTCGGACTTTGGACAATTATTGGCGAAGATACAACCATTTGAATTTGGAAACAGAAACTCAAAACGTCAATTTCTCGATTTCATTTCATAAAAACGTATTTTCAACTTTTGATGCAGAATCAATATATATAAAAAGGGCTTCATAATGTTGGAAGAAATTCGGACTTTGGACAATTATTGGAAAAGATACAACCATTTGAATTTGGAAACAGAAACTCAAAACGTCAATTTCTCGATTTCATTTCATAAAAACGTATTTTCAACTTTTGATGCAGAATCAATATATATAAAAAGGGCTTCATAATGTTGGAAGAAATTCGGACTTTGGACAATTATTGGAAAAGATACAACCATTTGAATTTGGAAACAGAAACTCAAAACGTCAATTTCTCGATTTCATTTCATAAAAACGTATTTTCAACTTATGATGCAGAATCAATATATATAAAAAGGGCTTCATAATGTTGGAAGAAATTCGGACTTTGGACAATTATTGGAAAAGATACAACCATTTGAATTTGGAAACAGAAACTCAAAACGTCAATTTCTCGATTTCATTTCATAAAAACGTATTTTCAACTTTTGATGCAGAATCAATATATATAAAAAGGGCTTCATAATGTTGGAAGAAATTCGGACTTTGGGCAATTATTGGCGAAGATACAACCATTTGAATTTGGAAACAGAAACTCAAAACGTCAATTTCTCGATTTCATTTCAAAAATACGTATTTTCAACTTTGATGCAGAATCAATATATATAAAAAGGGCTTCATAATGTTGGAAGAAATTCGGACTTTGGGCAATTATTGGCGAAGATACAACCATTTGAATTTGGAAACAGAAACTCAAAACGTCAATTTCTCGATTTCATTTCATAAAAACGTATTTTCAACTTTTGATGCAGAATCAATATATATAAAAAGGGCTTCATAATGTTGGAAGAAATTCGGACTTTGGGCAATTATTGGCGAAGATACAACCATTTGAATTTGGAAACAGAAACTCCAAACGTCAATTTCTCGATTTCATTTCATAAAAACGTATTTTCAACTTATGATGCAGAATCAATACGAGTATAATATCAACCGCTGATTTTTAAATGGAAATTCCCCACTGAATACCTTATGCAGCAATTTACAATTGTATAAATATTATATTTGTTTATTTTTTTCTATTATTTTTTATTGTTCACACAATGGCATACTGCTCATAGAGCAGTTCACGTATCTTGTAGTATTCCTCCGATATGCAGCCCTCCATGGCCACCTTGCCGGTGTCGACGCGCCGCAACGCGAGAGTTCCGTTGCAGCACCATAGAACGCCGCCAGAGAATTCCGAGTTGATGCTGTTGCGCATGAGGACCTGTTTAAAGTCGGACAATTTGAGTTCGTTGATTAAGACCGAATTGTGCACGGGTATCTCGTCCTCGGCGAGCGTCTCCAAGGTGAGAGTTTTGCCCTCCTGGGCGGCCACATCCTGTTCGACGCTGATTTCCGATTGATTGGGTGCATCGATTGCCTGCAGACGCATGCCAAGTCGGCCATCAATCCATGCCACCTCAGCGTCTTTGCCCTTTTGGAACTGCAGCTGGGAGACGAGACCCTCGGTGAGACGCACTTGATAAATGTGGATCTCCGTCGTCACATCGATTATTTCGCCCTTCTGCGGCGTAAAGACACGGGCGCCTACATTCTGTTCGCAGTGCTTGGCCACCACCTGGGTGCCCTCGACAGTGCCATGGACGACAATGACGCGACGCGGGCGCAGCTGGGATAGAATCTTAAGCATCGATTCGCCGTCGGATCGTCCCTCGAAATCAATGCGTTGGATTTGTGCATGGATCTCGATTGTCTTGCGTTGACTAATCAGCTTGGTGGGCTTCTCCAGCAGCTGGACATCATTGTCCAGATTGCCATTTGAATGCGGTTCGGTGTGAGGCTCCTCCTTTTTGACATTCTCCTTGTTCTGATCGTCCATGGCCGAGTAGTCATAGTTGGCGTCTACAATGCGATAGTCATCCAAATTGATAACCTCCCCATAATCGTCGTACTTGATCTTTTCCTCGTGGAACGGAAACATGACGTGATGGCGTTTGTTTGACTTGAAGAAGCCGGAATGGTGGCGACCCTCCGCTCGGACAACAATATCGTGTTTGCCCGTTATGACGCTCATTTCAATATCATCCTCGGACTCGGAGCTGCTCGACTCTTCCACTTCTGGCTTGACAATCAACGGATTTAACTTTTCGCCCTGCGTGCGCAAATATTCCTCCAGTTCGGCGCCTTCGAGCTCCACGCGACGACGCACATCCAACTCAAGTTGTCTACCCGGCACCGAATTCTCCACCAGCTCCATGCTCAACGAACCCGGACCGGTGCGTGTTGTGAAAATTATACTGTTATTGGGATTACCTGCCCACTGCACGAACAGGTCACGTGTGAAGCCACTCTCCATGTCCGGTGTGCTGGCCAGCACCACCTTCGGACCGACAGGCAGCTTGTAGACATCGGCCAGGGTGTGGCACAGATTTATGTGCTTGAATTGGAAGGGATTGTTGCGTGCACCTTCGAAGGCTTTGGTCAGCTTGTCGCTCATCCATTCGATTTGCGACTTGGCAAACTCGATGACGTTGTAGCTGACGTTGTTCAGAAGTGCCAGCGAATAGGCCATTAAGCCCGATTCCTTGTTCTTCCACAACTGGTCGAGCATGTGGGCCAGCTCCAGGACTCGACCAGCCGTATCGACAGCGATGAGCACATTGCCATTGTTGCGCACCGTCTGCAGAATGTTGGTCATCAGTTTTTCATCGCGAGCACGTCGTCGCGCCTGCTGATATTGTGCATTGTAGGCGTCGGTGATCAGCAGCGATGGTCGCTGCAGTCTGTCCAATTCACAGCCACTGAGATGCCGTTCCTTCTTGTGGTTGAAATCGATGGCATACACTATGTCTTCCTCGCCAACTTTGACGATCTTCCAAATGGTGCCGCCAATCATGTGACCAGCGCTGAGCGGCGTTATGGAAATCCCATATCCTTTGCCCTTTAGCGACACCGTTTGATTGTACTTTAACTGTGTGATTTTATCAAAGGCTGTGTCCACATCGTCCAGTGAAAACAGATCGAAATCGTACATATTAAAATGTGACATGTACAAATCGTACATAAACATTTGGCCCATTTTGAAGACAGGTATTGTGGCGTAAATGGGACAATTAAGTCCCAACTTGCCAACGAGATACGGAAGTGCACCCAGATGATATGCATCTGGATGGGAGAGCAGCACGGCATCCAGTGTATGCACTTGCCTGAAGCGAAATGCGTTAGTAAATCATTTTTCTTCAGTGTCGAGTTTCTGTCACCTTTTCAATTCCTTTATAAAATTCGGATCAAATTTCTCATCCCAGCCACAGTCGAGCAGTATTCGCACATCGTCAATTTGTAGAATGTAGCAAGGCGGCGATTCGTCCATGGCACCAGATATGGTGTGCAGTTTAATAATTGACGTCATTTTGTAATTTTTGCTCTTAGCGTCCAAAAAAAAAACTAATGCATTTGATATAAATAACAAAGATTCGGAACTCAGCCGGTTAAGCTCGTTCGATAGTTAATACCGCATGTGCGATAGATATCGATAATCGTATTTTTGAGTTGACTTTAGGCATAATTTAGCACTAAAAATGGCAGAATTATTAACATTTCAATTTAAATTGACAACATTACGGGTTACAGTGGAACATCGATAACTAGTGTAAAATAGCGGTTAGATTTAGGGTGGAACGACCAAAAAGGTAGTATTACATCAATTTAGTTTGATTTTTAAAATGCATATTCAACTTAAAAGATACCCAAACTCGTATATAATTTACATATCGAATAATTATTAATAATTCATAAAAGTCAAATTTACGATTCGAGAAACGTTCACCTACTGATAAGATAAAATATGGCATTTATTTCATTGAATTATACATTGATTGGCTATGTGCAACATTTGTTTGATAATTATGGTCTTTCAAATCAATCTAGACACTTGTACGTATCTTAGCCAAAATTCAACCAAATTAAGATAGTTCTCGTGCATCGCGAAAAGTCATGTCAATGTCGTTAAATTCCTCCAAATGGCGATGATTTGAACGTTTCAACTGCAGGCGACGATAAGCAGCCTGGGTGCGTTTTATGGGACGCAGTGTAATAAAACAATATAATATCATTGTGACAACAATCACTCCTAACAAAACCAGCACAATGGCAACTGCGACATACTCTGGCTTTGCCGGCATACGTTCGCGGATGTTAGTCGCCGACTCGCGAAGACAATACTCTGCCTGAGTGCTATTTATGATTTGCAGTGACCAGTTGGGATTTTTATGATATCCCTGCCAGCAGACGCAATTCAAGTCGGCGACAACCTTTGTGCATATGGAACGATCCGGGCATTCATCCTGCTTCGTGCAGTTCTTAACTGTAATCGGTTTGTATTTAATATTCATCTAAACCAAAAATTAGTTATTACTGACGTTGCAGTGTTTGTTGTTCCCCGGCGTGCAAACCAATAAAATAACTGCTGCAGATCGCTAGGTAAACAGCACATTTGAATGCCTTGCACATTTCAGTTGATCAAATAGACATAGACGTTAGCTTTAACTGTTTTACGTTCGCACTGAGCAAGTTATAATTACTAAGTGTTTTTGAATATCTTATCGACCATTGTGTTATCAATTAAAATAAGCAAATTAGTGTGTACAAAGATATTCATATACTATCGAAAATATTTCTTGGTCAGTCTGTAAACGGATTTTTTAAAATTGTTTTCTATTCTTTCTATTCATTGTTAATTTCCAATGCTGTGTTCAACTGAATTAAAATGCTTAAGTCGAAGAGATAACATAATTATTATTGACTTGTTTTTGCACAAGCTAACGATCGATAACGTTAGGAAACAGCTGTGCTGGAAATACTAAGAGCTTTCAAAAGCTGTTAACATTAATACTGCGTACTTTGGCGAAATGTTAATTCAGTATTTTTCTTAGTTGTTGCTTGGTATCTCAACAGCATTTATGTATTGTAGGATGGGTGGTGGTTAGATCCTATTCGATTCGTTGTTATGTTACTGCCGTTAACATTATTACTGCATTATTTCGGCAAAATGTTAATACAGTATTTTTTAGTTGCTTTGTGATGGTTTTCGTCGGCAGTCCGCTTATCATATGAAAACCGATAAAAGACATTATACAATTAGAGCAATGATTCATCCTAAGTCAGTAAACTGTAGGTGAATAATGTTAATACGGCTGTGCCAGCACAGTTTTCATATCCATGACTTGGTCATACTCAGTGGTGGTCTAACACTGCTCGTCTACATTCTGCTGCCTCATCGATTTGCACTGCGTTATGACTACATCGACAGGGAGCACATTGAGGAGGCGTTGCAGCCGGCAACCATACCAAATATCTCAATGCCGCAGGCATTCGATTGCAGCTATAAGGAGGTGATTTCCGACAGCGCCTTCGTTTACGATGTGTTCCATCGCGAACGGATTCATCGTGGCGAGGAAATCCGACTGGGCGGTGAATACCAACCAGAGGATTGCAATGCCCGTTTCAGCACGGCTATCATTGTTCCGTATCGGGATCGACAGGAGCAGCTGGCCGCTTTTCTCAACTACATGCACAACTATCTGCGTCTGCAACTAATCCATTATCGAATATTCGTCGTGGAGCAGAGCGATCGCAAACCCTTCAATCGCGCCATGCTCTTCAATATTGGCGCCAAGGTGGCGGAGACATATGGCTATCCCTGCTTGATACTGCACGACGTCGATCTAATGCCACTCAACTCGGGTCAGATCTATGTGTGCTCAGCTCTGCCACGGCACATGAGCTCAGCACTGGACAGCTGGCGCTTCCATCTGCCGTATCGCACACTTTTCGGTGGCGTCGTGGCAATTAGCACAACACACTTTAAGATGATCAACGGCATGTCGAATCTATATCATGGCTGGGGTGGCGAGGACGATGATCTGTATGAGCGTCTGAAGCTCGTTGGCATTGAGATCTGTCGCTTCGATCCCGCGTACAGTGAGTACACAATGCTGAAGCACAAACACGCAATACCCAATGAGAATCGCATGGCCCTGCTGCGATCTGCTTCCCTGCGCATGCACTCCGACGGTCTCAATTCGTTAGTCTACAAGGAGGTGGAGCGTCGACTACACAGCCTCTTCACGCACATCCTGGTCGAGACCTAGGTGCAATCACAAAGTAATCGGCTTTAGCTTTGCCAATCGCAACTTGTTACTTAGCTTTTAGGGCTTGTTTTACTCTAGAACTCTCTGTAAGTAAATTAATTTCCAATTGTATGTACTATGTACAAATCACAATGTAAGCCAGAATGGAAAGCGCATTGTTATAATGTACAGTAGTCACTAGGGAATTAAAAAGGTTCTGTTCCAGTGTTCATATCAGTATCCAAAGAATTGAAATACCTAAAAATGCGATGAAATATTGAATTATGCATTGTATTAAACAAAATGATTTCAATGGAATAATTCCATAGAATTAATACAAATAATTGGCACCAAATCAAATTATCGAATGTCTGTATTATGTTTAAGAAATAAAATTAAATTAAAAATGCAAATAGTTGTCATTATTTTTTGATTTGCCAGTGACTACTGTTTGGTTGAGATTTTTGTAGATTCAAAGTGTGAAATTAGTTTAGCATTAAATTATAGCCTCAGCGAGATTAAATAAATTAAAAATGAAAACAAAATGAACTTTGATCGTTTTAAATTGATTAAGTATATTTTTTTTAACTAACGTGTGTACTTCGGAGATACACTAAGGAGCAGATTGCACAATACACAATATATATATAATTATAGGTTGGTTGACTGTTTGCCTAGACTAAGAATAAATTATACACATCCACTTTAAACAATTGATATTTTGTTGAACGATGCAACGAGCAAAACTTCAAACAGCTTAAAAAACTAACTCGCATACATACAAACACATACACACAGTTGCACAGACATTCATATATAATTTATATAGTACGATATAGTTAATTTTTAGTTTTTTTTTTGTTTGTCTTTTAAAACATTGGCTATTTGGAGCACATGCTCGGCGAGCATGCAACGGGAATGATGTGTCTAGTTCAAGAAGTTAAGTATATCCTGTTGTGACAACATATTAAGATTCTTGCCATCCGTGGACTGCGTCAACTGTGTTTGCGGCAGCAGCGTGGTTGCGGAAGTTACAGGTGCGCTCCGATTCATGGGCTTGACCAGGCTGATACTCTGCTGCTGCATGCTATTCATATTATTCACCGAATTGTAACTCGTCGGATAAATATAATTAACCGTGGGCTGCTGCACCGTGTACATATTGGCACCGTTGGCATTATTCGGCTTGTTGGCTACTTGGCCGACGGCACCCGCTGACCCAAACGGATCCAAATCGTCTAGCGAGGAGAAGTTGTTGTTGCTGGCCTGCGGCGAGGCGAGCTGATGGTTCATGACCAGTGGATTTGCGCTGTGCCAATTGGTGCTATTATTGCTGCTCGCATTAAACTGCAAGCCCAGCGGGGGAGCAACTGCTGCTACTGCTTGAGCGCTTGGGGCAATCGATAGGTTGCTGAGATTGCTTTGCATTAGCGAGGAGAACATATCCGGCTTCGATGTTGCGTCTGTCGTTGTATTGTGCGTTATTCTGTAATAATAAATTCTTGACTTAATATTCATGGTATTTGGCACGGCAATGGATGCTCTACTTGAGTTGCTCCCTGGTCTTGATGGGTGCCAGTGCTGTGGGTATTGTGGGCTTTGGCTTCACAGCAGTCGGTGTCTGTCCCACGCTGAAGCCCGAGAACATATCATCATCGCTTTTGTTGCCATTGCTGACAGCATAACTGCCTGAAGGCGAAAGCGTTGCGTTGTCCATCTCATTGGCCAATATCTCGGAAGCATCCTTGGGTCTAATGCGCAAAAATAGTCATGTTTAGTAAATCATTTTATGCTTGAAGTATTTCATTAGACTTCTTACTTATTGTCACGCTGTATGGTGGACAATTGCTGCAGCTTCTCGCGCTGCTCCTGCTCCACCCGGCCCAGCATCTCCTTGATTAGCGATACGATTGTATTGAACTGTGCTATGGTCAGTCCATTTTCAACGCTTAGCGGCACCAGAAACGGTATGCACTTGTGCGCCATTACATCCTTGGTGATGCCCAACTTGGTGTTTGTCATGGCAATTTTATAAATGCCTGCAAGGAAAAGGTTCGATTGTGAAATATGCACAAATATTATGCAATTTTGATGAGCTAACCTATAATGGCCATAACAATTGCAGGCTCGCGACTTTGAATTTGCTGTAAAAAGGGTAGAATCTCATCTAGCACCAGCCACTTGTCCAGATTCTCCAGCAGTTTGCCAATCGATATTAAACAGTTGACTTTAACGGAAACATTGTTGCTTAGCAGACAGAGTTTCTTAATACGCGGTATGACAGCATTCTTCATGGCATTGTAATCGATGAGAGTGGAGAAGGTGGGTAGCACGCCAAGGCATAGCTCCTGTATTTGAGGCATATCACACTCCAGCGACCGATAGAGCAACGGCAGCACGCTCTGTTTTACTTCTTCCGCCGGCGTTAGCTTCAACAGCAAATCCATTTTCTGCATGAAGATCAACAGGATCTGGATGGGATCCGTTAACTTAAATATGGGCTTCAAATGTGGCAGTATGTGATCGCAATATTCACGCTGGCTGCTCATTTCGGCAATCAGCAGCACATTGGGCAGCACAAATGGAATCATGGGCGAGTTGACAAACTCCTTAATCAGATACGGCAATATGGAGTGTAGATTCACACGATGCGGCAACGTTGGTATAATCTGTGGCAGACCCTTGTAGAATTTGGATTTCTGTAGATTATCCCATTGGTAAAGCGAGTCTAAATAGCTGAGTGTCTTGACGCCCACGTCTTGAAAGTATGCAATCTGTTTCAGCTCATGCAACTTGGGTCGCATACTGGCGCTAGGATGCAAAAGGGCCTTCAGACTTTCAGTTAGCTCATTTGGAATGTTATTCATGGCTGGATATTTGCGCTGATTCAACTCGTTGGCATAACGCCGAAATCCGCTGTAATCGCTACCAAACATTTTTAGCGGCTTGCCCGAATAAATTGTAAAAATGAGCACACCTAAAATAAAGTTAGTTTAGCTGATGGTTGATTGATAAAAAATGATATGATGGGCGCTTACCCAGCGAGAAGAGGTCACTGTCTGGTGTATTGACGCTGTTCAAGGCCAGCTCTGGCGCTGTATATTCCAAATTGGGCTGGGCCAGCACATGCAGCGATGTGCTATACTCTCGACATGGCCAGTGGGCTGTGCCATTTGTCGCCGGTTGGTTGGCTATGCAGAAATCAAAGCCAAACAGTTTCCAGCTGCGGTTCTTGTTGATCACAATCGTTTCGGCGCTGATATTGCGATGCACTATTTTCGCATCGTTGTGCAGAAATTGCAGGCCATCGAACAGCTGCAGTAATCCATGTCGTATTTCCACATCGTATAGCTTTTTGTCCGAGCGCACCGAGTCTCCCACAACATTTGCAAGAGATGCAAAGACCGGCTCCGTGGCAAATGCCAGCGAGTCGCGACTCTCCTCAAGCGGATGTTGCACGGTCAGCACATGTGGATGCCGTATTTTTGTCAGCTGCTGTACACCCCGCCGCAGCGTCTCCAGCATTGTCTCTCGGTCATCTTTCGACCAGCGTTCCAGTACCTTTTTCTCAAACACAAAAACGGAGACTTCCTGCTTCGTGCTTTTCTTGTGGCCATTGTACACCTTCCACATGAGTCCTAAATAAGTTAATCATATTGTATTGCAGGATTCGCATATGTCAGCAAACATTTTTTTTTGCTCTTACCCACACCCGCTGTGCAAATTTGGTCCAGTACTTCGTACTCTCGTGTTACATTATTGCCAGGGAGCACACCTGAGAGCTGCGAGACTGTTTGCACTGCTGACGAGTAGAATTTGTTAATCACGTCCATGCTTGCTGCTTTTAATAATTAAATCCAGCAGCTTTGCAATGATCCCAAATATTTTTAGTCAAATTCTTTTTGTTTTAGTAATCAATAGAGTTGGTTCGGTTCAGACCTAGTTCCAATGAACTACCCGACTAATTCGCAAGTGTTATCGACTGCTTGCCCTGACTTATCGAACTACTGGAATCGAAAGTGAACTTGCTTATCGCGCGCTTTTTAAATATAATTATTATTTATTGGTTTTTATTTCTCGATGAAGTCATGCAGTTTCGGTTGTAACGCTTGAGTTTAATATGCGTAAAAGAAAGTAAACATTTTCAACGGGTTTTGCTTTCATTAACATTTCCAGATTATCTACTATTTATGATAGTAGATTAATACAAATTAATGGTTGTAATATTTTTATGTTGCTTAATATCTAGAATGATTGCGTGTTGTGAGTTTTAACTTAATACTCGATAAGCACAATCAAACTGTCACAACAAAACTACAACAACATACGATCAGATGATCAATTTTTTTCCCAATTTCTGCACGAAAAATGTTTATTTTGAAGCAATTTGATTCATTAAGCAGTATCGAGTATCAACATTAAGCAATAAATATCCAAATACCGTAAAATTTTTAAGCCATTTTAAATTAGTACTTTTTTATATTCAAATTAAATTATTTAACAATTGCAAGAACTGAGTAAAGTGATCATAAAACAATTTGATAAGTGTGAAATGAAAGAAAGGCCTACTAGCAAATTCAAAATTGTGGATTTATATAAAAGCTTAAGTAGAGTTTACTTACAAAAATTCCTATACAACAATATTTCTCTATCGATAAAGAAGAGAACACGAAAAGAGACGTAAAACTGCTGAGCAACTTTATTTTTTACTCTATGGTCAATTACTCTTTATTGAAACGTAACTAATGTATTTTAAAAATATAGCAACGAACATTTATTGAGCGATTAGCCTAAACAATTTTGTTTTAAAACTCCATCAATAAAGTTCACTCGCTTTGATATGGCACAAAGTATAAACCATACAATCCTATGGAATTTCATCATTTTGACTAGCCTGCTGACGTTCAAACTTAATGTAATCAAAATACAAATACAAGCTAAAAAAATGTACTAATATTATTATTTTTTTTTGCAGAGTGGTGTTGTCTTTAAGTTGACCAATGCGGTCTGTGAATCATTAAACAAATCCTGTGTGTTAGTGAATCAATGCCGCTTGAGGGCCGTTCAACGGAACAAAGCTGTTCTAAATATTGAGTTGAATATTTTGGTTCCAGCTGAATATATCGAAGTGAGAATGCAAATACTGAGAAAAGCAAATGGCTATAAGCCTTGGCTATTTGATGTCACACTTGATGCTTGTAAGTTTCTGCGAAAGAGCTTCAATCCAGCCGCGGGTATGGTTTGGGCACTATTTAAGGATTTCACCAATATTAATCATACATGCCCTCTTGCAGTGAGTGTACGATTCTATATAAGCAATTGCTGTCATCCACCGCTCATTATTTTATAGGGCTATACAGTTTTGAAGGACTTTTATCCTAGACCCGAGAAGTTACTTAACCCGTTTCCCACTGGAGAATATTTATTAATTGGAACCTTTAAATTCAATCATCAACGAGCTATTTCTTTAAAGTTTTACATAATATACGAAGAAGATTTAGTGTCAAATTAAATACGATTCCAATTGGAGTTCAGAGAATATTTCTATACTTTTATTAAATATATTAGTATATTTATTAATTATATATATTTTTATTAACATTTTTTGCAACGTGGCATTTAACAAAAGGAAAATGTTTTAATGTGTGAATGACATTAAAAATACAAATACAATTATATATATTTTATCGCAGAATAGTGGCGTAATTTTGTCATTTAGAATAAAATGACAAGTGTTTAGTATTAAGTATTTTTTTTTAATTTGTTTTTAATTGCACCTGCTAAAGCACATAGGACATATGCGGTAATTAATGCAAATCGAAGTTAAACAAATATATTTGCATAGCGATGCCGCATTTCTTTTGAAGTATTATTGGAAATTGCTGCTTAAGTTTGTAAGAGCAAATATTTAAATATTTTTCTGCCAAATAGCAAATCAAATACTCAACTTGGTAGCAAATTTGCTTAGTCAAGTAAACGCACACAGTCTGCCCACTTTTACTTCAAGTCAAATACTCTGACGTTATTTGAATAATATTAAAGTAAACATTTTTTGACACGTCTTCTATTCATTTCCCGTTTGTTTCGTAAGGAAATATATTTATTTCTAATTAAATTTTAACTAAAATTTTTAATTTTCAAATTAATTTGAAATGAAACAGTCTTGATTGATTTTAATTGGAAGTAATTTGTTTTTGGCATTTCGTCAAAATTGTTGTTGCCAAAAGGACATTGTTTTTACTTCAAAGCAAATACGCTGGCATTATTTTAAAAATAGTAATTTAAACATATTTAAATATATTTGATATGTTTTCTAACTATACATATGAATATTATGCTCTGAAGAAATATCTAGACCTGAAAAAAAATATCTCTATTAAATCGTATCTAAAAATTGAAATTTTAAAATGAAATGAAAATGAACCATTCGCGAAAATAATTAACTTGGAACTAATTTGTTTTTGGCATTTCACTTTCTTTAAAAACAATATCAGATTTCAACTATGCTGCTGCCATAGGGCAATTGGCTTTAATATAAATTTTAATATTTATTTTGTCGATCAGACAATTAGCAAGTATATCGGAATCCAAATATAAGCGTTTCTATATATTTACCTTTAGTTTGATACATTGGATTGTTAGCTAACCGTCTTACGACCGCCTAATTGAATTTGAAATGCATTTGTTTACCCGCTAAAATGAATAGTTTCCGGATATTTATACCTGCCCCCGGGGCAATGCAAAGCACACAAAACGTGTGTGGATTCATATTGTATACATACGCATATATAAAGCTGCTCAATAAATAAAACACACGAATGCATTTAGAAAAATCGCATTTGGGACTTTATTGGTGAATACAGTCCCACATAGACAGACACAACCCGCCAGGAGATAGCATTTGGGAGCTTAGCCCGACTCTGAGCGCCTGGTGAAAGATGGCGATGAAATTACGAAATGCATTCAAGTTGTTTACGCGATTTGTAGCTGTGGCCAAATGCTGAACTCACTCTGAATTTCAATGTATTTTTTTGTTGTTTTTGTGTGTGATGAGCCAAGTGATGGTAGTTTTTGCGTTCTATCATGACAGGTATTTTTATATGGGAGGGAATTAATGTCGTACGCCGAACGGCTCATGTGTGTTGAGTCATAAAATAAATCAGGCAGCTTGACACAAGCGTCGATGTTAAATCACGCCGATCAAATCGCATTTCGAGGGGTTCTGCGCCATTGACCCATCCCCAATCGGCCCTCGTTAATAATTATGCAGTGACAAGCAGACTGTTATCCATAAAAACGTATATGTATATTTCGTGCAAATCCGCGATGACAATTACTTCTGTGATATGTTGCTAATTTGTACTTTGACTTTTTATGTACATATATGCTTCTCTATTTGTTTGTTTACGTTGAGTACGTTTCGGCCATCTGGGTTGGGCCAGGCTTGGTATGCCAAAAGAAATCATGACTTGCCAAAATAGATAATGTTATTCATCATAATTGCAGGTAATAAATACCTGTTGTTGTGCGAGGCAATATGGGTGGCAAAGCGATTGGCTAGTTGAATGCAGAGCACATATCGGGCTTCACTTTTGTGGATCGCATTGAAATATTGCTCTTATTACCGAGAATACCACAAAAGTGAAGATTTTATATTTACCAAATGGAGTTGAGTTTATTTATTTCGCAAGAAATTCTCAATAAAATACAGAAAATTGCAAATTACTTTTTTAATTTGCAGTACGACTTAAAGTGCATCTAGAGTCTTTTTCTGTCTAGATACATTTATCACCTTTATCGCTCTTCTTTTATTGCATTTTATCGAAACGTTAATGTATTTATTTGCTTTTTGATATATTTTTGGAAATCTCTTTGACAAAATACATTCTTTAAATAGCTTTGTGAAATTTAACCAATTTATGACTATAAAGTTGGGTTGAATAATTGAACTCTGGTGTTACTTGATTCTTAAATATACTCCATATATTACATTAATATCATACGAATGATTAAAGTAAAAAGCGACAGTTGATTGAACTCTAAATTAAATATTTCATTGTTGACCTAATAAGTAAAAAAGGGTTCGACCTGTCTATCTATGGACTCTTAGCATTATCAATATCTTCTGCCTTAATTATACAAAAATAATAATAAATTTACTAATAAACGAAATCCACTTCTTGAAATTTTCTGGTCCCTGGATACGTATTTTTCACAGAATTTGATTGTATTTTCCCTTTTCTGTAGTTTACAATTAATATGAATGCAAAAAGCACACACATAACGTATGAGTGATTTTTTGTTTCCTACAAATTAGTATTGCCATAACATACAATTTGCAAGCACACACACAATATGATAATGTGTATATATATATCATTTAAACAGAATCAATGTACTTAAATTGGTGCTTCACAGGCATCATTAAAATACAATAAAAAGCATAAGAATGCACAAATTGAATTAATGTGTCTTTTGTTTGTGAAGGAATACAAACATGTGTATTTTAGTTAATAGATCTGTGCCTTTTGTTGTGCGAAAAGATACAAAAGCACGATATGATTGCAAACGGCAAAAAACAAACAAACAAACACGCTGGCAATTACGTGATTGATTGGCGCGACGCGATTAAAGCTTTAAGAGTAAGTCTACTGTGGAATATTCATTTGGTCGTCTGGAATAAAAAGGAAAATTACAGAACAGCTCAAATTTATGAGTGAACAACGACAAACGACGTCTCGGGCGCACAAAGCAGGCATACCAATTAGGATTAACTGACGGATATGGACTGATCACTTGATGATGATTCAATCCGATTGCAAAGGCTCAAAGTGGCATTCCCCCCTTAATGCTTAGTGTCTGGCCATGTGAACTTCAGACTCTTGTAAACAATAAAAACAATGCTAAGACAAAAAAATCCTTTCATAAGTGAATAATAAACGAAAATATGCCTCAAGTCAATAAACAGCAAGTGAACTGTTAAATAAACTCAACAGGTTGCTCAGGTAATTAATGAACATTTTCGACAGCGCCACTCAATTTGACTTTTTTGCCTGTAACAGCGACGACGACGCTGACTGCGACGCTGACTGCGACGCTGACGTTAGCTACCCCCAAAGCTTGGCTTTGCCGCCTACAATGCCGTCGTTGTTGTTATTGTTGTTGTTGCTGTTGCTGTTGTTGCTGTCGTCGCAGTCAACGTCAGAAGTGATAGGCAAGCGCAGCAACCGCAGCAACCGCAACGGCGACTGTGGCAGCGGCGGCGTCAATAGCCACGCTAAGCGGCGTTCAGACCCCTGTTTGGGCCGCTTGTCAGGTGTTGTCGTTTTTGCAAGCCGCACTCGGCCTGAGTCTGTTTTCGTCTGCCTGGCAGCGCGGTTCTGGAACGCGTTTAGTTTAGCTTGGGAGTAAGCTCGGTTTCGGTGATTTAATCATTTTTGATGGTATGCTTGGCGCGATATTTCTTTTCGCGAAAAAGCAGGCAAGTCGTTTTTCCTGAAATATAAAACATTTTTGTGAGCTCGGTTTCGGACTCGGAATTTGAATTTTGCCGCTGGCCAGCCAATCCAATTGTGCAACGTCGTCGTGCAGTTGCGTGAAAAGTGGAAAAAATTTCGAAAGTGCGCGGCGAACACAATTCGGATATATATATATATATATATATACATATATATATATATAAATAATATATACACACAATTCATCATAGTGGAAATCTTGATTTGTTTTGAAAACCAATTATTGCGCGGCAACACTTAGATATCGACATAGTCTATCATTAGGAGACATAGCCGTCTGTTACCGTTGGATTCGTGAGTCAGAGTAAGCCACTTTAAAATATTTTTGTGATTCACGATATTACGTATTGGGGGCAGTACCCAAATATCCGTTGCATAAAGCAAGAAAAGACAAGAAAATGTGTATTCGTATTTATAATTTATTATTTTCTTGTTGATGGGTCTATAATTGAAAATGAAGATCTGAATGCGAGAGAAGTAAAATTATTTTTTAAACGATTTTTGCAAGATAGATTTCAATTTTATTTAGGGAAATTTGAAATATTAATCATACGCCTGGTTGAACAGTGCTTTTTGTAATAGAGCAAGAAATTGTTTATGAATTTCACATATGATGATAAAACATAACTTAAAAAAATATTACAAAAATTCGAGTTTTGAAATCAAGAAAATTTAAACTAGCGAATTTGCATTTTATTAATTCCCATTTTCTTTTTATGCCAGTTGACGTTGTTTACCGAAATGCAATTCAAACAAGTCGATTAAAATTAATGAAGTTAATTATACAGTTTGTTATATCTTCTATATTCAAGCTGCGCACATAAATACAAAAATCAAGTTGTGGTTGCAAACAAATATTGAAAGTATACAAAATATCTATTAGCGACTGTAGTAAAAATAAAATAAAAACGAACACAGTAGAAATAGAAGTTGAGTTTGAAGTATTTGGGCAGTCGCCGTTCACTTGCGATTAATTCAAGCATGCTAATGCTTTGCGCTGTCGCACGTGTAACTACTATCATCATATATATATATATATATATATGTGTATTTGTATATATGTATATATCTGCATGCATGTGTGTGCAAAATTTTGATTTTCAGCTAAGTAAAACCTTGAAAAAAAAAAACTTAATCGATGCAAATATTGAATCAAAGTCAAACAGCATTAAACTTGCCGAACTTTACCCAGTGTCTGAAAAAGTTTGTTTTTCCTTTGCATGAGGCGTAAAAACTGCATAAGCGACGACGCAGACATGCACACTGCAAGAGTGAGAGGGGTGGGAGAGAGACAGAGAGAGAGAGAGAGAGATGGAGTGACTGACAGACTAAGGCTGCGACTGGTGTGAGACGCCCAAAGTTTGGATGTTGGAGCCAAGGCTTTAGTCGAAGGTTTTATGAATGAGCGCAGCGTAGCGCAAATATTTGACAAATCCCGCGAATGCGTTGCTTACTTATGCTGTCGTCACGTCGAGATGCTGTCGATGGGTTTGCCCGGCCAGTCATACTGATGAGCAGCTTGCAGGAAGCTGGCGCCTGAATTCTAATCTACGCCCAAGCACATACTTACATATGTACTGTGCATCTATTTACAGGCATTGGCATTGGCAACCGAAAAAAAAAACACACACAGACACATACAGAAATTTGCATGGCATTTTATTGAGGTGTAATTTATATATTTCGCACCTTGTGCACCTTTTGCAGTTTTCAATTCGTTTGGCTCGTTTGTAGCCGCTGTTATAGCTGCTGCGACTGCTGCTGCGACTGCTGCTGGTGTTGTTGTTTATGCAATATTTGTGAGCTGAGGCATACACCTAAGGAAAGCGCACAATGCCCAGACTCGGCTTCAGATTCAGTTACAACATACACACACACACACACACACACACACACACGCATGCACATACCCCAACGCTAACGAGTGCAAGCGGGTATCTGTATCTTACGGATAGCTTACACACACACACACACACACACACACATAGATACAGACACAGACACCGCAGCACTGAACTGAAATGCGCCAATTTGTATGCAAGTGGCGTTAATCGTGTAATCCGGCAGCAATGCGTTGCACACAGTTGGCAGCCACCTAACCAAACGCAACACCAACAAAGTACAAGTCGAGGTCGCCGCCAAGCAGCTCCAGCCCCAGCTCGAGCTTCGGCTATAGCTCCAAAGATACGTGCGATGCGCAATTGTATGAAATTGATTTGTAATCGATAAATGTGTGCGAATATAACGCTAACGTTTAAATCAACTGACAAACAGCATTTGGCATTTTGGTTACTCAGATTCGCCACATTGGCCACATTGGCCACATTGGCTATTTGGCCGCTTTGCATGCCATAGCCCAATATCAGATCCAAATGTATTCTTAGCAATTTAATTATGCTGGGTTTGGCCAAGTGCTTGTGCACTCAGCAGACTTGCTGCAGGCCGACAGTTTGTGCTGAAAAAATTGAAAATTAAAAAATTTAACACAAGGAAAACCACTTGAACCACAGAAGCCGTTGCAGTCGTAGTTAAAGTTGCAGTTGTAGCCGTTGCAAGTAGCTGGCTGCCACTGACAAGGTCGACGTTTTATTTGGGGCCTCTGCTGGTCGCCATTGAATTCGAAACGAATTGTTGTTGATTCATACTAGAATACCAGGTATTAATCTTATATATACATATATACAAACTCAAACACATTTAACATCGTGTTTTTCTTGTTGATTTTGCTGGCCAGCTTCTTGTTAGATGTAGTGTTTTTCTGTTGTTGTTGCTGCTTTCGTTGTTTTTGCTTTGGCATTAACAAGTGTTTAATTGCAATAAATGCACCGGAATACCTTGACTATGTTTATGTTGATGCCTATGCCTGAGCCTGAGCTTGAGCTTGAGCATGGGCATGAGCATGCCAATTGAGCAAACTGAATAGTATGCTTTTGGCCATAGCCACAATTTGCCAGCTATCTTTGTGGCCACTTGTTGGCCAAGGAGCCCACACTCACAATTATATTATTTATGCCTTTTGGCTGTGGCCAATGAAAGGTTAAATGCGTTACATTTATTCATGAGCGTTAAATTGCGAGCGTTCCAGTCAAAAATTTTCATTGTCAACTCTTTGGTTGAAGTCGAGTGGCGTGTATCGTTCCGCATTTATCTGGTATTTAATAAGCCAACGACGAGCACTTACTGCCCATAATAGCTTCTTAATTATGCATTTGCCCATAAACATTTTGGCCAGCTACACAAAAAGTCAAAATGCCAGGCCAAGCAAATGGGCCATTATCACATAGCTTAGCCGGGCCTAGCATATCTTGTGGCTGCCTAATGCTGCTGGAGACCTTGACTAAACGTGTACATAAAACAAAGATTTACGGGTCATCAAATGTGTAGAGCAGTAAGCCAACGCTTACGTGCCGTATACGCATACAAGGATTTGTGCCTAACTAACAGACTACCCCCATTCACAAATACTTCAAGGCACAATTTTCAACAAATATTGTAAAAATGATTTGATGAATGTGTCACTAAATGTTGATTTTTAACATTTGGACATTTTAGGTTTGTGGTTTTTGTTTATGTACTCACAAATCAGTTAAAAGCCTTTTAGAAGAAATAAAAGATGCATGGAATAAAAGTGTTAGCCATCAATTTTAATTAAATACAATTGTTTGTGCATACATGCATTAAGGCCAATAAAAGTCTCGTTCCATTGCAAAGAGTTGCCAGCTGGAAAATACTTTTTTATATAAAACAAGATCTCTGCAAGTTATTAAAATTTTAAATGTACTAAAATGCGCTCGAAAAATGCTACAACAAATTCGGATATTAGAGTTTTTATTCATTTTATATTTCGAGTGCAATTCAAGTCTTTAAAAACCAGCAACGCACCGATTTGCACACTTTGTCTTGTGGTATAGGTAAATAGGTATTCTGCTAAAGCAAAGCTTGTGCTCAACCCCTAAGAATAACACAAGAAAGAACGTCTGCCTTGGACACACAGCAGATTAGATACCCTTGTAGAACGGTGATAATGTTTTGACCAAATAGTAAAGTGCAATCGATATTGAAATATTTTATAAGGATAGCCAGAGGATAGACAAAGGGATGGACAAGTGGACATGGCTTGGTCGAATCGGCTAATGCTAATGCTGATCAATGGGTGGAAGACGTCGCCTTCAATGTGTTACGAACTTCATGACAAAATTATGATGCCTACGACATATTAATAATGGTGGAATGGAGAGAAAAAATTCCAACAATTTAATGAGAAAAAATAAAATCAAATTGTTGCGATGCTGCTACGTTTAATTAAATTAATAATTATGTATCTTAATGAGCGCATAATTGAATAATAAACAACGTGTAAACGCTCCCCTCACAGAACACCTATTTTTAAATATGTACATGTACATGTGGATTGTCAGACGATGCTTAATTTGTTAACCTTTTAACTTTAGTGCACTTTGGCAGAGAAATGCGCTGAACCCGCGCCGTACAATACAAATGAGTTGGATCTCATTAAGTAATCACATGGAATATTTCCGCAGCCAATTAAACCTGAAAGCCGCAACGTCGGATGCAAAAACACCAGACAGACTGGCTGATATGTAGATGGACAAGCGCGTTGTTACAGATACCGATATCCATATGCGTGTATGTATGTAAACGCGTACCGGGCACCGCAGCAATTACAGTTACAGATACAAGATACACTTGCATATGCAGTTACAAATACAATTAAATTCGATTCAGGAAGCATTTATGCGCATTTTGCATACAATTTATATTTCATTATGTCGCCAACTTCGGATCGGATTTTAGTTCTTTTATTTACTTTACACAGCATCCCGTTGATGATGAAAGTTGACGTTTTTTTCTCAATACTAGATTTATAATATTAGCATACTTTTATTTTAACGTAAATTCGTTTATATTGCATAGCGCATTGTTCTATGCAAATTTTCGGTGTGTATCGGCCAGCAAGATATTGAGCCGGTTTTTGGCTGTGACTAAAGTTGGCCATTTAGCGCAGAACCTGAATATAGCCAACTTCCGCAAAAACAAAAGTTTTCCATTGCGGTGCACTATTTACGAGTGCAGTTGGAAAGATTATACATAATTAGTGCCAACTCGCTAGCCTGGTGGTGCGGTTGGTGGCTGGTGCGCCTGCTGGTTTGTTGCTGCTGGTTGCGTTAGATCATGCGGTTGCACCACAATAAATACCGCGACCAAACCATTTTCCAGGCGGTTTTCCTTTTTTCAATTTCAATCAAATTGCGAGCCAATTGCAGCCTCTACACTTGAACAGGTTTGACACAATTTTATAAGCCACGATAAGTGGCCAAAACATCGACAGCCAACTGGTCGCCTCGCTGCCTAACCACCTGTCCCACTGTCCGACTGTCCCACTGTCCCACTGTCCCACTGTCCTACTGATTGACAGGTTTTGCAGCTGATGACAAACCGTTCGCGATTCAACGCGCCGTGCAAACGCACTGAAGCGAAGCACAGACGTTTTATTAGGCAAGTACTGTTTGGCCAGCTGGGCTGCTTAGTTAAATCTATCTGCCTATTTGTATCTCATGGATACACATATGCACGTTGTGTAGCATTTCACATTTGTGCGTTTTGGCTCACTACCATTTTGGTTTTTCTATTTTGTTTTTTTCTTTTCGGTTTGTTTGCACAATTTATGTGCAACAGTCGCCAATGCTGTCGGTTCACAGTAGTAACTATGTCCATAGGCCCCAGCCGCACCTCGCACCTCTCCCCACGTGCCGCCAAGTATCGCACGCACTGCTGTCCACTGTCGGCTGTCCATTGTCCACTGGCTAGCCAAAAACTTTGTATTTATTTCGAATTTCTAAGCCAAAAAGCTTGAGTGTGTGTAATGTTGTGTGCGATGTGTGTGTGATGTGTGTGCGTGTGTGTGGGTGTGCACATATTAGCCACAGTAACCACAGCCAAAACTATGTGAATGTTTATACATTGGTGGCAGTGATACTAACGAAAAGCCAACACCATAAGGGCTCCCAACTTTCAGCTCGTAAATAAATCAAAGCAATGCCAAGCACAGTGGGCTCAAGTCATAAACATGGCACATAAATAAATAATCAAGTTAATTAAGCTGAGAGCAGCTAAAGCTTGTTCAGACTTGGCTATGTTTCAGAAGTCGGTAGCTGTGTATTCTACTTAATTTTATTTTTATTAACAATACATCAAATAGTTGTATCCCTTAAGAAGCTTTTTCAACAATGGACTTTTTTTTCAGATTTTCAATCCTTTTCGATCCCTTTATTTCTCAACCTTTTCTCACTTAATCTGTTATTTTCTCAGTACTTCTTTCTTTTTTATCTCTCTCCTTCAATCTTTCTCTCTCTCTCACTCACTCTCTGTCTCTTCCTCCTCAATTGTAATTCTATACTTGAGAATTGAGAAAACTTCTTGATCCTTTGTCATACATTTTTTTTATTACAGTCTCCAACACCAAATCAAATAGCTTAGCTAGTTCACCACAGAGCTTACCGCTGAGATTATCAAAGTTTTTGCCCACTGTGCGTTGGCTGTCAGTTTACCTCCTTTAGGTTTTTCTACATTTGCGTGCTGCTTTTGCGCTTTGGTAATTTGTTTTAAATATTTGTTTAAAATATCAAAACGCACGACAACACACGTACACATTTGTACGTGGTATCTAACAGATATATGTGAAAATAAAAGTTGTTTGTGTGGTGTCTAGCTGGCTAGGAGTGGAGCCCAAACGAGGGGGTTCTCACAAAATAAGAAAAAGAAACGAAAAGAAAAAGAAAAACATACATTACCGAAAATAACTAACTTCCCACTAAGTCGCAAGTGCTTCACACATGTACACTTTTCAAATACAAAGCGTTGTCCAGAATGGGTCGTTACCAATACTATACGATTTGTGTGTGTGCTCATAGGTCATTCTTAACGGTTCCGCAAACGTGCTGTGATCGGGCTTTCCACAGATCTATACACGACACAATATGAATGTATGTACATATGTATATTATTATGCATTACGCAGCTCTGTGATTTTGAAACGTGTGCGCGAGTTTTTCTTCCTGTGTTTTGGTTACCAATCGCGGCCCAGTCCCAGTTTCGAAATCTTACATTTAACATTTTCGCCAGCATACGTGATTTAATTTGTGGGCAACTTTCGATGTTGCCTAGCAACTGAAATATTTAATAAATAATTGCTAAATTGTATATGGAAAATGTACAATGTATGTAGACAAGTATATTTAAGTTATCTATTTTGTAACTGAGTTCTGAATATATCTGAGAATAGAATAGATTTTGCAAATATATATAAATAAATATATATATATATATATATATATATATATATATATATTGTCATTAAAAGTTACATCCTAATTGATTTGTGAAACACAAAGCTGAAATGATGCCTTGCATTGACAACATTTTGTTAATTGCTCAATATTTATACTACGCGACTCATCCACATGTAGTACAAAACCAGTATTCAGGGGTACTGCGACTTTGTGGTAAGCATTATTTATTAAATTTTTGGTTTGACATCACATAAAGTATTAGCTTTCCATACATACATATATGTGGAATATCTTAGTTGACGTGCACAACCGATTACGTTTTTGCATATATCCAGAAAATGCTTTTGGCCAAATCTGACAAATCAAAAAGAAAAACCATAAAACTATTATGAAAATGTAATTTCTGTGGCACACCGAATCCTAAATACATTTGCTATGCCACATTGTGAATCTTGTCAGAATTTCAAATGCCTGCTCGTAAATGGATTTTGATACTAAAATACGTTAACTCTCCATATTTAATACTTTTGGACAACTAATTTCCATTCCTATGATTTGCATTTTTTTCACAGAAAGTCATCAAAAGTATACATATATATATATATATAATTGTTAACGATTGTTGACTGGTGCTCATGTTAAGATTCTATACCAAAAAATTCATGGTCTAAAAATCTCCCACAGCCACAAATTCATTAAAACGAAACATATTTTAAACAGCAATGTCTTAATAAGCTCTGGCTTGCCCTTGGAAACCGGTTTTTTTGGTAAGAGTTCATGAACAAATGCAATCCCGAACAATTGACTTGGGTTTCCAAATATTTCACAACCAAATCATTGTTAAAACTGAATCGATTTTCAGAATCTTAGCTTGGTCTTTAGATTAAAGCTGCATTCAAAATTCACGTAAAAAAATCGTTTTCCCAAAAAATACATTCGTTTTCACATTTTCCATAGACATATCTGTATCAAAACTAAATCGATTTTAAAAATATTGGAATGACCTCTACATTGATACTGCATTCAGATTTAAAAAGCCGATTTTCTCGATACAATTTTATAACAACAAATCACTATATGGAAAACTATTTTCATTTCAATCTGTTCAAAAGCTTTGTTCTTCACCTTAAAAGTATGGTATTTTAAATATGTAAAATACGTATATTCCTTGAAAACGTGTATATTATATATATATATATATATATATATATATATATATATATATATATATATATATATATATATGTATTCCGTATATGCTGACTTATTATTATGTGCATTGCAAATCGTATGAAAATTGTGCCATATGTGCTTTATGGCAGTGTATACAAATGGAAACTGCGAGAGCGGATAACCCACTGATCATATCACAATGCAAAGTGCTCTGGGCTGGAATTCGCGAAATGAAATGAAATCAAAAGAGAAATGATATAAAACAAAATGCATTACATATATAATCATAAAATCAAAGAGTGTTCAGCGCCACATGAGTGTCACAAGGGAGAAGAGCACAGGACGAAGGATAGAGCGAGTACACTCAAAAAAAAAAACACCATAAATTTAGAAAATATACTAATTCCTATGGATTTTCTTTCAAAATTTCTGGTTATTTATTTTAAATTAAGAAAAAGTATGCATAATAAACAGGGTATTTATTTTTATATTATTTATTTATTTATTTCTTAAACATTAACATTTTGAGATTTCACATATTCAAACATTCTGAACATTCACAAACAGTTTCTTTTTTTTTTAATGTTTGCTATTATTAAACAATAAATTTCAGAAAAATCAACAAAAATCTTTTCTAAGACTTTTGTCGTATGGTTAGATTTTTTTCTGAGTGTATGCAGTCAATGTATTTGATTTGGAATCCTGTAGCTCTGTATGAGGCATGAGGAAGTTTATTGCACGCACCACAACCACATGTTATATGGTATATCGTATATGGTATATGGTGTCAGTGGCCACGTGAGGTGTTCGCAGCGCGGAATTGGTGAGCTGTGTGCTGTTTGTTGTTGGCTGATTGAACGTGAACGATAAACGATCCGGGGCTTAAAGAGTTGGGCAAATAGTAAGTGGCATAAATAGAAATACATGGTCAGAACGGTGCCCGAATATATATATGATTTGAGCAAACATTCGTTGTTATGTCAATACAAGATTAATGCTAATTGAAGTTCAAGTTGAGACTTTGCTAACGAAAGTTTTTGGCACGAACCCCAAGCGGAAGTGTTGTGTGTGTGTGTGTTTGGGTGTGAAAAACCGGCGGCCATAAACATCATTGAACATTATTAAAGTTGTTGGCTTTACAAAAATCACAAGCCAAAAAGGAACGGCGGACATCTGCACTGGTCCCTAGAGAGAAATGGGTAGAAGCAATGGGGGGATTGGTCTGTACTGCTGCACTTCAATCGCATTTGCATACGATTGGATTGATTCATTCAATTTGCCTGGACCCTGTATTCAATTGGGATCGCTCGACGGGCAAGCAATTCAGCTCTTGTAGTATTTATTTTGCCCACAAAGTGTTTTGTATGTAAGTAATACACACAGTTATGTTTCCATCCATATGTGTGTGTGTGTGTGTGTGAGTACGTGTATATATATAGTATTTACGAAAGTCTGTGCGCTTATGCAACCAAACGCCCATATTGCACCCACTCATCATTTCGCCCTCCAAAACGATTCTGTTTTTTTGTTTTTTGTTTTTTATTTTTCTACTTTCTTGCGTCGTTTTGTTTGTTTTTCGTTTATTTTTTTTTGTTACAAGTGCAATCGATAAACGTGCGTGGGCGGTGCCTATCTTTGGGCGCATTGCAGTCAAAGGGAAGCAATATATATACACACACTCGCACACATATGCACACACACACACACACTCGCACTCGCACTCTCATGTCTGTGAAGGATTACAGGCAAGACGAGCGTTTGGGGCATCCGGCAAATATGGAAGTATCGCAAAACGCTCCATGAAATCGATTTAATCATAATCCAGCTTTTACTATTTATTGTTTTGAGCTATAGTATAAATATGGGTATGCATTAATACAAGCACAAAATGTTATTCACATGCTTTTGTTGTTGCCGCTATTGCTGCTGCTCCAGCTCATGCTGCTCCTGCTGGTCGCTAGCCCACTGCTCTAGCAACATAACGGTTTAACATGCCCTACGCTGTAGCATATTTATGGTTATAGTATGCATAACTGGAGGCAACCATAAAGTAATAATATGAAAGCGCCAAAGCACCACAAGCCCAAACCCAATTCCAGCTTCTACCAATGTTTCAATATACCATGTCTAGCTTCAGGCGACACAGTAGCAGTAGGGGGAGGGCCGGGCGTATTGGGCGTGGACGTGGGCGTGGCATTTGTAGTTCTCACAAGTAATGCTTGAACAATCATTGATTTCGGTTCAACTTAGTTTTCTTATGCAAATACGCAAAGCATTTTCCATTTTTACTTCGTTCCATTCGCCTCTGTGCGTATGTGTGTGTGTGTGTGTGTGTGTGTGTGTGTATGTGTGTGTGTGTTAGGGTCTTGTTTGAGTCAAAGCTACTGACTAGGGGATAAGTGAGTATTCGGATATTACGAGTATTTTGGTATTTTAGTATTTATTAAAACAAAAAAAATATGGATAAATTGGAAAAAATAATAAACAAATGACCGACTTTCAATTGATACCGACGTTGTTATTATGATTGTTAGTAACAATTGATATGCCATCACACTAAACGTGGTCAAATAAAATCTTTTGTGCGCCTAATAGTTTTTAGGTATTTATTTGAAATTGGGCGGAAATTTCCTTCTATTTATAAATGCAATCAAACAAAAACAAAACAAAAATATCTGTTTATATTTATATCAGAAAGCTTCGATTGTTGTCAATTTATTTGCAGTCGAAAAACATTCTAATTTATTTAATATGCTGCTTACTTTAAAATACATAAACAAAGCGCGCATAACAAATCTGAAATCAAAAGGCCACAAAAAGATTTATTTGCATTTTAAAACGAATGAAGTAATAACTTTTATGCTGCATTAAATGTATTTTTATGCGATGTGCAAACATTGTGCCAAACATTTGATTTTATGGAAATTTTTGATTTGCAACAAGCAAAATAAATTGCATGCAATTTGTGGACCGCATAAAAATGAGCAAGGCAAATGCTTTTACTGTGGTCAGCCAGAAACCCAGCCAGAAATCCAGCCAGCCAGCCAGCCAGCCTGTCAGCCAGCCGGCAAAGTGCATGTGGGCATTTGCCCAGGGTTTTGGCATACTCAGCCAGTTCAGCCTGTTCATATTTCATATGAAGCATCCAAATCCACAATAACATAATTATATGCTGGACCGAAAAGGCTCGTGGCCACAAAATGTTCCATACACCAAAATTCGAATTTTGGCATATCTATAGCCGTTGCTGTTATTACCGTTGTTGTTGTTGTTGTCGGCTAAGTCATGGTCTATTTGCAGTTCGTTGTTGGCTTTGAGGGTGCAGCAGCAGTGCAATCATAGGAATTAACAATGAAAAAATCAGTGAAACAGCTATAAAAACACAATAGTAGATGCGAACTGTGGCAACAAACGGTCAAAAAAAAAGAAGAAAAAAAATGAAAAAGGGGCAACAATTTACTTTGGGGCCAAAGGCCAATGCCTGCTTCAACGGGATTGTCTTCTGAGACGTAGCGGGATGCGGTGCGGTGCGGTGATGTTGTAGTGATAAAAAGTAATGAGCAAATTGTAGCAACAACAACAACTTTGGGTAGTAAAACATCTTTGTGCTACTTTGTCTGGGTCAGTTGGTCGTTCGATGGGGTTGCTGCCAAATTGGTTGTTGTTCGAGGGCACAATCATGGACACTCGCCAAGTGGGCGGGACAGTCAATGAATTGGGCGTAACAACAACAACAACAACAACAACAACAATAAGAACAACAAGAACAACTGTAACAACAATATCATAACAGTGGCCAAGCAACAAATTGTCGTTTAAGCGAGCGTAACAAATTTCTATGAAATTCGTATCACACACACACACACACACACACACACACACACACACACGCACATACACCCCCACAGAGAGAAAGAGACACATAAACAGTTGACATGCACAGATAGAGCTGCGTCTATTGAGATGGCCAAAGAAAAGCGCACATTGATACACACAAAGGAGAACAACAACAGCGAACACTAAATAACATGCACAATGGCAAGATAAACGGCCAGATGAGCAGCAGCAACAGCAACAACAGCAACAACAACGAGAACACTTAGACCAAACAAAAGCCTTTGTACGTGTCAAGCACTCATTGCTGTCAAACATGCCACACAGTTGACGCTTGACGAAAAGCACTGCGGCAACGTGTGGGAAAACAATCTATAACACTTGCGCCTTGGCCAGGCCATGCCAGGCAAAGTCAACTCCAGCCAGCTACGGCAGAGGTTGGCAGAGGTAGCTCTAACATCTATTTATCCCAGCACGCAACCCAGCCTAGCCCAGGCCAGCCCAGTTCACCCCTACAAACCACGCCCCGACACACGCGGACGACACTTGAGCCGGCAATCAGGCTCAATCGATGTGAAGGCAGCACAAGACCCACCCACAGCTTGCAATCTGGCACTCGCACTCAAACATTCGCACGTACAAATACAAACACAGGCACACGCACACACACACACACACACACACACGCTGGCACACTCGCACACACACTGGCACAGTAGACTATTTCTGCTTATGGCTGGCAGCTTTGAAATCTGAGCGTTTTGAGCAACAACAGCGCAACAGAAATATAAATCGTTAACGATAAATAATCGTCTATGAGAGGGGCAATGCTCTGCTCTGTTTTGTAGGCGCTGCTTTATGCATTTGTCGTCGTATTTGTAATACAATTGTTTATGCTTTTGCTCTTGCGGCATGCTGTTGTTGCTTTTGTTGCTTTTGTTTTTATGGTTTGCCGCACACACACACACACAGACACACTCACACACACACGCAGACACATAACTCCCGGCTATCCAGCAAAGTGTGACATAGTTTATTGTTATTTTATTGGGACCTCTTTTGGGCTTTCGGTTGCTGTGTAAATAATTCGTGCTCGCCACGTTTATGACGTGATTTCCTCAGCCACTGAACACCGCCTGCTTTCCGCCCACCCAGCACTTGTACATATATGTATTTATATATATTTATATATATATATAAATGTTTATATATATATATATCTTTTTAGATGTATTTATATTGTAACTGTCGGTTGGGTCTCGCATTTCAGATTGACAAAGAATTTGATACCTGAGCACCTGGCTGCATTTTATTAATATTATAATTCACTTAATAATGTGTTTAACTTTGTGTTTATATTCACATTTGGATACTGTCAGTTAGTGCTTAATAGTAATGGTAAAATGGGAAAACAATTTACTCGACATTAGATTTGGCCTGGATTTTGCGTAATTTGTTCAATGTTCAAAACTGAGGCTAAGTAAATCGAACCACATTTGCTTTTCCGATAAAAAATATTATTTACGTTTTATTCAATTATTTTTATATTTTTTTAGTTGATAGATAATCATATTTTGGAAATTTAAAAATGTAGAAAAAATGTTTCTAGCCAATATAAGTCAAAAAATTAATTTTAAATTGACATGTCTAGTTACGGCAATCATTTATTTTCCATGAACTAATTGATTGGCTATTATTAGCAGCATTATTTGCTTTGATACTATAATAATTGTATTTAAAACAATTTATTGTTGGTTTTTATTAAATCTAATCGATTTTACAGTAGCTGCGTGATAGCAACATAATATAATTAAAGCAATATTTATCAAATTTGTGGCGGAGCCTACAACAATTTAGTTAATGTGGTTAATTAGCTGTGACTGAGGTAAAATCAAAAAAAAGCTGCTTTTTAAATCAAACTATAAAAAAAAACAAATGATAAATATATTTATATAAATATATATATATATATAGTAGTTTGTTAGATATGAAAATACAATTGGGTTCACAATGTCTGTGTTTTTATTCGATGGTAATGGTATTTTGACATTAGCTCAATAATATGTCTCTACACATTGCATTTTAATTCAAGTGCTATACATCTACAATTGTGTCTTTTATTGCTATCAGTGCTTGATTTCTATATTCCAAATCTGAAGCCTCTGGCTCTTATAGTCTCTGAGATCGGTTTGTTAATTCAGAAGGGCAGACGGATATGGCTATGTCGTCCCAACTGTTGGTGCTGATCAAGAATACAGACACTTTATTGGGAAGGCTTCAGTTTTCCCATAATTAATGGCTTCACGGTATAATAATTTCCTTAAAAATTCCTCTGAAAAGTTATGTCGGTACTTTTTCATTTTTTAAGTTATCATTAAAGTAATGCATTTTTTTAATACATGGAAAAATATAATTTTTTCATGTTGTCACAAATTATACCACAGCACGCCCATAGTCCATATTTACCGAAACTTTTAATAAATTCATTTGTAAATAAAAACCGTATAGTTAACTCCGGAAAAGCAGTGGCAGGCCGCTACACAAATCAGATCGTGGCGTGTAAACATTAATAAATTGTAGTAACTGGAACAAAAAAATATTGCAACAACAATATTTCTAGTAATATATGCGATGTTATTAAATTATGTACAAATAAATAAATATTAACAAAATAAACATTGGCAAACAAAACACAACAAAAAAAAAAGGCAAAAAAAAAAATGTAAAAATAACAACAAAAAAAAAACGCTGCAATTGAAATGCCTTCAGGTAAAAAGCGCTTGAAAATGCATTAAATTATTATTTATTTATTTGTTTCTTTTATTGCTTTTCATTCGCTTGCAGAGGATATTATCACTTTGTGGTGAAGTTTGCAAACACATTAAAGGAGATATCTGCAAGCTCAAAGAGTACATATATTCTTGATCACCATCATTAGCCAAGTCGATACAACCATATTCGTCTGTACGATTTTCTTTATGTGTACTTGGCAATCATTCGTTTTTGATTATTATAGTAGATTATTAGATGTGAGCAAGTGAGGTGCGGTCTATAAGGGTGTATAATATTCGGTTGATTTGACATGTTTATTCTATAGCTGGTTAGCCGTCAATTATTGGAGCTTTGATTTTTGACCGGGAATCGGCGCTAAAAAGCCGTTTAATTAATGCAAATTATGAGCATAACGCTCCATATTTGTTGTTTGCGCTATTATTGTTGTTATTGTTGTGTATATATTTTGTAAGGTCTGCTGTTATATATACGTATATATACATTTTTTTTTAAATTTAATTTTTTGTTTGGCGCTGTCATTGATAATGCGGGAATTATGTAATTACGATTTCAGCACGCGACTTGTGTGGTCATTTTTTTCCTCACTATTATTTTGCTGTGCTTTCTGTAATGTTGAAATATTAGCAATAAATTAATTGGTGTAATAATGGCGCAACGAAACAATTGCATTTGATTTAGAAAATGCTGCCGTAAATGCAATAAAAATGTAATCAGCTCAATCAAAGCGCCGATTTCAATTGATTAAAAAATGAAATTAAATTATGTGAAAATAATTTCATTGCGAAATGCGTAAACAAACGGACAATGAACGGTAATAAAGTTGTTTTCAACGCTGCACGAAATGCAGGATGGCTTAAAAGAGAACAACGATTTCTAATTGTAAGTTGTAGATATCATGTAATTGAATTAAATGCTATACGTATGTGCATAATAATAATTGCACAATGCTGCGAATGGTTAATATCTTATTTAGATATCATTCAACTGTTTCATAATTGGCCAATTCAAACTAAATACGTGTCAGATATTACTCAGCCTGGTTGAATAGCCGCACAATTTCGAATCGTTTAATATGGCTGGGCATTTCGGTATAAATTGATTTGATGTTTGATTGCTATTTGGGCATGTGGCAATGCGAATGCGAGGCATTGCTGATTATTAGTATTTGCCTGGCTCATACATAAATGTTATGGCCATGCCCATTACCAACAATTGAAACGCGAACATGCAAGCAGAGAGACAGTCAGACAGCCAGTCAGCCAACAATAATTTGGTTACACTCAGCTGCGTACAACAGATGTAGCTATCTTTATGTGAGTCTGTGTGTTTGACTGCAGAGAGGGGGGCGTGGCAGGTGGGTAGGTAGGCAAGCACCGCAACCGCAATGGCATCAATGGGGCATATCAACAATGTGACGTCGACGACTACGCTCATTAGCCTGCCCACTCACCGCCCCGCCCCTCCCTACCTAAGCTACGCATGCGCAACAATATTTGGCTTGGCCCCAAAGATACACAATCTGATAACAGCTTCAAGTTGACATTGGGTAAAACCCTTATTGCTAACACACGTAATCATGTAATTGCAAATGTTTGTCTTTTTGGCTGAAACTCTTAATTAGATAATAAAAGCATGCACAAGCTTCACACGTGCCCCAAACTTATGCACACACATACACACTCATACACACTCACACACACACACACTTGAAGTTGAAGTGTTA
Organism: Drosophila basisetae; assembly: GCA_035041595.1. NCBI lineage: Eukaryota > Metazoa > Arthropoda > Insecta > Diptera > Drosophilidae > Drosophila > Drosophila basisetae. The sequence goes on along the minus strand of JAWNLB010000147.1, from coordinate 9,148,097 downwards.
GAGTTGATTAGCATTCTAAGAACTTATTTTTTTTTTTTTTGTTTTCGATTTGCGAACAATAGCTGCAGTAAAATCTGTGTAATCCCACACTTGCAATTTAGTGACCCCTGCAATTCACATCATGTTGCAAACAACAAAGTCAAAGTCACGTAATTAGTATGCAACACATTATCACCCTTGTCGGCACTAAACTCTAATTGTTTATTCACTTCACTTTAGCTAATGATACCCATAGAGAGTTGCTTGGCTAGTTTTCATTCATTGCTTGATCATTTCTTTCTATTAACCGCCGAATGGACTATCTAATTGCAAAGGCAAACGTTCTATAAATATGAACGCAAATGATTAAAGTCAATGTATCTGCAAATAATTACGTATACGCATTTGGCAGCGTTAATTAAACATCAATACACCCATACACACATAGACATATAGACACATTGAAGCTGCTAATAATTGAGATTCCCTGGCGTGGAGTGGGCCATCATGAATATCTTGTTGGCAGCGCGAATCATTATCGCATTGCCATAAACTAGGCGCGCTGTCACAAACCACTCAATTTCAATACCATTGCGGCTCATAAAATGACGCATCAATTTAATCAAAATGATCATTATCCGAGCAGCAGCAGCAACAGCAGCAGCAGCAACAGCAGCATCAGCAGCAGCAGCATAAAAACTATAATCAATATCCATATCCATTAGCGTTATCGTATCAGCGAACGCGAATAATAATGGGATACATATGTATGTGTGCAGCGCAGACAACCGCAGAGACAACAGACAGTTCCAGTTCCTCCCCCTGCCAGTCTGCCTGCTTCCCCATCCAGCGTTCATTTGTCTTCACGTAATTATCTTTTAATAGATTTAACGTACATTTTCTCACTGACTTTTGCCTGTGTCGTCCCTGTCAGTGGGTGGCGTGGGTGGGTGGCGCCATACCAATGCCAATATGCCACACCCAATACAAATGCCTCACACAGCGACACACACACACACACACACATACAGGGAGACAACAGTAGAAACAACAAACAATCTACCGTAGTCCAGCAATACAGTTGGCCGGTCAGCCAGTCGGAAGTCGGAAGTTGTATGACCATGCCACATGCGGTGGCAGAATGAAGGATGAAGAGCGGAGAGCAAAGCTTTGCCAGTTGATGGCAGCAACAACGACAACAACAACAACAACAACAGCATCAGTAGCAGCAGCAACGGCAACCATTTTCGCTTTATGGACTTTCAAACTGTTGCTGTTAATTATTTCTTCTTCTTTTAATGTGGCCACTGCTGCTACTGCTGCCGTCGTTGTCGTCGTTGTCGTCGTTCTTATTGCTATGCCCTTGTTGTTGTTCTTGTTGTTTCTGTTTCTGTTTGTGTTGTGTGGTTGTTGCTACCGTTGATGATGATGTTGTTGATATTATGCAATGGGGCTCTTCCCCTGGACGGTCGGCACGCCAGCATGCTCCTTTAGCTGTTGTTGTTTGCACTTTTTCACAATTTTACACTTTATTACAAAAGCATTAAATAAAATTCAAAGCGAATGAGCCTCGGCAATGCGGGCAAGCCGTAAGTAAGCGAGTGGGCATTTGTGATGGGGCCGGGGCATTGGCGATGGGGCACAGCGAGGATGCAAAGGCGTCGAGGCTGATGCTGATGCTGGTGTTGGCACTTCGATACGCATTTGGGTTCATTGAAATCTGCGAACAGCTTCGATTTTGAGTTTGTCGACGGTGCAATGAATGTTGTTGCATTGCATTCAGTTTTCAGGGCATTTGTTGTTATTGCTGCGGTTCATACTTTTGTGTTTTTGTCCATTGTTTCGAATTTTGCTATTCAAGCAGCAGCATCAACAGCAGCCGCAGCAGCAGCAGCAGCCGCAGCCGCAGCAGCAGTAGTAGCAGCAGCATTGGCGGCAACAAGCAACGCAAGAGAAATAGCTTGAAGTATGTATATAGTTGCAAAAGTGCCAACAGCACTATGACATTGGAATGGGTAACTTCAAACAGTGGCACAAAGATCAGAGAAGCGTTAGTGATATCATTTGGATCAATTCATGATAAATTCAATCGTGAATATTGTACAAGAAACCACAAGGTGCTAAATGCTTTTTCTTTTGAACTTCTTCTTATGCGTAATAGCCTTGACAATTTTATATAATAATTACAATGTTTAGCGTTGCGTTTAAGCTTTGGATTTACAATAGAAATTAACGAAGTTGCCGACTGCAAATTATTTCAAGCATAGGCCCTGAAAATCTTTATTAAAATGTAATTATAGAAATTTTTATAAATGAGTCTCATTTTTAAATAGATGTTAATCTTTCTGAACATTTAAATATCCATAAGCCGAGGCATACGTATAAAAGTCAACAAATTTAGTAATTTGCTTATTTAAAAAAAAATTGTAATCAAAATGTCATTAAATATAACTACTAGAACCATGGCAAATGTTACTGCAATTACCATCAATAATAATAGCGGAATTCTCATGAAAAATATTTATTTACTGTTAGCAATGATTATCACGGAACTTGAATTTATAAACTAGTAGTTTGAAGTAAATATATACTATAAAATAGAGACTTTTTTAAAATTGATAATGAGCCAATTAAAAGCACTTCAGCGGAAACCAGCCAAATATCTGTGTAAATAAAATTAAGTTAAATCAAAAAACACACCTATATAAACATCTAAAACTATCAATTTACAACATTTAATCTATCGCCAATTGTCAAAATATTCATTTATGCAATTGGCTATTAAATAAGCTTTACATTCTTTAAATTAATATTTATGACTGCTGGACTCTTTGCATTGGTTTGGCACACTGTGCAAAATGTTTCAATTAGCTGCGCTTCGATGTGCATCGCCAATGGAAGTTGGTGTCGACAACAAGCAACAGCAGAAGAGGCAGAAGAAACAGACAATAGTATAAATAACAACAAGAACAACAAGATGGAGATGGCATCGCTTGCAGCTGTGGTCTATACTTAAACAATGTATAAATTCGCATACAAAATCGACCCCAGAGCAGAAGCCTCACATCCCAAAATCGAAACGATAGCCAAAGTAGCCGGGAAATCGTGGAGTGCGTTCGGCGTTGGTTGGCGTTGTGGTTGGCAATGTGGTGCAATCAGTTACTGTGGCTTTCTGGCCGACATTGCCAGTCAGTCAGTCAGTCAGCTTGGCAAGCTGCCCATCCACCCGAGCATACAACATCTACCTGCCGCCGCCGCCCACCTCTCACCTCTCACAGCTTTCGTCATTCATACGAATGAGTGCGCGCCGAGCCAAGCGTCGAAAAATCTCCACAACTGGTGTGAAATGCAACATGCTAGTTGGCCAGCTGAGTGACTGACTGACTGACTGAATGACTAGTTGGCTGGCTGCCTGGTTGGTTGGTTAGCTTGCTCGCTGGCTGGCTGGCTCGCTAGCTTGTCGGTTTCCATTGCAAATATGGGTTAATTGTGCGAGACTTCGACACTCAAATTATTTAATGTTCAGTTTCGTTTCGTATTATTTGCCCTGCCACGCTTCAGGCCCCTTTGTTTGTTGTTTATGCTGTTGTTTTTGTTGTTGTTGGTATTGTTATTGTTCTGCCCAGCATGCATTCATTTCGAATCGCTTTCCTTACATTTATTGCATGTGTCTGGCTATTTTCATATAATATGGACATACATTGAACTTGCTGATAATCCAGTAAATTATTCGTTTAGTTCTCATATAATTTATTTTCCATTTTCATTATTAGTAATGGCTTTATTTTTGTTTACTACTGGATTTTTTTTTCGGATAGACTTATACGTGTTCAAATTGTGCGCAATTAAAATTCCACAACGTCATCGACATGAGCGCTTCAATTAAATTCTATTCAAGACTTCTGTCCAGCTCAAAATTGTACGAGTATTGTGTTTCTATTTCGCTGAGCTTGCAATTTAATTATTTTGTTGTTCGTACGAGCATTACTTGACCAAACTCCTCCAGGAATGGGTGCACTTAACTGAAAGTATATGTATATTACCACACGTAAATATATTACAAATATTAATAGTACTAATTATATTTGCGTCTTGTTTTCATATAAAACATTACAGTACATTATGCACAAAAAGTTGTTGAAGAGCTGAATGGATTTTTCTGGGTTGCAAACTAATTTGAACATCGTTATAGTTCTTTTGATGGCTCTAAGGCAATTAGATTACTCTATCATAAAGTTCATATAGAAACGGTTGAATGCGCTGAATGCTCTTCCTTCTTGGTTTGTATTAACTATTTTTATGTCTGACCAGAATGTAGATCTGTTTGTAAGGAAGCTGGAAGCTTCAGCAAAGTCATGCTCTTTTAAAATCACTCACAGAAAAAATGCATACAAGAGTGAAGTGTTCGTTTTCGAGATTATTCTATAAATTAATATACAATCTAAAAATGATTAAATTCGAGATTTGAATTTGATTTAAATAATTTTGCTCTATGAAAATTGAATAAATTAAATATATGACATTTTGAAATGTAAAGAAATGTTTATTCATTATTCAGTTTATGCAAGAATTGATTTAAATGTGCTTAAAAAATATCCCTTAGCTGTTTTAAATAAATGACGCACATAGCAATGTCCGTTTCAGAATCCGTTGGTTTTAAATATAAATACAACCATTTAAATTTGTTTGTGTATACATGTAAATTCCCCAACTCATAGCTTTGACATTTATTTGTTGCTGTTATATTTAAAGTTTTATAAAAATATAATTTTGTATATATTTGAAAAATTGAAAAAAACTGTTTTTTTTTAGTACAAAGTGATTTATTGCTTTTCAGAGTCAAGTAGTTTCATTTCATTCAGACATATAACATATAAAAATGCATTTAATCAATCATACATATAAAAATGCATTTAAGTAAAAAAATGTATTTTTTATTTTTTTTTTAATTATTATTTATTATAGATGATAAAATCAACATGTGCATTATTTTTAAACAATTCAAATATTTAATTTTAAATACTTCAATATTATTCCACATTAACAAAATATCGCATAATCAGCCGACTTTAAACGTGGATTGCTATTTTTGTACTTCTTTTCCCAAAGTTTTTTATTTAGCATTCCTACTTTTCTTGCATATTTAAAGCGTGCAATTGCTTCTGTGACCTATACATCTATTTTTAAGTTTTTTTTTTTTTTGTAGCATTAATTAAAAGAGCCCAACAACAAAAATCGAGGGCTCTTGCTTTTGTGTTGGATATCGTAGATCCAATTTCTGTTGTGGTTTCGCTGTGCCTTTTAATATGGATTTTATTAAAATTGTATTTGAGTTGAATTTTCAATTGAGCTTTGCGTTTTTGTCTCGCTTTTTGTCAGCAGGTGCCTCTGGCACTTCATTGTACATATTTATTGGTGCTCTTTCCTTGTTCAATGCCATGCAGTGCACAAAGCCCGAGTGAAGTTTTAATTAAATTTCGTAATCAAATTCACTTATATTTGATTTTTAGTAGCCACGATAACAGTCGCATAGAGACCGCCGTTGCATCGGTTGAACACATTTAACACACTTAACCATTTCAATTGAAACATTTCCTAATTAGTTACATAATTAAATCAATACAATCAGTGAGCCGGAAATCAGCCTTAAGCTCAAAATGACCCAACGTCAATCTATGGATATGCAGCAGAGTGAAAAGCATGAATTTCTTTCATTGAAAAAATGTACGTAAAAATGTGTGCACTTTGTTGAGTTGATGATATATGCAACAAATTGATAAGAGTGGCATTATTATAAAATATTTTAAGTACATATGACATTGTGAATTTAAAGAATTCAATAATTATATTTTCACACACCTGTTGCCCTCAACTCTGTCGATTTAAACTTTATACGACGTGAAAAAAATGGCTTACAGCCTATATGTTATTTAATCCATAGCCTTTTATAAAGCGCCTTTAACGCCAGTATGCTTAAATTGATAAAGCAATTTATATATATTTTATATATATATATTTTATACAATTTATACATATGCCCAACAAAAGTTATTCAATTTCGACAGAAATTGGTACAAATGGGCTTTAAGTTTTTGTAAGTGAAATGAAAGTGTTGCACAACAGGAAGTTTCCGACTTGTTAATTGTTAATTAATCGCTTAAATAATTGCATAACAATGATGAAAAAAAAGAAAGATTAAGACTATTAGTCACACAAAATAATCTTTAAGTTGAAGAGACATTTTTGGTCTTTATAAATGCATCTATTAATTCGATTATTTTCTAAGGGACTTAATTCAAGTGAAAGCTGTTTAAATTGTTATTGAGTTCTGGGAGCGTTTTCAATTCACTTAAGAGGCTTAATATTAAAATATGTATTAAAAGTATGTTCGGTTAAATAATATCAATATTAATTTTAATACAATATCTGAATAATTTTTAATAAATGAGCTTAAAGTAGTTTTCTGATGTGCCTTATCAACTTCGAAAAAATGTCTGTACAATCTGCTGAAAACTACATTTACATTTAAGATTTAATTACATACTAAAAGGGTTTCGAGTAAAAGTTGTTTTTATTTTGAGTGCAAATACTTTCAAAATAATCGTATTAATTTCCTTATAATTTCTGGTTTTGTTTACAGCCCGACATAAAGACCTTCTGACCACGATGGAGGATGCGAAATTAATGAACATTCGAAATGGATACACGAAGTCCTTGGACGATCACTGTCAGCTTATCACTGGCATACAAGGTGAGTGACCGGAAGAAAAGTGAAGGGCACTGCCATGGCCAGGGTCACCTGCCCCATGGCCCGGTATCAAGTTCATTGCGTGACCGCAAAAAAAAAAAAGAAGAAAAAAGAATGTAACTCACTTACAGACCGAAAGCAAACAAGTAACCTGTTTCGGTATTTCTTCAAAAAAACAATAAGCATTCATGAAGAATTACATTTGTCTTCCGGGTCGGGAGTGGGTGGCAAAAATTGTTGAAATTGACAAATTATGTGACAGAGTTTTTGTCTGCGAGAGACAACGACGACGACGACGACAACAACGGCAACAAACGGCGGCTCGCAAATCCAAAGAGCCAACACAATTGTTGACAATTCACTCAAAGTGCTGCTGTTGTTGCTGTTGTCGCTGAACAAATGCCCCAAAGCGCTCAAAAGCTTTAAATGCGGACGCCGCATGCCGCATGCCGCATGCCGCACACTCGCACTCGAAAAAGTGAGGCCACGCGTTTGGTGGGGTGCCAGGCAGCTCAATTCCGAAGCGCTCATAAACAATGCTGGCAGTTGGGTGGCAGTTAGGGGTTAGGTTGGGATGGTGCCGTCGAGTATGTGGGGTTTTTGGCGGCTCAGTTTCGGCTTGGCGCGATGAGAAGTGCGCTTGAGTTGCATTTAAGCCAATTAGCATAGGTAAACAAAACATTTGTGTGAGCGCGCCAAGTGCTTTTGGTTTGAGAGCGACCCCAGGGGGTGTCGGCCGCTAGGCGAGTGGAAGGGCGATGTGGGCTGGGGGCTGGGGGCTGGTAGGCGATGCTATAAGATGAACAAGTGTCGGCTCGAGGTGTCAGCCAGTATTTGTATGAATATGAATTTGTTGGTGTGGATGAGTGTGGGTTTGTAAACGCTTGATGCCGTTGCGTCCGTTGGCAACAGCGACAGCCAGTGGATGACTGGGTGGTCTCCATTGTAAGTCCTTAACATTGTTGCACTTATTATGCAATTATCGAGTGGCCAGAGTGTTTAAGTGTGTGTGACTAGCCTGTATTAGACATGCAACTTGACAGAGATTTACGTCGTCGATTGCCAATTAGGCCACAACAACAGCAGCAGCAGCAGCAGGACTCAGCCAGCGGTAGCACCTTGAAGACAAAGTAATGTCTGCATATATGCTCTACACTCGGAAAAATAAATGGCCATTAAATTTGGAAAAAGCTTCATCTTAGCTAATTTTTGATCAAATGAATTTCTACAATTAAAACTATTCGATTTAATGGTTAATAACTTGGTAAACTAAAAAGTTGTTTATACAATAACTCATACTTCGCACAATTCCTGTGGCAACATTAAAGATGGTTAGACAGGAGAAGCAGTGAATGGTCATCTAACAACAGTGGAACTTCATATACGTTCCACTCTTGTTAGATGGCCACGCACTCAAAGTTTAAGGATAAGTATTTTTAAGGTTGGGAATATTTTTTTCCATGTATATAGAAATTATTACTATCTCTCCAGTTTTCAGTTTGATTTTCCGAGTGTATACATTCATATATGTATTTGTGTGTACAAATGTGTGTGTATGTAGGTGTGTGTGATTGTGTGTACCATTGTACGATAGATGAATAGCTCGACGAGCTGCTAACTTGCAAATATTTATGAGTGCCCCACAAGTGGCAGGCAGCAGCAGTAGCTGTGGCAGCAACAGCCGACAACAATGTCAGCATTGGCGTTAACTTTGAGTGTTGTTGTTGCCATTTTGACATATGGCCAAAATGCAGCCACATGCCAAACGCTCTTTACGTGCGACTTGCCAGTGACTCTCTGCTGTATGTGTGTGTGTGTGTGTGTACGTGCTGTGTGTGCGTGCGTATGTGTGTGTGTATGTCTGACGGCGTGAATTATGCGCAATTGAAGTGGCTTTTGGGGCGCGCATTTAAATTCGTGACGCGCGTCAAGTGGGTGGCAAACAAGCGTTGAGCATTGGCGGCAGCCAAGTGGCACTGCCACTGCCACGGGGGAGGTGTACGGGGCGAGGTGAGTGAGGTGGCGCTTGCACAATGATGCGCATCAAATTGGCTAATTGTTTAATGGCTGTTTGCATTGATCTTTGCAGATGAGTCGCCCATGCAAATGTTTTACAAGGATAAAGGCGTCTTCCTCACTGGCGGCACCGGCTTCTTTGGCAAAAGTAAGTTGAACGTGACTTGAATTTTATTATATGGCTGCTGCTGTTGATGTTGTTGTTGTTGTTTTACTAACGAATTGATTTGTCCGCTAGTTATTATTGAGAAACTGTTGCGCGTCACAGAGGTGGCTCAAATATATTTGCTGATACGCACCAAAAAGGGCAAGGATGCCCATGCACGCATCGAGGATTTGTTCAATGATCCGGTAAATGATTTCTATACTAGCCACAATGCCGAACGAATTACAAATTACAAATTATCTATGTTATCTGCTCCATAGGTCTTTGCCAAAATGAAACAGATCAATCCAAAGTATCGCTGCCAGATCGCAATCATCAGCGGCGATTGTTCGCTCCCGGGCCTGGGCATCTCCCACCATGAGCGCGAGATAATCAAGGAGAATGTCAACATTGTGCTGCACAGTGCGGCCACGGTGCGTTTTGATGAGAAGCTCAAAATGGCCATTGCCATCAATGTCCATGGCACCAAGGAGATCATCAAGCTGGCCAAAGAGATTGTCAACCTGAAGGTGAGTCTTGAGTCTAAGTAATTTCTAACGATTTCCGTTATAGACATAATATTTATCATCTGAAACAAATTCAATAAAATTAGATAAGAAACACAGATTTTGTTAGGCAAAACATGACTTAAGGCAAACTGTGGCAATAAAATTAAAGCCTCAGCTTCAGACAATAAATATAATTATGAACAGGGCTAAGAGCATATCCTAATCAGGCTCTTTTGTCATAATCCTTCAATTTATTATCCTTTACATCCATGATTTGTCGAAAGTAAGAGTGATAAATATGTGCTTAAGAACTGTTTGGTTGTCCTGAATGAATTCCATAAGTTAATACTCAGCTATGCTATATTTATTTCAACTAGTTTGTAATCCAATTTTTCCATCTTAGATATCCCCGTCTGAGAAAGGTTAATCAAAAAGGCAAAATGCCATTGATTCCTGTTTATTTTCATTGCTTGGCTTAATTTAATATCCCTCATCATTTTAATAATTATATTTATGGCTTTCAAACTTGCTGCGATATGTGTGAATTATTTGCAATGCATATTGAAAAGTTTTCTATAGAATATGCTGTAATAGTTTAAGTAGCTTTCACATTTAAACTCTCTGGTAAGGTTAAATAAATTCAATGAAATCCTCATTAAGGATAATTGTGCTCAGTGCAAACACAATTAAGCTGAGCATGTGTCCCAATTATTCATGTTCATTGGCGTTGACTTGAATAGTCGCTGTTGTGGTCAACATAATGAAAGCTGATTAAGAATACATAATTAGAGCTCGCACAACGCAGTCCTTGTTGCGAACGGCTTTTTTTGACAACAGGAGATTAACTCTCTCGCTGTAATTAACTCTCTCTCTCTCTCTCTCTCTCTCTCTCTCTCTCTCTCTCTATTTTTCTGATAAGGTTAATAAAATCTCTTGTAAGCGTATTAAGAGTAATTATACCATGATCTGGGTCTCCTACGGACTCTATTTGACACAATTAATTTATTAATTTAAATCATTCATTTAGTTTTAGCTTGGAACACTCATTATTTAGATCTGTTATTTTTAATTCAATAAAAACAGAAAACAATTATACTGAATGCAAGTAGACTAGACATTCTTAGGCAACTTGGGACACTCATTATTCCTGGTCCTCATTTGTCAGATTGTGTTCTGGAGTCTCGTCATTTTCTTTCAGGAATTGTGTTCTTGTTTGACGAGCACATTTTTTTTACCCATATTCAGACAATCGTATATCAAGGCTGCCTCGTAGTTTCTTACCATATCTGGCTTTATGAGAAACTTATCAGTAGTTTCTATTGAGTTTATATTCGAATACTCTGAACGTCAATTGCCACTACGAGTCTATATAAATTGGGTACAAAGTTAACTACTTTATTGTTGGGAATAAATTTATTTAAGAACTATGCACATTGTCATATCAACTTTGAGCCTACATTATAGGCATATATTTGAATACATACCCTGTAATTAATGTTGTTACAGGCTCTGGTGCATGTCTCGACGGCATTTGCGCACTGCAACATGCGCTACATACAGGAGAAGTTCTACACTGGCATGATGACTGGGGATAATGCCTGCAAGTTGACTGAGTGCCTCGACGAGCACACGCTGAATACGCTGACGCCGACGATTATCCAGGGATATCCGAACACATATACCTACACCAAAGTGCTCGCCGAGAATGTGGTCCATCAGCATGCACAGAAATTGCCCGTTACCATATTTCGACCGGGCATCGGTAAGATACAACTTTTATACAACTTTCACTATGCCTGGCTACTTCATTTTGGGTTTTGGGTATTTGTGTTCTATTGTTTTAGTGATCACCAGCTATCGTGAGCCGGTGACTGGCTGGATTGACAATATGTATGGACCCTGCGGTGTCATTGTGGGCATTGGCTCCGGCGTCCTGCGCGTTTTCACCGGCAACATGGACAACACAGCGCACATTGTGCCGGTGGACATGTGCGTCAATGCCTTGCTGGCCAGCGCCTGGGATGTGGCACGAAATACGTAAGTATTGTTTGCAACATAATACTTTCACTTCTAGTTTAGTCTATTCGACGTTTAGAAAGTCCTTCAATGAATAGTCGCTTATAAATTAAAAGGAAGCTTACAGATAACTACCTTACAAATTTGATGCTCTTACGTTGTATTTCTTTTATAAGTTTCGAGATTTTAAATTTTTAAATTCAACGCTTTTGATTTGCTCTGAAGCCTGGATAAAATGTGTTTTTCTTAATTTAATTTTATTTTTCGAAAAATTATATATGTATATATACTCAATCTCAATTCAACAGTTTGTTGAATCTTTTAATTATTAATTTACTTTTAATCAAGAATCAAAGAGATAGTTGAACTAATACAAAAAAAAAAAAAAATTAAAATCTTCAACAATTTTCTTTCTTATTAAATTTTCCATAATTACTTTTGTTATATAATTTGTACTTAAATATCTTATAACGAAATTAAATATAAAAATTAAAATCTGCTACAATTTTCTCTTTGTGTAGATATGAAACGCCGCCCATATACAACTACGTACCGGATACGGATAATATGGTCACCTGGCGCAATTATATGCAGACGGGCTTCAAGTATGTCAACGATATACCTATGCGCAAGTCCATCTGGTACCCGTGCTTCACCATTGTGCCGCATATGTGGCAGTATCACATACTCTGCTTCTTGTACCACACATTGCCCGCCATGTTCATGGACTTGATTATGGTTCTCATGGGCAAGAAACCGAGGTGTGTTTCAATTTAATTGCACTCGCAACACTTGCAACCTATTTACCCAAACGAAACGAAACTTTATTCATTTGTAGAATGTTGAAAATCTATCGCAAGATACACAAGTTCAGCAACGTTCTGAAGTTCTTCAGCTCGAACGAATTTCGCTTTGATAACGATAACGTGCGGAGTTTGGTTGATAAGCTAGATGTGAGAGACAAGCGCCTGTTTGCCTTCGATATGCGTGATCTTGACTGGAAAAATCTATTTAAAGTTAGTTTGTATGGACTGCGCCTCTATGTTGTTAAGGACGATCCCAACAATCTACCCGAATCCATTAAACGCATTAAACGGTAAATGTCAAAGGCTTAAATCAAGTTGATGTTTTTTTAATTATTAATTTATCTTAAATAATTTTTTTATTTTCGTTTCAACAGCATGATGGTTCTACATTATTGTACGCTGGGCACCGTCTATTCGTTAACGCTCTGGGCGCTTTATGGACTGGTGAAGCTTATTTTCTTTTAATCTCCATAGGGTATCCGATGTACTTGTGTTAACGTAACAAAATGGGAAGTTCTCCTGTCTATTTGTACTGTCACAGTAACATTTTCAGCTTCGGAGTAGCTTAGTTCTAGATTTAGATCATGATTATGTTTAGTCCTACGGTTACAGCGCTCTATCCGATATCTGTATAGTTTAGTCTTTAAATGTACTACTGCTAAAGTTGATTATATGTAACACTCACTGTGTATATATGTATTAATGTACGAAACTAATCGAATCGCAAAATAAAAATCGCTTTATATTTTTTGGGACATGCTAAGTTGAGATGTGTTTTAATTTATTACCTGTTATATACAAATGACCATGAATAGGAACAGTTCGATGACAAGAAATTTGTCATAACTAAAAAATTCAAATTGATATGTTTGATTGGAATACCAATCCGTATTTATGCTACAACTTTCTTATCATTCTCTACAATCAAATGGCTTATCAAGTAGTTCTTACTATATTTACACTGTAGCCCAATTTAAAACGAACTAATCCTGCAATGAAACTTAAATAAACATTTGTTAGTGCAACAGATTTCTCTTTTGAATGTCATAAAAAAGTGGAATTCATAGAGCGAGGATTAAGTCTGGTGCACAGTCAGATGGGATTATTGAAAAACAATGGATGGGGAATCGGTGAAACTTATTTTTTTTTTCAGGCAGGAGAATAAACGTAAAGTAATCAATTGATAAACTGTATATGAAATGTATTCAATGGTCAGAAGTACGAGAAGAGATAGCGAGAGAGAAAGAGAGAGAGAGAGAGAGAGAGAGAGAGAGAGAGATAGAGATAGAGATAGAGAGAGTAAGATAACGTTGAAATGAAAGCAAAGCACCCACAGCAGAAAAGTTAAGTAAAAAATGTAGAAACAATGAGATATACTGATTTAGACATTGGCTTAGCATTGATATTTTTATTGCATACTTTCAGGCGACGGCCATGTCAAAAGGAAATGTCACAAAATAATGTCAGACCGCGAGAAAAGAAGAGAGAGAGAGAGAGAGAGAGAGAGTGAGAAGTAGAGAGAGTGGGAATGAGCTTATCAAATTGCAAACAGAAACGGCATTTATTGCCTTCAGCCATCATCCAAATCCTGTAAGGCGCTTTATCGCATCGCACGCACACATGCACATAGAGCAAGATACACACACACATACACGCACACATACACAGATGTGTGTTTATATAGACGTAGACACACATATGCACACACTTGCGTTCATATATACATAAATAAATCCGCTTGTATCACTTTGCAGTGCTGCACTTGTATGATTTCAAAATTAAAATCAGAGCATAACCCAATCACCTCCCAACACCCCCTATTTCGCCCCCCCACACACCCCCCTACAGACACTGCTTTGAACAACAACAACTATTCGCTTGGCTCGGCCTGAACGGCTCATTCCCAATACAGCCATAAAGCACTCGCACACTCATCAAACATACACGACGCGCTTGTCTATGGGGTGTGTAACGATATGTCTGTGTGTATGTTTATGTGTGTGCGTGTGTGCGCGTGTGTGTGCGTGTGTGAGTTGTGTGTTGTTGTGGAAGGACGATGGAACGTTGCTTGTGCACAGCCAGTGAAAAATGTTTGTCAAAACCGCAATGCTGAGCGCTGTGCGCAATGATTGAAGCCATTGCGACGCGTCGCATCGTTATCATTGAGATGCGGATGCGGATGTGGATGCTGTTCCTGTTGCTGTTGCGGATACAGTTGTTCAATTTCGGGGCCAAGTATGTAGATTTTTCAAAAAATTACGACAGCGTAACGCCCGCGTGTCCAATTAAAGTAAGCGGTGAACAGGGCATGTGTGCACAGACAGACAGGCAGGCAGACAGACAGACAGACAGACTCGGCTGAGTAATAACTCCCCAATATGTTACATGAATATGTCTGTACGTATCCATATATATATATATATGTATATATATATATACATATACACATAAATATAAGAATGTGGAGTAGGGAGTGAGGGGGGTGGGGGAGGGAGCTACGAAAATTGCAAGCGTCGCATCACGAACGAGCGAGCAGAACATTGAAAGACCAAACAATCTCAATCTCTCAAATTAGATTTTCAGAAAAATGCACCTCTGGGAAATGCACAATGAAAAAGCATTGCACACACACACACACACACAACTACACGCACAAAACACACATACACTCACACACACACATATCAACAACAAGAAGCCGAAGCAACTTTGTCGTTTGCTTATCTCGTGCAAAAGCTTTCCGAGCATCTCTCGCTCTCTTTTAGTAGTAGTTGCAGCTCGCTGCTCTCTCTCACTTTCGCTCTCTCTCTCACTCTCTCTTTCGCATTGTCTGTATGGTTCGCCATTACGCTCGCGCTCACGTAGCAGAGCAATAATAACGGCACATGAAGTGTATGGTTATTCAAGGGTTGTTCATTCGTGAAATTAATATTGCGCCAGCCACGATTCGGGGCAGCACGCGCGCCACAATGTTTATGTCTGACGTCGCTTGTTTTTGCCGTTGCTTTGTTGCTGTTGTAGCGCTGGCGCTGCAGCCGCATATTGTAACGGTTTTTTATGCGCCTTGCATTCTGTTCCACTGGCGATATGCCAAAGCTTGTTGTGTTTCAATTCCATTTGGTTTCAAACACTCTCGCTCTCGCTCTCTGTCTCTCTTTTAATGCGACTCTCTTTAATGTGTTTCTCGCGTATTTGCTTGCATGCTCTTTGGTTTTCAATGTTGTTGCTTTCAACTGTGCTGTGTGTGTGTGTGTCGGTTTGTGTGTGTGTGTGTGAGTGCGCCGGCATTTGCGCTCGATTGCCAGCGGTGGACCATTATCAGATTTTGTAATAGCTTTACGTTTATTACTTTTTTTCAATTTCATCGTCGACGTCTTCGGTATTTTTTGGCATTTGGTTCACTGTCTGGCTGTGTACATATATATGTGTGTGTGTGTGTATGTGTGTGTGTGTGCATGCGTGTGTGTGTGTGTGCTGTTAGTTCAATTTATTGTTTGAGTTGTTTGTGTATTGCAGTCAATGCTTGTTGATTTGCTGTTGGTGGACTAAGTGCATGTTGGTGTTTGTGTCCTGGTCGCGTTTTGCACGTCAATTAAAAAACTTGACTAGGACATTTTGCTTTTCCAAAGGTACTCACACACACCACACACACACACACAAGTAAGGCTGATGTGCATTGTAGACACACGCACACTCATACACTCACACACGCACACATGCTTATATCTGCTTGTCTGCTTGTAATTCCATACTCAGTTTGCTTGTTTGTTGTTTTTGTTGTTGTTGTTTGTCTGGCGCTTCGTCGTGTGCAGTTAGGTTATAATTATTTAGCCCTGCCCTGTCACTGCTTTTACTACTACTCTTACATCCCCCCACCTTCCACCTTCCCCTCCGCATTGCATTGCTCTTGTCTGTGGTGGCTGCGTGTCCGTGCTTGTGTGCTGCTATCTCACTCTCGCTTTGCTCTTGCTCTTGCTCTTGCTGTTGCTCTTGCTTACTCCCTTGCTTGTGTTCTTCTTGCCTTAGTTTAGCGCTCGCGCGCGCATATAATAATATTTTAAATTAATTACAACAAACACGAGTTTGGGTGACAGCGTGTGCTAGTGTCTCTCCCTGTGTGTGTGTGGGTGTGTGCGGGTGTGTGTCTGTGTGCTGGCGCGTGCTTTTGTGCTCCTCGCTGCCTCTGCTAGCTGCCTCTGCTAGCTGCCTTTGCTGCTGCTGCTGCTGCTGCTGTTTTGTATGAAAAGTGAATTAAAGCGAATTTAGCGCGCTTCGCCCACGTCCAAAGTGCATTTGTATGTCCTGCACTGCTGCTGCTGCTGCTGCTTCTATTGCTGCTGCTGTCGTCGTCGCTAACTTTATCCTTGGCTGCCTGGCATTACACACACACACACACACACACACACACGCACGCACACAGACAGTGACACTTTCGCTATCCCAGTGTGTTACTGTGTTTATGTGCTTTTCAATTGCAGCGCATACGCTGCAGCTATCACGTCAAACTCCTCGTCACCCCCCGCACCACCCCTGCCACTCCCACTCCGTGCACACTTCCACACTATTGTCTATTAGTATCTCGTTTGCGCTTCTGTTTTCTGTTCTAGTGCTTCTTTTGAAGTTTTCGCTTGCATTCGCATTTTAATTTGAAGTGCATCATCTCAGTTACCGCCGCCCTCCAGATCCGCCTACTCGTTGCAAGCTCCTTGTAGCATGCGTCTGTGGCCACAAACAAACAGATAAAAACAAACAAACAAGCCGTGCACCCACACACACACACAAACAAACACACACACACACAAACAAAGAAGTGCTTATGCTCATTCATTCATTTCATTTCCCATTACATTTGCTCAGCACTGGGAATATATCCAAGCAGGCAGGCGGCATTCATTGCCACCATCTCGAGCTGCGTTTTCACCTGAACGCCGTGTGCCGCATGCCGCATGCCGCATGCCGCATGCCGCGTGCACGCGGGTCTAACGGGAAAACGCAAAGACCAAACAAAATGGTTAAAAAGCAAACCAGCCCGGCAAGAACAACTACTACAACAACCCACCCGGTTGCCACTTGCGACTACTTTATGCCACTTCAACGCAACTCAATTGCTTTCTTTGCCCTTAACAAAGTGCGTGTGTGTGTGTGTGCTGGTGTGTGTGTGTGGTTTTATTAAAATACTCTGACTCTTTCTTTTACTTGTCTGGCCTTCTCCGGCTGCTTTCCGCTTTTCTTTGCCGTTGTTTGTTGCAAATAAAAATAATGAAAAGCGGCGGCAAATAAAATTTGCACAAATTATATACACATACACATACATATACAAATACGGATACATGCATACATATATAAACAAATATACATTTTTTGTGCTCGCTTTATTTCTTTATTTGCGCAAAATGCATTGAGAAAATAAATAAAATTATATATAAAAGCAACGCGTGCAGCTTTTCCACACACCCTGTAAATCCATTAGGCTTCGTGCATATTCGATAACAACAACAGCAAAAAAAAAAACAAAAAAGAAAATGAAAACAGAAATGAAAACGTTGCTCTTCAAATAGTTTTCAAGCAAAACATCCTTTTTTTTTTGTAAATGTACTTTCAATTAAAAGTTCATAACGATTAAATATTTTCGTTGCCATTAGCCAAACCATTTTAAATTAAATTCAAACCAAATATTTCCATCGAGTGCCAGACAACATTCAATAATTTTTTTTCGAATTCAACTAAGAGGTATACATTATTCGTCAAAGGTCTGCTTTTGCGATATCCACTCTGTGCACTTTTGCTTTAGTAACTACCCATTGATAACTGAATTTAACACCAAAAACTGCTTCATAAAAAATGTTACTATTGAAAATTGATGGCAAAATTTGCACCTCGTTTTTCAACATATTAAAAAAGTCACGCTGTCTACCTGTTCTTTTACACGGGAAGCTTTTACCCATTGATGCTGTTAAACAACTAATCTAATTGTATTTAAATTGTTCATGAATGGAATAACGTTTTTTATGCCCTTGCAGTGAGTATTATCATTTTGACGATAGGTTTGTAACCCATTAAAGCAGGCATATCCGAATCCTCTTGGAATATACACTCTTGGTCAGTAACCGAGTCGATACAGCCGTGAATATATCTCCTGGTTGGCTGAATCTGATAACTATATCATATAGTTATTATGGGAAATCATTTTTATTTCTCAAGTTATCTGCAGCGAACACTCAAATGATTCGTTTAGCTTTGATTCTGACATTCACTGGGTTAGAATAGACATTTTCTCTTGTTAGTGTATTAAATTGCATTTTGGACTATTCGCTCAAACTGAAAAATTAGACTGTTTAGACATTTCTTACTCTTTGCTATTAATTATAATTTTGAGGGTGAAAATTTAAATTTAATTAATAATTTTTAGCTGGAAACAGAGTATTGAATAGTTAACCAAGCCGAGTTTGACATTTTTTGTTAAACACTTTATTTCATTTTGTTGAGTTGCTTTTATTTGATAATTTTATACATTTTGGTGCAACTGTTTTCGTTCTGCGTCGTTACAAGCTCGAAAACAATAAAAAAGGTGACGCACAGCCAGCAACAAGAACAATAATAATAACAGCAATAACAAAAATAACAACAATAACAGCAACAACAACAACAAATGGCAGCACTTGTGCGTGTGTCTCCGACTCCAACGGCGACTGAGACTTTGGCTGCTGGTTTGGGGTATTACAAATAGTGAAATAGCCCAACGTACATCGTAAATATTTCAACTGCAACAACTAGGGAACAGCAACAGCAACACGGACAGCAACAGCAACAGCAGCAGCAATAACGAGCACCAGCAACAGCAATCGAGAAACTGGAGAAAATGGAGCCGGGTGGATAACAAGAATGGTGTTGCGGGGGCAGGCAGAGAATCGATAGATTGCACCTGGTACGAAGTACGTTGGAGGAATGTCCCAAACCAGAACCAGAAGCAGAACCTCTACAACCTACGACACCAACTAAACCAGTGAACAACAACAATAACAACAACAGCGAAACGAACAGCAACAACTTTCAAGAAAAACAAGTAAAAAGAAGATTACACACCCTTGCAGACCGGAGTCTTGAATGATGAAACCGATATGATATAGTAGCCCGATGCTGATGATTTCTCTATCAAATGTGAGGATAATAACTTGTCTTAGCTGGTGAGTTGGGCCCGAATACATTTCTTTTATTTTCATCGCTATAAATTATGAAGAAGAATACAAGAATAATCGCTTAAATTTAATGATAGCTGGTTTCCTCACGGAGTTTATATAGATTTAAGAATTTGGTACTCTAAACGCAGAGTTTTAAATGTTTTTTTGTCGAAATCAGAATTTTAGTAGAAATTTGAAACACCAACCGATTGTAATACACATATTGGGTAAGTTTGGCTTGGATAACTTCTCAATCAGAAAAGTTGTTCATACAAAAACTAATCTTTAGACTTAACGTTCCTATGGCCAGCTCCGACACATGTTTCATCTGTAGCAAAGACAAGTTTAATCAAAATTGCTTCAAAACTGAGAGACAGATGGACATGGCTATATCGACGCTGCTGTTGATGCTGATCAAGAATACATATACTATATGGGGCTGAACATGTCTTCTGCAATGCGTAACAAACATCCTGACTGAATTACAATACCCTCGGCTAGGGTATAACAATAATGGGGACAAGTCGAATCGGGCTTTGCTGTAGCATTCGCCCCACCCCGTTTGCCGCTGTTCCGCTGCAGTTGCGCCGGCTTTTCCTTCTGCTTACGCTTCCACGCTTTCAGGCAGCCAGCGCCCAGCCCCCTGGCAAGTCTCAGCTCAGCTTGAGCGTTGTGCTCAGCAGTTTTGTAACGTTCCCCCGACTCGCAACCCATGCGAAAATTTGAAGCGATTTATTTACTTTTTGCCATTGCCATTTGCCGCTCCGCAAACCGATGTTGCCCCACTCCCCTCTCTCTTTGTATTTTTTGGCAAATGCTCTGCAGCAGCAAACTCTGGCATATGGACATTAAAAGCAATTTTAATCAGGATTTTCTTCTTCGAGCTTAACCAAAAAAAAAAAAGACTACTAATAGTCGAACTTGTTATTCTTTAATTGAGATATACTAATCTAATATGATAGTTTAATTGGATTATCATGTACCTAATTTAATTTACAATTTCTATTTGATATAAAAATATAAGTTTGAATTAGTTTAAATCAATTGAGAACTTAAGAAATTAAAAGATTTGTTTTTCTTATCATTGTCTGACTTCATATTTATTCTAATTCAACTTCCATAGATTGAAAATTTGGCAAAACATTTGGTTAGTGTATTTAGTTAGTTGGCTATTCCTCACAAGCACTTAATTCCATAGTCACTTTTGTTGTTTTCTATTTTATTGCACCAATGAAAATGGTCTTGTTTTTCATTTTTTTCTTTTATAAAAATTTTTCTTCCCTTCGGATCGGAGCTGTCACCATTGCCATTGCCGGCCACGTCCCTTTTTTGTTGGTCTTCATTTATATTTTAGCCGAATTTGGACGCATTTGCAGCGTTATGACAAACAAGTGTCCATTTATTTGCCAAATTTAATGTTTCACCATTTTGGCTCTGGTGACAAATTATCCCGCTTCGATTTCTCCAGACCCATCAAATCGCACACCCAGCAAACAAAAAAAAAACTGACAAGTTAGAAAGCACCACTTGAATTAGCTCGACTGGGGGATACCCTGCACTTTACTTGTTCAATGTTTGTGTGTTTGTGTTTCTTATCCAATCCAAATCCTAATTTATACAGTTCATCAATATTATATCTGCTTATATCAATTGGATAACAATATTTTTACAACTGTGTTTCTTATTGCTATCGAAAATATATTAATATGCACACAGATTGACTCGACTGTTTATCCTTATTAAGAATATATATACTTTATGGAGAGATTTCTCCAACTGAATTTTACATAATGTTGCAAAATTTCATTATACCCTTTCTATCTACTTTAAATGGGTTCAATGGGTATAAACGAAGCGAATGCAGCACAGCGGACAACTGTGCTTGAATTTATTAAAAAAAAAGAAACGGCTAATGGGTGTAGCACTTTGTGTAGCTGTAGTCACCCACTGCCAGAGATGGTCCTTGGTAACTTTGGGTCCTGGATTGCCACTTATCTTTAAAATATTTAACGGTCTTTGGCGTGCTTTGCCGTGAAAGCGTTTAGCGTCTCCGGCTAATACAAAATTTATACTAAAAAAAAGAAACGAAAATCTGTCATTGCCATTAAGTAAAGCGCAATTCTCGTTTTTCACTAATTGGGCAGGTGTTGGACAGCGCTTTTGGGGAAAAATGTTCGTTAATTAGCTGCCATGTTGTGTTCTATTTTGTATTTGACGCTGCTCTTCTTTTACGGTCGAGATCCTATCTAAATTTCATGTAAAACAAAGGTCAAAACATTTGTACACATTTCACTTTTTGTTCTCAGATTCTCCCTCTGACATGTCAGGCACTGGGAGAAGGAGATGGGTATCATCTTTGGAGATGGGTCAAAAATTAATGAATAGATTATGATTAATGAGCGGCGACATCATTAAAATGTATTTATACACATACATATATATATATGTATATATATGTATATTTATATATTCAAATTGCGGTTTGCTGACCATGAATGAAACAAGCCCCCTCAAAAATGAAACGTTCGCATGCTGAAATGTCATAGCACAAACACAAAGCGAAAAATGGAAAATGTTTAATCATTAGTTTGAATTGCCGCAAAAAGTTTTCCAAGCAACATTTTTTGAGAGCGCTGCTATTTACAACATATGAAAAAGTGCACACAGCAAAATGTAATAAAAAAATATCTATATATTTATATATATATACATATACATATATATTCTAAAGGCAAAGCAAGTTGCGAAGATAAAAGCGCACGCATCCTTGAAATTTTATTTATTTATAGCCAGGCAGCCAGCTGCCCGCTAGTCCCGACTCGTGGCTACCATTTATGATGTTGTTGTTGTTGCTGTTGCTGTTGTTGCTGTTGCTTCCTTTCCAGACTGTGCTGTTCCTTCATTTTGTAATGCTTGTTTGTTTGTTAGCTACGAGTCCAACCGCAAAATCTACCCAGCCACAGTTGGGCGGCTGTGATGACGAGACAACGAGAAGTGGCAACGGGAGAGCGAGAGATGGTCTGCTGGCATTTTGCATATTGCCCATACGCAGTGTTGCCGCTGGGCAAAAGTTTGCATAGCGCGCCGTTTTGCTTTATTAAAAACTAGGGAAAACGCAAAGTTTTCCTACGAATTATTCCAATTCTAATTTATTTTGTTTGCAAAAGCGAAATATTCTGGTATTTTGTGATCGTTGTCGCAGTTAGATTGTTGAATGATAATGACGATGACCAGCATTACTAGGATGTCCACATCTTCAACATCAAGCCCAACTCCATCACTGACTGCGACTTGGATAGCGAGAGTTTCAGTCCACTGTGAATTGCAGCAGTTTGGACTTTGGTGGCAATGGCAAATGAGTTTTATGCGAGTGCAGTTGCACAATGACATGCACATAATTCAAGTTTGTAACAGCATCAAATGCATAGAGTTCTATCTGAATGACTGAAATTAACTATCAGCCGAGTGGTCTGCTGGCTGTGACTCCTCCAGCCATTCCCCTTCAGCCACTCGAGCTGCTCCCACTTGACTTGCTTGGCTGCTTTAGATTGACAGCTATACAAAACGGAGGAAGCAGCAGCAGCAACAACAACAATAAGAGCAACAACAGCAATTGCAACAACACAACTAACACAGCAGCAACATCATCAACACGCAGTAGCAGGAGCAGCATCCGTATTATCACAAGGGTCTGACTTATGTTGAGCTTAGTAATACGATTCTTTATTCGTATAGTGCATTAGGGTGTTAGCAAGTTAAAAAGTTGTTTTTCATGATGTGTCGCCCCAAGTGGATTTATCACTAAACATCTTGTGGCAAAAGTCGGTGTCAGAAGTGATTTTTGTAATTTACATTTGGCTTGATTTACACGTTTCCTAATTGTCATTCAGGAGAAGTTAACACTTGAACTTTATCAAATGTCTAATTGCAGAGATAAATACATGTTGCTCAAATATTTCTTTTGGACAAAATACTTGCATGTATTTGATTGTATTTATGAACTTTAAACATCTACATATTTATTTTAATTTATAGTATTATCAAATGTGCCATCCTTCTATTTATTTATCACAATTTATACCAGCGCTCTAGTTGAACCAACTGAGGTTTTTAGGCTATCTTTCAAATTTATAGTTTGTGTGAAAAATTAAAATTATTCAAGGGTTTTGACTGGCTGATCGGCCGTCATAATGCAATAAATTTTCAGGATTTTGCCGCTACTGACAATTGTCACAAGTTTGAAGATAGGTAAATGGATTCGATAGCTAACCCTGTAAGCAGTATAAAATTGAAAATGAGGTTCGTTATAGTCCGTATATCCTTTGTAGCTACAGACTTAAAAATTGGAATATATATTTATTTATGTTAGCGTCAGAGAAAATCGAGGGGCTTCGCTCACTGGGTGATTGTAAAATCGATAACATTGGTGATACAAATCGATAAGTCAAATATGTCAAAAATAAAATATGTTAGAATACTTTAGTCGAGTCAGCTCGATTAGAAGATGCCCTGAGCCAGAGCAGGCTTGCTAATATTAGTTTGTTTAATATGAAAATATGCTTTGGTTAAAAAGACTGTGTTTCCTATATTATATTATTATTATATCAATTATAAGGCTCCAAAATTACAAATGTGTGTTATTATTGATAATTATTGATAACTCTTATTATCTCTGAGATTAGCATGTGAAATCCACTTGACTTTTGATGCTCATCAAGAATATATATATACTTAATGGGATCGGAAATGGCAGAAGGAACTGCCTGTTACATAAATCAAAGCATCAGCGTATTCTCCATTCGGTTACAGCTTAGAGCAAGTTTATCAATTGTTAATTGTCGACAATTAAAAGTTCAAATATACCTGATTAGAATGACAAACTAGGCATTATTTGATCTCCTTTCGTGACATACAACTATCAAAAACACAACTATATTTAAGGATTTGCAGTTTCCAACTTCATTCCAGCTAATGCTCATTCGATGGTCTAACAAATATTTAATGAATCATTAGCTGAGTAACTCAAATGGACTTCATCAAAACATAATCAAAGTTTGTGCGAGATTTTGTTGCTGCCGAAGTAACAGCACCTGAACGGCGCTAATTTGTCCTGACAGTTGAGCATAAGAGTTTTGAACTAATAGAACAATGAAGCGAATGAATGTTGTACGATGACAACTCGACAGTCAGTTAAAAGAATGGTTGCCTCTTCACGCCACTCTCGCCAGCGTCGTGTTGCACGCAAGTTTCCACTGTGATAACAGTTTACAGTTGTTGCATTTTATAATCAAAGTTGTTTCTCTTGCTGCTACTTTGAGTTTAACGTCTGCGTTCGCGTCCTCTTGTTGCTCATCAAAGTTTACCCCAACCGACAGCACAGCAGCCACAGTAAAATGAATGAGCTTGGCTGTCCTCCGCACCCCACACCCCACACCCCAGCCAACTTATATCTACCTCTGACGCCCGAGCATGGCCGCATGCTCGCCTGATGCTTAGCCGTTAAACCGACTTCAGAATTAATCAAATCCAAGTCAGATGTTGCGCGCTGCCAAAAAACTTGAGCACAACAACACCGACACAGCAAATTTGTTGTTGTTATTCTTGGCAGTTGGTCCTCAACAATCCCAGCACGGAATTGGAGCCCCAACCCAACCCAAATCCACTTCACTTCGTCCACTTGGCGTTCTCGCTTTAGTAGCCAAAGAGTTGGCGTCTTTTTCATTGCCATAACGCACATTTACAAAATTATATTTGTAAACTTCTCTCACCCTCCACGGCACATCCTTATTCGCTTACCCCAACTCCAACCCCAACCCCAACCCCAAATCCAAAAGCGCCACCCTCGCTCAGATCCTGCTGGCTTTAATGTACAATAAAATTGGGCAAAGTTGGCGCGTACATCACAAATATTAGCGAATAAAGATGATGACTTGATGACGATAATGAGACTGCTGCGGGGGACGTGGTTTTGGCTCGGTCCTGCTCGGTTTGGTTCGGTTTGGCTTACATGACTGGGTTGTAAGTTAATGACGTTGTACCGTCAATTTTCTGGCCGCAACCAATATGGCAAAATTCATTCGACTCGCCCGCTAATGAACACTCAATTACAATGATGTAGTACCAGGACAGTCAGACAGTCGGACCGACATTCAAACTGGCGGACTATTGGACTGTTAAGCTCTGAGGCAGTCAGGCAGGCTGGCAGGCAGGCAGCCTGGCCATGTCTGTGTTGGTCTTGCATCGAGTTCATTAACATTTTGCCACGGCCAGAACACAAAAGTTCGGCAACAGAACGTGGCGGCGATGGCATTCAGTTAATGAATCTCTAGCCAGGCGGTTGATTTTTTTCTTCTGCTGATGCTGCTTAAAGTAAAGTTGTTCACGTCCGCGTTGTGTGTCTGTGGCGTATGCCAAAACATTTAAGGCAAGATTTTCGAAGATAATTCGACTTAATTCACTGACATTTGATCCAGGCCCAAACCTTGAGAGCAGCACCAAAAGCTTCATAAGCAATATTCTCTTGAACTTTTAACATTTTTTTGGTTAGGTGACTTAAGGAGTTAAATGAACTCTTCACTCAAATATATATTTTTTATTACCTGAATCTTTGGCAACAACAGATGTGCTTGCGGAAGAAACATAAATTTAGTTTTGACTGCTACACATGAAGCACTTATTAAAGCAGTTTTAAAAAACAAAACAAATTTGTACAAGTTTTGCATAAGTGGAATGTGATTGAATGATTGATACTTGCCTCAACAAACAAGTGTTAAAAGTATCAGTATATTGAGATAAATCTGTCAAAATACTTGCTTTAGTAATACCAGGCACACTTTACTTTCTCTTACTTGTAAATGATTTTTATTAAAGTCATTCATTTTTAGATGCTATTTGATATGATAAATCGATTTACATCATGTTTAGGTGACTAAAAATTGTGAAAACATTTTTTTGAATTATTTGAATGAAGTGAGAAAAGTTTATACAAACAGATGATTTAATTGACAGGGTTTTTACTGTTGATTAAGAACACGAATATTTATATGCCATATAGCGCCCTTACTCTTAAGTTGTAATGCTTAACGTGTCTTATCTGTAGTTAATAAATAAAATAGCAACAAAAATTTGATCTCGTTGTCATTTAGGTATTTAAGAGTATTTGGTCGGCGGCAGTGTGCTTTATATATTGTTTTATGATTCAGCTTGTTTGCGAATGGCTGGCAAACGAATTGTTTTTGCAAATTGACGTTTAATTCGCGTAATTAGTGCGCCGACATTTTTGGGCTTATTTTCCATTCAATGGTTCTTTTTTCTCTCTGGCATTTTTCGCTTTATTTTTCTATTTTTTATTTTTATTTTAATTAAATTCATTGCCATATTTATGAAACTTTTTTCATTAAATTTAGCGTTTTTTTTTCTGCGCCCCGTTTCGAACCCTTGGAAATATTTTTGCAGTCAACCCCAATGGTCAGCGTCCTCACCGGCGTCCTCTAACCTACTGCTTTCACTGGCGAATATATATATATTTTTGTGGGTTTTACGCATTTCATTTCCACTTTCGGCTTGGCCCCTTTTGGGAGCGAAGACTCTTGCGTCTTGGCCAGAAAACGTTATAAAAATGAAAAGAAAAAAAAAAGAAAAAACGAAAATAAAAATTCTGACACCTAAATTGCTGTGACATATTTGATTTATGAGGCCACCTATTTGCCCCAAAAGTGGCGCAACAACAAAAATAAAACCATGGACGACAGCAGCGGCAGTAAAGAATAAAAAAGGACGAAGCCAAAATGGGCAGCAGGGGTGACACACACATAAAAAACACGAAAGGAAGTGGCACTAAAACAATTACAAAATAAAAACGATTACACGCCACTTCCGGCGACATAAAAAAAAATGGCGCATGGCACTGACCAGCGATGAGGCGACGCTGAGGTTGAGGTTGAGGCTGAGGCTGAGGCTGCCACGAAGATGTAGCAACATCCTGGTCGACGGGGCGCAAAGGGTTGCCAAAGCCAACAGCAACCAAACATACACTCGCACACACACACATACACACACACACGCACACAGCCACGCACACACATCCATTTAATAAAAGAGGCCACTAAAAGGCGCTGGCAATACAGCACCATAATCTTGGGTTAAAGACCATTAAGAATTTTTATTTTCAATTAAACCCGATTTGCCTTAATGCCCCACAAGGCCGAAAACGATGCTGGCGATGGCGATGGCGATGGCTATGTCGCCAACATCAACAACAGTAACAACAGCAGCAACAACAACAATCACAGCGACAGCAATACAAAACAACAACTTTGGGTGGGCTGCCCGACAGCAAAAATTTATATGCGCTGCAGATTCTAAAAGGGTCGAGCGGTCGCGTCGTTGACTTAACGCGCTGCCCCAAAGTGGCGCGTTCAGGCAGAACCTTCTACCCCTCAAAGGAGCAGTGGACGGCATACGCAACAGCAACAACAACAACAGCAGCAACAAGGACAACGGCAGGACGGGAATGCGGCTACATTCAAATGCGATTTTTATGCCATTTTCAATACGCCTTCTTTTGGTTTTGGCCAGGACACGGGCACTGGCACTGGCACTGGGACAACTCCCATACTCTTATATCCCATAAACAGCTGTGGCAGCGGAGTGGATAGGGAGGAGTCTTTGGTTCTAGGTAGCTGCACAGAAATCTCTAGATCAACCTAAGGCAAACACGGCGACGAGCGAGATATTTATATACATATATATGTATATGTATACATATATATATAAGTGAACATAAATATATAGACATATATATAGATATATGTGTAAGTGAACAGTGAGATAGAGAGTGAAAGAGAAAGATGGATAGGCAGAGGTATTGAGAAAGAGTCGGAAAAACAAACTGAAAGCTGCAAAAGAAAAACACAAACAACTCGCAGAGCTACAAAAGTTTGCCGATATAAAAAGTGTGGACTGGTCGAGTGGCCGCCACACAGACATGGTGAATAAAATAGAGCAGAGCCGAACAGAATAGAACGGTATGGCTTCGGCTAGCTGGCTGGCTGGCTGGCTGGCTGGCTGGCAGCCTGGCTGCTTGCTTGCTTGCTTGCCTTTTGGCCCATGGCTGTATTTGGGAGTGTGGGCACAAAGTATATTTAAGTGCTTAAAGTAAAATGATGTCGTACGAACTCCAAACTAAAAACAAGTTAGTATGGTAACTTTTGGCCTAAGGCAACGCACAGAGGATGTGTGTGTGCGTGGGTGTGTATGGGTGTGTGTGTGTGTGGGTGTGTGTGTGTGTGTGGGATGGGGTGTGTATGTGAGCGTGCTCGCAATCCGCACAAAAAATCGCTGTAGCGTATCTGTGAGCTCGCATCTTTGAGATAGTTTAGCGTGAAAATAAAGTAAAGTACGGTAAAATTGTTGGCAGTTGATTATTGAATCGCTTTAGGTCAAAGCTCAACAGCAGTCAGACAGCGAGCCAGACAGACAGCCAGCCAAGCAGTCAGCCAGTACCAGCAACAAGAGCAACAACAAAAAGAAACAAGTCAGCAACAGCAACAGCAGCAACAGCAACATGGCAGGCAAGCAGAGATTAAAGCGTTTATTGATGCGCAGATTGCGCGCATTTTAGCCAGAAGGAATACGGTCGGGGGACATGGGCTTGGGTATGGGCATGGGTAGTATAGACAGGATGCTAGTGGATGCCTCCTTGTCGCATCCTGTGCTATGCTATGTGCTGTGCTGTGTGCTGTGTGTGTGCCGCATCTGGAACTGAAATTGTCGGTGGCTGTCGTTGTTGTGTTTGCTGCTTACGCTGAAATTGAAATAATTAAATTGATAAAATGTGGCAAAGATTAAGCGCCGCACTTTATTTGGCTTAAAGGCATACCAAAAACAAAAACAAAAAAATACCTGACTAAGCCAACTGTGGAGTGTTGATTAAATAAATAAGCCGACATCGCCGAAGGCACTTGTGTTTGTTGGTTGTGTGTGTGTGTGTGTTGGGTGTGAATGTGTACGTGTGTAACAGGTAATGTTATTTGTCTTTGGCATTATTTTCAAATCGCTTTTGAACTGCCATTTGTTTGGCTGCACTCCGCAAATGCCCTTTGGCCCTTTGCTTGGCAAACTTTGAACTGTTCATTTGGCATTGTTTTGCCCGGCAGCAGAAATTCTGCACACCCGCAACGCACCCGCAACCCAATAACAAACAACTACTAATAAGTTACACAAGCTATTTCAATAATGTGCTTGAGCATTTGATTCATGCATAGTTTTAAATAGTTGTGGTAATGCCACTTCTTAAATATTCCTTTCAATAATTCGTAGCTGATTTCAATTTGTCCAATATGTGAGTAGCACTCGAATGCAGCTTTTGATTTAATTGTTCTGGCTCGTTGTATTGATCTGAATAAATAAGCGACAAGCCCATGTGATTGTGTGTGTGTGTGTGTGTGTGTGTGCGAGTGTGTGTTACAGAGATAAAAACATTTTCAATCACAACTACAATCTACCAGGATTCGAGTAACTAAAGTCATCTCAATATTCAATATTCATCTTATTTCAAGTTCAAATCAGTGGAGTGCCACTGCAAATAATCTGTGATATGTTGAATAAGTTTAAAATACGTATGTATTTGATTACTTAATTTAAGTACATTATCAGATTGCGGTGATACTTGAGCAGTGTTGAAAGGAATTCTTTGCTAGCAATAAAATACAAATACTTAACGAATCTGCATATTTGCATTTAAGAAATATTAAAAAATAATGAAAAAAAAAAACGTACATTCTAAAAAATCTCGGTTATCTTTGAACTCAAATTTCGATATCTTAAGTAAATCAATAAATCATTCTTGCTCATAATTGTAGTACTTAAACATTGTTTACAGTGTATCGGCATTTTAAGTCAACTTGATATGCACATTAGCATGCATTATGTGGCTGCATGTGGCGCTATATTATGTTGCATGTCGAATTCCACGAATATGACTAACTCAATTTTGTTGTGCAAATACTACGTATACGCCCTGGTTTTGACATGCGTCTGCTGTTGACTTGGTTGGTGTGGCAAATACCAGGGGGGTAACCAACAAGCTAGTGCACACCAGTCGAGAGAGCTCGACTAGACTGGGGTACTGCCCTGCATCAAAGTGCTTGCCATTCTTTAAAGCTATGACTTTGATTTCTGTCAGCTATTGATACATATTGAAACGGGTAAAGTTATCGATGAACGGTAGAACATGACTTGATTCAGTCTCCTCTTGCTGCTGATAAATAATCTATTCATTTTTGTTGCCTATTTTAAATTTATATATATTCTATTATATTTATATATGCTCTTCGACAGTTTAAAATGGGTATAGGGTATACAAATACGTAGAAGCTCTTACTTATGGCATGTCAAGTTGCCGCAATTCAATTTTACAGCTTCTTTACGTAAGCACATTACGCATACGCCACGTAGCCGGGGCAATTGATGTGCTTCGGTAGATGTGTGTGTTTGTGTGTGGGTGGGTAAAGGTGTGTGTATGTGTGTGTGCTGCTAGTTTAACAAAGACCTAAGGAAAAACAATGCAAATGAAGTTGAAGCCGTAATGACTCGAATCCATCACGTAATCAAGTTTCAAAAAACATTGCCTACTTTTTGGGGCGACAATGAAATAGTTAATCAATGCCAGACGACAGTTGGCCTGAAGCGTTAAATTTGTTTCGCTGGCTTATCAAAATCAAGCAGAATCGTCATGTGCACATCAGTGGCAATGGCAATGGCAATGGCTGTGGCAGTGGCTGTGGCAATGGCTTCCATTCCACATAAGCCATTCGACGATGCCCCAGCAACAGTGTAGATGCTTTAGACTGCGGCCTTTACCTAACCAGAAGAGACCGAGCCTAATGGCTTCAACCATTTCCGGGCACCCAAAAAACGTTACCCACAAATTAGTTTTGGCCCGCGCTGCCATTGCCTGCCGTGCGAACAATTGAAATGCCAAAATCGAATCTTTTCAAAGCCGGACGCACATCCTTCAACACGGCGCCACCGTCGCCGTTGCCGTTGCCGTTGCTGTCGACATCGTTGTTGTCGTTCTCATTCTCATTCTCGTTGTCGTCGTTGGCGTTGGCGTTCACTTTAGAATTCATTAAACGGCTGGCTCTTAATGGAAATGGCCGATAACGTTTGTGCTACGCTTCGATAAGCGTCGACGACGCCGACGTGGCCGTAGAAATCCAAAATGCATGGTGCGTAATGGCTGGCATTGGCGCATTGTTTGGGCCGGTCGGCCCTCTAAATCTTGGGGCCAATATCAAAAATGCTCCATAATTCAAAAAAAGCAAGAACAACAACAGTTTTGGTGTAGCGGCTGTAGCAACTGTAGCGTCGGCTGTGGCAGCAACAACAACGAGCCACCAATGCCGACAATAACTTCAAAGACCGCAAGTAAATTAATGTTAATTTTATGCTAAAATCGAAAAACGGGCAAAATGTAACCAAGAAAATGTTACCGCTGCCCAATACCAATCAACATCAACTGGATCATCATCATTATTATCATAATCGTCATCATCGTCATCATCACCAGGGCTCGAAGCTCGATTGGCATTTTGACACGGCTGCGTGGTGGACGGCAGACAGCAGGCCAGGCAGGAACGGTGCCTTCAGCCACACCGGATTAACAGCATCAACAGCCGAAAATTTAAATTTATGCCGACTGCGGCACATAATTTAAAAATATCAATCAACTCGATAACGCAGATTGTGTGCAAGGCGATGGACGATGGGCGTGTGGCCAGTTCCACAACTGCCAGCTCTCAAAAAGCCGCCTCCCTTCTACTTTCAATCACTCGGGCACCAGGCAAACAAGCAAACAAACAAATAAAAACAAGCGAGCCCCGAACCCAAATCCAAGCCAAGCGAACTGAGGCGTTGCGCGTCGTCTCTCAAGTCCAGAGAGCACCAAAGTGGCAAAGGCAAAGCAAAAACTTGGTAAACAACAGCAGCAGTAGCAGCAGCAGAGCCAACAAAAGTTGCCGTGGCAGCAGCAGCAGCAGCATCGGTGGCAGTGGCAACAACTAGTGGCAGCAGAAGTCGATGCAGCTCTGCTTCAATCTGTATTTATCCTTTGGCTCCAAAGCCGCTCGCTTCCATAGCGTCCATTGGTGCTTGCTTGCTGTGGCTTTGGCTTTGCCAGTGCTGTGCATGAGGATGTGGCTGGAGCGCTTGGCGCTTGGCCCCAAACTAAGCCCAACTGCTAAGCTTCGCTAGCTAGAAAAGTTTGTGCCAGGGAGATGCGGCTGCCTGAGCGAGCCCTAAGAAGTTTAAATGTATTACAGTCGCATTGTGAGATTCTCACTCTCTCCCTCTCTCTCTCTCTCTCTCCCTCCACCCCTCAACGTGTTAGTTTTCGGTGCATGGATGTGGGGTGTGGATGTGCGTGTGTGTGTGTGTGTGTGTGAGTGGGTGTGTGCGTGTGCATTATACCCATATTGCTGAAAATGGTCTCGGATATGCAACAACAACAACAACAACAAAAGCAACAACAAACAAACAATAACAACAACTATGGCAAAAGCAAAGCCAGAGGCAGCTATAGGCAGCAACTATAGAAACTGGTAAACAAGTTTTCATCTTTGTTTTTTTCTTTTTTTACGGCATGGCATAGCGCAAAGAGCGCGACCAGCTATAGCAATAGCAACAGCAAGAACAACAACAGCAGCTCCAACTACAATGAATCGTTGTTAGTGGCAGTCAAAGCGTCATGCTCAAAGGATACCGTGAACGCCGGCAATGATGAGTGCAACGAGCGTAATCAACAAACATGGGACAACATAGCATCGACGTCAGTTGCAGCAGTGTTAGCAACAACTGTGACAACAACTGCAACTTGAAGTATTTTGCTCCCATTTGCCACACAACGCACCACAACCAGAGGCAAACGACAAGTGCACCTATTCCAACAGCGCTTAATGTCAAAGAGAGATGGCAACAACATTTGCAGCATTGCTGCCACGCGTAATTCACAATTATATTTACAATGACATTCCGATGCAATCGTTGCTGCTTCTTCTCTCATTGCTGTCATTCATTCATCAGATATTTCAAAAATGTCATTGAAAATTGTGGAAACACAGTTGTGAAATGTTGCAAAATTATGTAACACGCAGAAAGAAGCATACTCGATCACATAACGTATACGAGTATATGTTCATGATCTGTATCAACAGCAGAGTCCACTTTTAACAAGTCGAGTCAAGTTTTGCAATATAAGTTCCCTCATACCATATGTATATAAAGCTTATATAAATTTATCGAGAACCCTTGCAATTGATTAACAATATATATTAACAGCTGGGTTCAACGTATCTGCTAGTCTAGCTGACTCGACTGGCGCATTCTTGTTTTTTTCTTTCTTTTTTCACATTTTTTGATTTTGGGTTTTTAGCCATAATTTTTCTAAAGTAGTTTCACCTAATTTGAAAAATATAGCTTAATAATTTGTCATAACATTGATGAACTGTACAAGTTCAAGTCAATCAAGTGCAATCACATTTAGGGGAACGGGAAAAACTGTCCAGTGCTAAAAGTCTGTCAGAACTTAAACGAATTTCAACGCTAGAATAATGTTCTTAAATATATAAACACGAACCTTTTAACTGAAACATTCTCACTTGTTTTTTTGTGTTGATTATTATAAATTTAATTTTTTGGGTGTATATCTGCTATTTGGGTACTCTGACCTGGTTTTGTGCAAGTTAATAATCAACATTTCTAATTAGTTTACACGTTCATAATTAGTTCAATGGAAACGGTCGGTAGGCAATTATGCGGATGCTCGAAAGCGTTAATTAGGAAAGCTAACCAAATTATTTTCCAGATCAAATTGGTTTTACACGCAGAATATAAAAAAAGGCTTTCAAACTCCAGATTAAATCAAATTTGTTTAAGAAACACAACAATCAATTAAGTTTGCAATTATTGAACTAATTGTTAGGTACAATTTCTCAATTGCTCAACAATAATTGTCTCTCAATGCGGTCAACCACTTGAACAGTACAAAATTAAATTACGACATAACATTCGCCAAATTAAAGATAATCATTTCTATCTATCAGATATCATTCAATTTATAAAATTAGTCGCATCACTCAGAGCTCAATCAATAAGCTGAATGGAATTGAATTGAATTCGAAAAGTTTCTCACAGCAAATATTGGCTGCAATCTCAAATTTATATATTGCATTATCAACAAAGTGCTGTATAGGTGTGTGTGTCTGTGTGTGTGTGAATGTGGGTGTAGCTGTTACTCTTAATTACTTTATTGAGTAGCCTGCATAACTCGGTTATCTTGCTCCCTGCAAAGATGATGTCAATTGAAAAATCGTGTGCAGCTGGCAATGCACTTTCGAAATAAATGTGATAGCAACACCTCAACTTGAGACCAAAAACCGAACAACCAGCAAACAGACCGAGATATCGACCAACCAGTCGTCCAGTCGACCACTCGACCAGGGAAACAGCAGGCCAGCTGGCCTGGCCATTGAAACGGACAATTTTAAATCGAAAAATCAAAACCCAAAACAAATTCAATGTCCTGTTTGTATGTGTGTTTGTGTATGTGGCTGGTTGTGGCTGTGGCAATCTCTTTTTGCTTCTGTGCGTGTGTGTGTGTGTGTGTGTTGCCACTTGTCGTGGCCCAGTCGACTAGTTTAGCACGTTGTTGTACAATGGGCAAAAATTGCAATATGCGGTTGGAAAACCGGAAGTTATCATTGATTGAAGAACTTAAATATCTGTGCATAGAAATAAACAGCGCCATCAAAAGCAACAGCGACCGAGACCGGACCTGGCTGAGTCTGCAAATGGCATTCAGATTGCCAAAGCGGAAGCTGATTATGAGTTGGCAAGTGAAGCGAGGAAATGAACTAGCGACATAATTTCAAACATAAAACTAAGCTCTACCTCACGGCTATAAAACAATAGATTTGATAAACTAGATAATTTAATCAATTAGCTGAAAATCCACAGAGCCCACAATCTGTGTTGTTTTTCTATTAGAATATAAATTAATAAATTTAATGCAGTTTTTATCCATTAGCTTAAAGCAAAGTTATCGCATGCACACTATTTATCCATAGTGAGATCGTTTGGAGCTGTCAGTGAAAGGAACTGACAACAGCAACATAAACAACAACAACAACAACTAACAGCCAATTAATGACAGCGAACAACTACAATATCTGTCCCCATATCCTGGGGGTAGTCAATGAAAATCAACTAAGCAATTGGAAATACCTCAATACCAACCCATACCTCACACACTCAAACTCCTTACACACACACACTCACACACACACACACTCACACACTCACATTGCGAGTTGCATATAGAAGAAAAAAGGACGCAGAATAAATGTTGACTACAACAAGTGCAGCGTTTGGCAAGTGTTTCTAATTAGTTGCTGTCGTCTGTGTGGGTAAAGGACAACTGCAATTGCAAATAAAAAGCAATAATAACTAAAAAAGGATACACACACACACACACATGGAGGGAAACACAAATACAACTGCTACTAAGTGAGGAGACTGAGAAAACAGAGAAATGAAAACTGAAAACTGAAATATTGTGCGATACTGAAGCCAAAGGACTAACGAGCCAAACAAACAGACACACAGACTGCACAGCAATTTGTGCACAGGTGTAGGCGGGGCCGGAGGCAGGCAACATAAATGTAATGCCATTATTAGTTATCGATACACACACACACACACACACACACACATAGATATAAGCCTCTGCTCTAAAAACACACACGTCGTATGTGGCATATATCTATGCCGTGTATGGCTGTGCCGAAGACACCGTTAGCATCCGGTGCAAAAAGATTTGCTAAACATCCGTTAGAAAATTTGCTGTAAGTGTGTTGTTGCTGTTGCTGTTACGTTTGCGTTTGCGTTTGCTGCTGTTGTAAGATTGTTGGCAATGTGATTGCAGCAAATCAGAAATTACTCGCACAAGTGCGAATGTGAATATTGATGCCACCAGCTCACTCTCTCCTGCCCCTCCAGCAAAGCAGCTATTTTACCTCAAAGTAGTTGCCACCCATAAGCCCATATGTGAATAAAAAATAAAGATGATGCTGCTGCTAGAAAGCAGCCACTACGCGTTACTTCTATGTCTACTTCTTCTTCGACTTCTACATCCATCTGCAGCAGCAGCAGCAGCAGCAGCAGCTATATCTCCTCACCCTCCCCCTATACTCCCTTTGTTATACTGATGCCGCTCTCCACGCTGTGTAGCATCATCGCTGGTTCGTTCGCTTGCTCGTTCGCTCGTTCGCTCGCTCGCTTACTTGCTACTTCCGCTTCCGAATCCGTTTTGTGTGCTGTCGCCGCAGAAATTTAACGAAGTCACACGTTAGTCGCTGCCGTCGCCAAAATTGTTGTTGTTGTTGTTGTTGTTGCTGGAGCTATTGTTGCGCCCAGCCTCAGAGAGCAGCAGCATCCCACACAGCAGCAGCTTTCAAGCTCTCGTGCTGAGGCTCTCGCTCTCTCTCTCTATCGCTCTTATGTCGCTTTATTCACTCTCTTATGTTGTGTTGCAATAGCAGGCCTCGGCCACAGCATCGGCATCGGCATCGGCATTGGCTTGTTTTCATAGTCATCGTCATCGGCATCGGCATCATCATCATCGTCGTTGTCGTCATCGTCTTCGTTGTCGGCATTTGGCATCGCATCTGTGTGCTTTGTTCAGCATCCTTTTTGGTGCTTTGACGTTGAGTTTGTGTTTCAGTTTCGGAGCGTTCGCCATTGCAATCGGTCGCATTGGCGCAACACAAACAGTTCCCAATTCCGGTAATCAATCAGTCAAACGCAACGTGACAACGTAGCGAGTTTGGCGAGTCGTGATTTCGCGCCTCAAATTGTAAGCTGACATTTTCGTTGCACGCGACTGCGACTCACTCCCAAAAGTCACTGTGTGTGTGTGTGAGTCCACAGTTTATGTGTGCTTGTGTGTGTGTGTGTGTGTGTGAGTTGTTTGCCGGCATTATTGTTGTTGCTACCGCCAATTGTAGTGACAGTCGTCGTTGCCATCGTCGTCGTCGTCGCCGTCGTTCTCAACGCCGTCGTGGCATTCAGCATACTTGACATTTTCGCCGCCAAATTGTGCGATTACTTCAGACTCTGTAGGTGTGTGTATGTGTGCAAGCGAGTGTGTGTGTGTATGTGACTGTGACATTGGCATGAACGTGGCGCACTTTGCTGCTGTTGGCGGCACTCCTTTTCCAGCCCCTTTCAAGTGCACAAACTCCATCAGCTCCATCGTCGACTCGCAGCGATTGACTGGCAAACAAATTTTGCAATTCAATTTCTATTGTGCATGGGCCAAGTGTGTCGCTGAATGTGTCGTTGGCTGTCAGTTCAAAAAAAAAATTTAAATTGCATGCAAATTAAATAAATAGACAGACACGGCAACAACAATATTAACAACAACAGCAAACCAACAATTGGTATCGACAATTGCAAGCACAATAATAATAAAATAAGAAAAAGAAAAAAAGGAAAGAAAGCGGAAGAAGAACCCTCTCAGAGTGAAAATGACAGTTTCAAGTTCTGTTCGCAATCAAAGCAAATGTCATTAGCACACGCCACAGCGTCAACGTCGCTGCTTTCGATTGATAGCCACATCAGCAGTAGCAGCAACAGCAATAGCAGAAACATCAGCAACATCAGCAACAGCAGCAACAGCAGTAACAGCAGCAACAACAGCAACAAACAGCATCAACTGACTCTGAATCGGAGGCGACTCGGGACATTTGCATAACTTGCAGCAAGAGTTCATCGTGAGCACTCGCACACACACCTACTCCACATACACGCCTACACACACAGACACAGGTAAGAACCAAAGTCGATTTCCGTTCCAGTTCACCCGCATACCCCGCATACCCCGCATACCCTGCATATCCAGCTATATCTTTCAGTGCTATCATTTCTATTTTGCTATTTGTTCCCTTTTGCGTCCCGGCATCAACTTTACTGCCGCTCCATCATGCCATGTTAGCGCAACTTTTAGTTATGGCTTTCGCTTTTCGCATAATGTCAGTTTTATTTGGTTTTGGTTTTCACTGGCGCTGAGTAGGGCCCAGACTTAAACCCAACACCCAGATCCAATGGCTTCGACGCCGTGCCTTGGCCCCGGCTATTCGGCATCCTTGTAAGATTTATTGTGCCACATACAACCCGACAAACTAACATATAACCACGCATTCACACACACACACACACACACACACACACAAACACATGTATATGTGTGTGTGTGTGTTTGTATATAGAAATACAGTTTCGCGTACATAGTTGTAGTAAACACCTACCACTGCACGTCGAATGGTTTCTGTGCGTCGCCTTGGAGCTTATCCGACACCAGCACTACCGCTGCCTTGTTCTTATTCATCTGCAGCAGCAGTGGCAACAGTGGAAGCAGCAGCATTGGAAGCACCAGCGGTGGCAGCATCGGTAGCCCCATAATCTCTACTATTTGCATCGCAGACTTTGCTTTGGATTTGGCTATGGCAATGGATTTAGTTATGGTTTTTCTTTCGTTCCTGTTTTTTTTTCAACATTTCTCCCGTCTTTCTCTGCTGGTTGCGCTTTTTACCACTCGCAGCGCCTTGCCCAAAGTTGCACGTTTGTTTCTTCTTGCCGCTCGCACACTGCACAAAAAGTGTCCCA
This sequence comes from Drosophila basisetae, assembly GCA_035041595.1. Lineage (NCBI taxonomy): Eukaryota > Metazoa > Arthropoda > Insecta > Diptera > Drosophilidae > Drosophila > Drosophila basisetae. The sequence continues at coordinate 9,108,978 of JAWNLB010000147.1, read as the reverse complement.
CATTTGCATTTACATTTCGTGGTTATGGCATTGCATATACTTAAGGACAACCACTCGGACTGTTAGCCACATTGCAAGCATTTTGTTGATTGCAACATAAGCTGCAAATGCGGCTAATGAATGGCCTTTTGCAGTCAAGCCAAAAGCTGTCAACTAATCCATTGGAAACCATTGGACTGAGACCAAAAACCATCAAAGTCACGGGAAAACTCAAAATCCTTTAACCTGCTTGTCCTCCTGGATTGCAGGCTTGAACCAGTCAAGTGTCATCAGCTTAAGCTGAAGTATTGAGTAAATATTTTGTATTAAATGCTGTCAAGCTTTGTTTATATTTGACTTGTAATTTGAATAAACACAGTTTTGCTTATGGTTATTATGGTTATTATGGCACTGAACAACATAATCAATATACTATTTACTTTAGTAATGGTAGTTTCAAAATATATCATTAAAAATAATTATATTGTTGCATATAATTTAATCACATTTGTGTGCAGGAAAATATTACAAATATATATTATTAAATTATTTAAATATAAGAAATGTAGCTTTTACTAGAAAGCAGCCACTGAGTCTACTTCTACTGCCATTTTCAAATTACTAATTAACTAAATTACTAAATTATCAAAAATAATATTATTATTGTATAAAATTTGCATTATTTGTTTATGTACTTCAAAACCATAGTCAGTATTATTTCTGCAGGAAAATCATATATCAAATAAAGAGTTGGTTAAATTACTTAATTATTTTTATTAAAGGCACATTATTCATAAACCTTTATTAATTATGTTGACAGTTTGAATCCAGCATAATTATAACTTACTTTTGTGGAATTAGTAATTCTTTACCTTTATCTGGATTTAGTTTCGATTTATTTACACAATCTCCACAGCATAGCAGGCCCCATCTTATATTCTATTGACGATGGACATGAACAAAATTTGTTTATCTGCATGCACTCTAGTTTATGTTATGGTGTCTCACGTGTGCCTAATTCTGAAACATTCGTGGCAATCCATAAAAGGCGTCCCATCCATTTAGTTGTCCGCCTGCTGAAGTGCCATAACGCAAACAAGTTTTGCGACCGCACTCCTTTTTCGGCACTGTGTAGCCTTGAGGCAAGCTCATTGTTGTTGCGGCTAAGGCTATAACCATGGCACAGAGCAGACACACACACACCTTGGCGGCGTGTCGTGGGTGCGAGGGGATATGATAACGGATATGTGGACACGGACGACTGAGAGGATTTCACATAAAACGGAAATGGCATTATCCTCGCACATATTGCTGTGCGGATTTTAGTTTTTATTACGGCCGGAACGCGGCTGATGCCCATAAGAAGCATACACACCTTGCAAGACCCCACAAAAACCTACACCCCTAAGAAAAAAAAAAAGAAAGAAAACTGAGCAGCAGCATAAATACATTTGTGCCTGTTTGTGTGATACATCAAGGCGACCCGAGCCAACAGCAGCATTGTATGGGATGCGGATGGGGATGGGGATGGGGGTGGGGGTGGGGAGCGACATTCAACGTGTGGTAACATTGCTCACCTGGCGGTTGCAATTTATGTGCGTGTGTCCCCTTAAAAATTCGCACACATCTTTCAAGACGTTGGCAAAGGCTCTTTTGCTAATAGTTTCAGCCGCTGCAGGCGGGGCTTTGTATTGTTTTTGGTGCCATCTACTGGCGGCGGTTGGGGGTTAGTGTTACGTTTTCGAGGTGGTGTATCGTTAACAGTGGTGCGGGCCTTTGTTTTGGCAAGACAAGATTTATGTTGCCGCTGGCCAAGAAACAACAAGACAGCAAATGGCCACACCCATTGTAGGCGATACGCAACCACACCCCTCCACCTCCACCTCCCAGCCCGCCCGCTCCGACCACACGTAACCATCCGTACGGCCCATCTCTCTTTCTGTTTTGGAGTTTTGGCAACCTAAACAAACACTTGAGGTGTGTAAACTTGGCCTTGTCCAGCCATTGACTTGGCTGCGTTTTTCAGTTTGTTTTGGTTTCACATTTTGTGCGCTTCAAATTGTGGTTAGATTTCGGTTTGGGTTTAGGTTTAGATTTAGGTTTACTTTTACGTTTGGGGTTAAGCAAAGCCTTCTTTGGCTGTCTGTCTGTCTGTCTGCCTGACTGTCCCACTCTCTTCTCAATTTCTTTGTCCGGCTGACTGTCGTGGCTTGGCTGGTAAGGTTTGATCAGGTCTATTGTGCTTAATCACAGCACGCACATTTACATATTGGTTACCGAAAACTTGAGCAATCCTTTAAGACGCAACCAGGCAGACGGGGCTGGGCTGTACAGTAAAACCCTTTTTGCCCCGTTCGCCGTTTTATCTGGCTGCCATTGTTGTGTGGCTTGTAGCTTACTGTGAGTCGGTGCGAGGCTTACGCTTAAGTAAACATACACCAAGAAAAACACTCACACACACACACACATAGATCCACATACACTGTTCGCTGACGGTCGCATCCCTGGGCAACCATTGCCAACCATTTGCGAGCATTGTTTTCACTTTTTTTTCTTATCCGAATGACTGACTGAAGGAGTGACTGGTTGCAGGATGGTCGTCTGGTTGAGGGGCTGTCCCGTACTTTCGGCTGCTACATAAAACATACAGCAAAATCTGAAATTGATGATGGGCAGTGATTGTGAAAGTTGGCAGTCAGTTAAATTGAGTTCAGCTCTGGGCCAGAGCCCCATCCTTTTGTGGATGTCCTTAGCTTGTGGCGTTGCTTCCTTGGGGCGCGTTAATTGCTTTGTGAATGGTGTCCGCCTCGGCCGGAAAGTTAACATTTAACTTTAGTCTATTTTGGACTTTAATCTATTTATAATTGAGGAATGCATAAAGCATGTTAAATAGGAACTTACACAAATTCTGCTTTGTTATGCGCCCTAATCGGGTTGTGGATTGAGTTTTGAGTTTAGTGGGAACCACATTCAGGTTGGGAAGATAGACTGAGTCGCCATTGTTTTAAATACGGATTTCCAAACTGTTGTTCTTGTTGCTATTGTGGATTTTGTATCTGTTGGTATTGTTGTTGTTGTTGTTGTTGCTGTTGTCGTTGGCGGTTGACTGCTGCCATTGAGGTAGAGGCGACTCACATAATTTGCATAACTAATTTGTGGAAACTTTTGGCATAGGAAGTTGTTGAAAGTTCTTGAAGGCAAACCTGCAGACCAGGAGCTGGCGCCTCAACTGGAACTAGGTGCTGCGGTAATTTCTTAACAGCTGCGCTCCGCAAAAGTGCTTAATTCTTTCAAAATGAACGAGGACAGAGATAGACCCCCATTCGAAATCTGTCCTAATTGAATACATGAGAGCATAAGTTAGCAGTTTGGTGCTTTGATATCAACTTTGATTACTTTATGGCTTTATGGCACTTGAGCGTACAATTTGGCTTAGTTAGTAGTTGGGCGCTTTAATTGGGACCATTCCACCCCAGGCCACCTAAAACACCCCCAGCCAGTGGCTGCAGTCGCATTATTATGAACTTGCCCCAACCGGATATCCATTGTGAACTTCGTTTGGCAACTTGCATGGTCATAACTAATGATGATTTTGATTAATTGCATGGTTTTTGCTTATCAAGCATGCTTAATTATCCCATATCTAAGAGGTCGACACGAGAAATGACTTCATCGACAATAGCTATCATTGAAATTTCAATTCGATTGTTTTGTACTTATTATAATTGGATTACGACAAATCGGATTATACGAAAAGATTATTCCAAGCTTACAAATTTTCTATGATTTCTTTAACTGTGAAGCCATCTATTTTGTATATACTTAGTTATTTTGTACGCTTGTATTTGTTAACCATTGCTCATTTCTGGCTGAAGTAAAGTTTTGTAACACAAAGTTGCTAATTTAGTTTGGTGTTATGAATGAATGAATAATTTAATCTTAGTTCGTCGCTAGAAAGTTTGTTCATATTGTTTACCCTGCTGTTGAACTGTTTGCCAGCTAAACGCTAAAAACCTATTGACTTATTCTCGTTAAGCATGCAATGTGAATATTATTAATTTAGATGATTAAAGTGTTTGCCAAGCAATTCATACAACCAACAAAATATAGAAATTACCAAATGTAAATATATGAAACTGACTGACTGAAAATTGGTGCCATTTGTAATTATCAAATTAGAAGTATACCTTTCATATAAGATGTGCAACGCTGTAAATCATTAGTGCGAAAATCTCATAGTTTTGGCAAAACGGCTTGAAACTCATTTCTAAATATATAAATGAAATCCAGCTGCTGGTTGAGTGAAGAACTGTTGCCTAAGTTGTGTTGGTAAAATAAAATAGTAGTTCGATCGACTTCCAGCTGATTTTTATTTCTGTTGTATTTTCTTTTATTAGAATTCGTTATTTTTCACTCATTTTCAATGCCCTAAATAATTATACCCATTAAGATGATAAAGCGCATAATGAAGTTGTCAAAAATTATGTAACAAGCATCTCCGTCCCCATAAAGTATATATATTCATGATCAGAATCAATAGACTATTAATTTGATATTAAATATACCCTTACATCTTATTGATATACATTTTATTAACATCGCATTTTATTAACCTAAAGTATTTTCATATTGAATAATCGACATCAATTTAAACAGCTGAGTTCTGGGTATCTTCTAGTCGAGTTCTCTCGACTAGTGCATTTTAACTTATTTTTTGTTTAAAATTGCTAGTCTCTATTAAAAAGTGTAAAGAATGGGAGAAATAATAACTAAAACAACAACAAAAAAATATGTTTGTGGCTTAAGTGAAAATGAAAAATAAATCGAATTCTAATTGCAAAACACAAAAGCAGAAAAATTGCTTAGCTGCAGAAAATATTATTGTGATTTTTAGATGCTTTTTGTTTTGGATTTTATCTTGTTGCCACATATTTGTAATAGAATGTATATCGCACACAAAGGCAAGGTACCATTCCAAGGTTCATTGAATATTATTTGAATAGTTACTATTTAAGTACAACACAAGTACATAAAAGACAATTGATTAATTTTGAATAATTTCGAAATTTTTTTTTATGATATGTGCACCAAAAATATTATTATACTAATGGATTAACAAACTTCAACGCTGTGAGTCTCATCCTAAGCACATCTTAAATCAAACGGAAAACCTTTTCAACGTGTTACCTGTTTAGATATTTTGATTCACTTTGATTGTTTTAGAAAATTTAACTCAAATAACTATTATTTCCAAGTGCCTAGAATAACAACTAGAAATGTTAACGAATTTTCAAACGAGCTGAGTATTATTAATAGAAGCCTTATCCGAAGTTTTTCACTCAAACCGTCAAAGTGTGTCATGTCACCACAGCAGCAAACCCAAGTTTAGCAATGCAGTGATTAAAAAAGAAAGGGAAAGCAATGAAGGATAAGTCCTCGGGTCTCAAATCACTTTTCATAATTTGTGTAGGACAAAAAGGCTCTGCGAGTAATCGAGTACTCGATATCTTGTTGCCCAATTTATGCTTGTTAAGCGCTAGCTTTACAAATGCCTTGTCTTGTATACATTGGGAAACCAATTAGCATGGAAATTCGAGTCTAAATGCCATGCTCTATTGACGGACTGTTAACGCAATTTACCGCAAGCACTGAAGACCAGAGCAAGCCTAACTGAATGTAGCCAACGTCCAAGTTCGGGCCAATGCCATGCCAAATGGCCAGCTAGTTTTCGCCCAGCCCAATCCCAGCGCACAGCCCCCAGCCTCCAGCCCCCATCCTGTGCTCGCCCAGTTAATGGGAAACGGGCACATTTTATGGGCGAAAGGGACGCACCACATGGCGTTTGGGCAGCATTTTAACAAAGTGTTAAACTGAGAATTTTATCTACAATTCGGTAATTCAGAGCCAGCTCCAAGGAATACAGGAATGACCAGGAAAAAAGGAAAAATAAGCACAAACAACAGCAACAGCAACCCAAAACGAAAGCATAAAAAACAAAACGAGTAGCTAGAAGAACCAAAACAGCAAAAAAAAAGTGTTAATTTCAGCGCTACGCTGTGCGCTTAGTTACGTGGGAGATACGTAGCCAAAGTACTCGACGAGTGCTGCTCACTGACCTCAGCAATTACTCCACGCCTTTATTTTAATTACACGGAAACAAGAGCAATGAAAAGTAAAAACGGTAACGAGAGAACCCCAAAATAGACGATAGGCGTGGAGTGGCAGGGCAGCAGGCGCACAAAAGACGTACGGCAAGTAGCAAGTAGGAAGTAGCAAGAAGCAAGCAGCAAGAAACAAGAAGCAAGCAGCAAGGAGCATGGCGTAAGAAGCAAAAGCCCACAATGCCAAAATTAGGTTATAATCCCGGGGGCATAGTTTTAATTCCCAATACAAATATCACTACATGAATGTACAACGTGCATAAATTTCAATGACGTTGCTGGTTAGCTGTTAGCCGATTGCTGTTAGCTGTTAGCTGCTGGCTCAGCGCTCCTTTGCCACCGTTACAATTACACGCACAGTCACACACACAGACACATGCAGACACACACACACACACTCAGTGAGTTAGATGCATGGGGAGTTGAGCAGAGACTGATAACAACGCTCATTTAGTTGTACGCTGCTCAGTCAGACAGTCAGTTAGTCCGTCACAGCCAGCGAGTCGAGTCAGTCAATTGAAGATGCTGGCTGGCTGGCTGCCCAGCCGCAAGAGTCGGCATTGCCACAGACACAACCACAGACACAAATATGAGCTCAAATACAGACATTGGTCTGACAGAGACACACACACACACACACACATGCACACTGTGGCATTTCTCTCTCTCCTTTAGCTGCTGCTCATTTAAATAAATAAAGAAATCTGGAGTAACTTCTTGAAATTCCAACACATTCCATATCATTACTGAAGCCAACCCACAAAAATTTCCTCAATCCTTGAATGCGACATGTTCATGCACCCACACACACACACACACACACACACACACTGGCATACTTGAAGCGGCAATAGCGCAACCACAAAGCATCTCAGTGGCTGCTGATGCTGCTGCTGCCGCCGCCAAAAGCATCAACATCAACGTCAGCACCACCGCCAGACGGAGTCTTGGTCGTAAAAAATTGTAACGGATGTTGTGGCCATGTATGTGTGCTGTACACACAGTACTCACTCACTCACACACACACACACACACACACACACACACAGACACAGCAGCAACTCACCGATTGAAACAAGTGGAAACGAACAACTGAGCGCCATCTGAGCGTTAAGCGTTGAGCAACACACACAGGGAGAGACATAGAGCGAGAGAGAGAGAGAGAGAGGGAGAGAGGGGAGGAGAGAGAGAGAGAGTAAAAGAGCAGTTGACGAAAAAAGCTTTTTACTCTGTGGTACTCTTTTGTAACTTAAAACTGCATTCTGTTTGTTGCGTGTGCACGTACAAAAACAACTTGTGAACTTAACTGGGGGGTTGTGGTAGGGGTGCTGCTCTACTGCTACTGCTACTGCTGCTGCTGCTGCAAAAAAAGCTGAAAACACCAGAGATGAGAATGAGTTTTTCTCTTGCGTTTAAGTTTGAGTTTTGGCTGCGGGTTTAGTGCGGCATCATTGTTTATTGCGCCCGAAGAAGTATTGCTGCCACCGCGACTGCTGCCTCTGTTGCTGCTGTTGCGGTTATGGTTGCTTCTTCTGGCGCCGCCAGCAACGACATTAGCTGCACGGAGGCCGTTGCTGAGTCGTCATCGTGGTCCTGTGGTGCCACAATGGACCTTTCGGCGTTTATATATGTACATCTATATAAATATATAGAGCGAGAGAGAGAGAGAAAGAGCAGCGCTTGTAACGGTCTAGGGCTATTTTATTAGAAAGTTTCAAAGTTAGTTTGCGAGTGCTGCAAAACACAGAGTTGCTGGCGAGATTCTGAAATGCTGCAAGCCTAATGATGCCGCTGTGTCTGACAAGAGACAAGAGAAATAGCGCAAGTTATATTGCCGCTGGAATGATTGATTGATATAGATGGATATATATTACAATGTGTATTATTCAGCCATAGCTAACGAATTTCATCGCTTTCATACTTTGATTAGCTTTGCACCCTCAGTTAGTTGGAACTTTGTTGCAAGTAAGTAAATTCCTCGAACAAGATTATTCAGTTTGTTTCGAAACAATTAACAAACAATTAGGTTTGTAATTTTCTTATAGCAACTATTTCAAATAATTTCTGTGATACTTACTTTAACTATCGTGGCACATTTTTTAACTTGAGAACCTTGTCGGTGGCAAAGTTCGATTAAAACAAATAATAATAATAATAAGGCTAATGTCAAATTTATTTATTTTAAGTGGAAAAATGTTCAGCTCGAGTTACGAACTAATTAATATCAATGGCAAATAGCGAGTTCAACCCAGTTGGGACTTGTTTATTGGCATGCGAATTAATTCCAAAAGAAGTGTGCTAATTTATTATTAAGCGAGAAAATTACAGTATTGCTTATAGTAGACGAATGGAAAGGAAAGTTAGAAACACATTTTCCTTCTTTTTTCCATTCATCATGCATTCTTGTGCATCTATAATTAATGCCTGCATAGACAGAGATTATCTTGGAGTTAATTGGCCTCGACTACAACATTATAATTACGTTTCATTCGAAAAGATTTTGTGGCAAAAACTAAACTCAATAAGTTGTCAATTTTGTTGGTTCTCATACCACTATTCGATTACCAGCATAGGCTTTAAGTCTTTTCAAATATAAACCAAAATTTGGGCATCCCTGCAAAGATTTGTAAGCTGAGAATGAGCTCTAAATCTAGAAGGCTGAGTATAATAATCTCCTTCTAGAGCTTAAGTTGGGTCAATTTCAATTCTACACCTGGCCCATTGTGCAATTATTTCCAAGCTGCTGACTCTGAAAATATTGGTCCATTTGGATTATACGCACTTTTAATAAAAATAATAATAATAATAACGCAGCCGGAGGCAATTTTCGCATCTAGTCATAAAAATATAAATCCCAAAAAGAAATCCAGCTTATGCCGCTGGCAAATGCCTCGATTAGCCAAACTAGCCAATTTGGGGGCGAGCATATACATTCCCGTATGGAAATAAGCAGTTCAACGTATTCACATATTCGCATATCCACATCCACATCCACAGTCACATTCACATCGACATCCACAGTCATATCCACATGCTGATGCCCTAAAACGTTGGCTTGCCCGTAAAGTGGGCAGGAGTCGCAAAAATATGAAGAAAAAAACCCAAGAAAAATGAAATCAAAAACAATAACTTGTCTCCTGACAGCATTCCACAAGCGCCGGGACACCAGGACACCACCACGCACGTTTTTGCCACGACTCGAGAGTTCGGCTGTGGAATCAGCTACAGCTACAGCCGCAGCCACAGCTTCGGATTCGCTTGACGTCTGCGTCTTCATCTGTGTCGCTATGCTATAACCGTCCTTTTCACATCCTTGCAAAGGGTATTCTAATATTGTTGTGACATTTGTAACGCATCAGCCAGATCTGTATATCGTATTGATGGCATATAAACTTGTAAAAAAAATACATACATTGTTGAAAAATAGATGCAGACCATGATTCTCAAGTATTTATCCTTATATTGGTACAAAGAATCATCGACATCGGACTACTATATTACTTAGCCGTCTTATAGAAAACTTGTCGATTAATGAAGAATTTTGCAATTGTTTTTCTGCTTTCAATAACTCACTATTTCCAATGGGAACAAGCTGTCAAACACGTACCAACCACATTAGTTGACCGTCTTATTTTGCTCCACAAATTAAAATCGGACCCCGATTTCAAGCAGCTTTCTGAATGACAATTTCGATTTTAGCAGCTAAACTTTATTTGTGAAAGGGCATGCAATCGTCGGCGTGGCTAACACAAGAGGTACTTGCTTATTTTTTGGTTTCTTTAGAAAAATGTTATTACGTGCCGCTTTCTCTGACGCTGCCAAGTTATGCAGTGCCGCCTATGCCCAGACACGCTTCCCTGTTCCTGCCCCACCACCCCCCCCAATATTCTCATCCTTGAAGCGCGCGAGCCTCGCTTGATTGTGTTGTTATTCTGCTTTTGTGTCCTTGTCGACGGCGTTGGCGTCGTTGTCGTTGCCGTTGCTGTTGCTGTTGCCGTTGCCTCAGCTTCTTTTGTGTGTGTGTGTGTGTGTGTGTGTGTGCCACTACACATTTTTTCGATACTTCGTCTTAATGTTATCGTCGTGCCTGATGCAGCTCCTTTCGCTGGCTCCTTCAACTGCCTTCGTTGCTGTTGTTGTTGTTGTTGTTGTTGGAGCCTTTGTCGCAACAATTTTATTTGAAGCTGCCACTTTTTTTTCTGTCTTTCTTTTTTGCTGCTTCATTTTTATACACAATTCCACTTTTTTATGGGCATGGAGTTGGGCGTGTGTGCAGCAGTAACAGCAACAGCAACAGCAGCAGCAGCAACAGCAGCTTCATCTCGCTCGTCTTTGGCTACGTCTTGGTCCTGGTCTCAATGGCATTAGGGCTAATATTTGTAGACTTTTTCAGAGTTGATTGAGTGGCACGCACTGCCACACATCAAACACACACACACACAAAAACACACTAGCTTCCCATACGTAAACATACTTATGCGACTGGGTATGGGAGGAGCCTGGAGACTGTTCTCTGTGGGTGGCGCTGGCGGGCGTCTGCGACGTGGAGTGGTAAAGTGTCGAGGGCTACGTGCGCATTGCTGACATGCCTGTGGCCATACGCTGCCATCGTGTTCATGTGGCCATGTGCTCAGCATCCTGGCAGCGAACGACGACGGCGACGACGGCGACGACGACGAGGACAACGTTGTTTTCATAGCCAGTGCTGTTTTTAGTTTTGCGGGATTTTTGAATTGATTACGATATCAATTATGTTTGCTTTGGCCATCGATGATGTTGGCAGGACTCGACATTGCTTGGCACACTTGTTTGCTTTTGTGCGTATAATTTGGAATGCTAGCTGCCGCTCTAATTTTTGTATCCATCTATATATGTGTGCTCATGTGCGTCAGTGTGTTTGTGTGAGTGTACAAGTGTGTGTGTGTGTGTCCTAATAGAATAACCACAGTTCCGGCGGGTGCGCACAGTTGTTAGCTTTCTCGCTTGTTTCGCTTGTTCCGCCTGTTATTTGCGCTCGAAAGTATGCTTTGTCTTACATCTACTGGCACATTTTAGCATCTGTGTGTGTGTGTGTGTAAGGGTGTGTGCGTGTGTGTGTGATGAGGCTAGAGCATTGTATGCAGGCGTAACTCCGTTGATTTGAATTTGGTTGCAATGCTGCGCACTCGTCGCTCAGTCAGTCCATCCATCCGTCCGTCCGTCTGTCCATCCGCCCATCGGTTCGTGGGGTGTATTTTTTGAACTGCTGGCCGGAAAGCAGCCTCTGAGCCGAGCGGAAGGATTCCGCTACTGTTGCTGGCCCGCTTGTGGTGCTGCTGCTGCTGCCGGCGGGCAATTACGCATTGCAGTCTGGCGATATTAAAGTTGTTGTTATTACTGCTGTTGCTGATGTGGCGGCTGCAACCGCTGCCACTGCACTGCAAATTTCAACTTTATTTTGAGCTATCTGCTGTCTGCTGTCTGCTGTTATGCAAATATGAGAAATTGCATTTCACGCAGCCAAAGCATCCAAAATGCAGGACAATAGGGACAAAGCAACACAAACACATTGTATATGTGTATTGAAATCTACTGGTTGGCAGCTCACAATTGCATTCCACATCCCTGCACACCCCGCCAAACCCTTGCCTATGCTGCGATGTTTTCCTTCTAGAACATTGGCGAAAACTTTTCACATTATTTGAAAATACACAGCGCGTATTTCGCGCTCAAATTGTACAACACTTTTATCGTGCTTGTGCATTGGCTTTTGCTCATTGCTGGCCAGCGTTTGTCTGTTCGCTTCTTGTATTCGCAGTGGTATTCAAACCAGTATTGGCACTGGCACTCTTAGTTGCAATCGTTCGAGTTCCACTCATTGTTCGGTATCATCTTGTAATGGCTGTTGGCTGCACATTCGCACATATTTTTCACAATTTAAAATAAATGAGAAGTAATTTAACTGCTCGCCACTATGGCCAGCAGAGGACACATTCTGCAAATTTGAAAGTTTCAGTTGCCGCAGGCGAGATTTTTTTCTCAACTCAACGAGCAAAATGTGAGCAGTCAGCAATTAGCCGTTCTGCCATAGTGCCATTTATATAAAAATACCAAAGGGTGACGATGAAAAAATAAACTTAATACATATCCCCATACATACTGAATGAATGTATGTAATTGCTGGAGCTGTATTTTTCTGTCGACAATTTAAATTATTCTGTTTTAATCGATACCTCGATTGCAATTCGAGTGAATTGCATTGCAGCTGAAAATTTCAACCCCATTAGTTCACAGCCATACACATAGATCAGAAATATAATATACTTTTTGGTTGCTACTTTATTAAACGTTGAATTATCTCTGTGCTGTTAATTAGTGCTAATGGCAAAATATTTGGTACTTTAGGAATAATCACACTTTTAAAAATGCGTATTGTTTCTGAAAATATGTACCATGGCCAATTTGGACGGCTATTAATTGCAAAAGACATACGCCGAACATGGCAGTAAAATCTATGAAATATTTAATTTGTTTATTTTTATCATAATTATCGAACTGAACATATAATAGTTATACTTTTATTATTTGGTTAAGTGAAATCTTTTCAATTATTTGTATGTTGCTGAACTGTTGCTGATTTGAATCATTAGATTATTGATAAAAAAAAAAACATGAGCATCTGATAAAAAAATGCTTAATAGGCTTTATATAAATAATTGAAGTGTACATCAATAATAAATGAATAAATCATAAAAGAAGCAAAGTAGATTATATTTTATTATCAGAATTGAAACTAAAAAATAAAATGAATTTTAAAATGAACGTATGAACAGGAAACAGTAAACAGATTTTAAAATCATCTTATAATTTATATTGATGACATAATTGCCCGAAGCAGGCTCAATTAATAACATCAGCCTGAAAAAGACAATTTATGATATTTTATAACATACAAAAATAGATAAGCGGTGCTTAACATATTTGTCAAGAGAAGTGATTTGTACGATCTTAATGTGTTATTAAAAAACCCGCAACTGCTTATGGCTTTAAGGTAAGCCACTGTTTAGCCCTGTTGTCAAATATGCCACACATGCTCACAATATACGTTTGTATAATTACGCAATGTTAGCCAACAATACATAAATGTATTGGCTCAGCTATGTGTGCATGTGCAGACTTCTTATTACAGCATACTTATTGATTAATATTAAGGCAGCCCAGCCCGAGTGCCGGCAAATTGAGCCCTTCTTGCAGTCTCCGCTTTCCCTTTCCCACTTCAATTGTCATACTACTTAATCATCTAAAACACGGTCACAGAAACGGCAACTTAATTTCTAATTACGCGTGCTATTTGTCAGCATTTTTCTTTTTTCGTTCTTCGTCTGTTTCTCCTTCTTTGGCTGGCTTTTCTTTTTATTTTTTTTTTTGCTTTCGAGAGCAATGTGAAGCCGTTTAGGTCTCCCGTTGAGTGGCGGAAATATTTTGTGCATCAAATAGTCCGAGCATGCCTCATTTCCAATTAACAATAAATCCATTGCAGTCTTGGGTGCAGCGCTGCCAACGCTGCCAACGCTGCTGACGCTGCTGCTGCTTCTGTTGACCAACTGAGCGAATGAGTAATTTAATTTTGTTGCAGCTTGGCCTTTGGTGTCGCAGACACCGCACGGACGGCAAAAATTCCGAGGCGCACGAATGAGAGAGATAGCCAGAGATGGAGATGTTGATAGAGACAGATGGGTTGATTGCAAAAGACAGAGAGAGAGAGAGAGAGAGAGAAAGAGAGAAGGGGTTGGAGAGGCGTGAGGGGTGGGAAACTGCACACTTTACGCAATTAAAATTGTTGCCAGCGATTTTTTCACTGTTGCTGCAGCTAAAAGGCATTTAAGTGTGTCTGTTACAGGGCTTTCGTGTCTTGGCTGACGCCACTTCCTGGCCCAGGATGCGGATGAGGATGCTGCCTTGTCTTTCCTGCAGTTGTTGTCGTTGTCATCTTCTGCTGCTTTGTCGTCGTCGTCGCCGTCGCCGCCTTGGCAGCCCTTTTACTTTTCATTCACAGGTAACTTGGGTTATAATTAAAAAAAAATAGCAAAGCGCATTAGGCAACAAAAGCTGCCAGTGGCAGACACACACACACACACACACACACATAGAGTGTAAGTGTAAGTCAGAACGGCCACTGTCTGGGTGAATGGGCAATGGGCAATAGCCAATGGGCAAATGGGTGTGCCCAAGCAAGAGGAGCAAGAGCCGCATAAAATGCTTTGGCTAATAGCCATTTTTACTTACTTGAGCGAGAGCAAGTCTCACCTGAACGGCGGGGCCAAAAAGCCAAGTAAGTGCCCTGAGCAAAAAGTTACGCTTGTACACATTTGTGGCACTGGTGTGGGTATGGCTTTTGGGTGGTTGGCTGGCTGGCTGGTTGGCTGTGGCGTTGTGGGGTTGTGGGCAGTCTGAAGCGTTGGTTTCGTGCCGTGCGTGCAATTAAATGCGCCGTTACATTAACTTTTACAGAGTGTCTGCCTCAATGTCTAAATGTGTGTTTGTGTGTGTGTGTGCGTGTCTGTGTGTATGTGTGTGTGTGCTCTGCTGATTGTTGACTTGATTTGTTTTGCTGCCTTTGACGCCGCAGCGCCCCCAATCTCGCCCCCTTAGCGCCCAGCGACCCCACTCAAAACAAATTGCCGCACTGGCCGCACACACGGGCTGCTAAAGGCCAGCGCACAAGTGGATGAAGTAAAAGTCGAGGTGGAAAACAGAACACCAACAGAAAAAAAGAAAAAAAAGTAAAAAAAACAAACGGCAACAGCAGCAACAACAACAACAACAAAAACAAACAGCAAATTGTTTTGCTTACTTTTTGTTGTTGAGCGCCAAGTTGCTCATTTGCTCGGGGAGCCCGTTCCTTTATGCGTTTCCTGGCCAACTTTGGCCAATAAATGACTGTAGCTGGACAGCCATAGACCAAGTCGCGCTGTTCCCCTCCCCACACACCCTCGCCAGTGTCGCCCCTTTTATACTGCCTGCTAATCTTAGTTTCAGGCGCGCCAGTCGAAGAACCACGTAAACAAATGTTAACTTTCTCGTTTGCTTTGTGTTTTTGGGAATTTTTTTGATTTAGTGACTTTAATTTACGCTCTTCTCAGGTGTACCGCCTGTTGCCCCCACCCCCACCCCCAACCCCGTCACACTCGCACAGCCCAAGCAGCTGTGACCGCCTGCCAGGCAGGCAGTCAGGCAGGCAGGCAATCGCAGCCCCAAACCCGATGCCCCATTGCCCAATCACAACCTACCCTTCCTGCCACCCAACTCCATGCACACTTCAGTCGATAGGAAGCGTCAGCTTCAGCTTCAATTCGTTTTTCGTTTTCATTTTTAGTGGTGCGGAAAATTGATTTATTACTTGGAAAATAAAATGTGCTACGTGTCGCACACACACACACACACACACACACACACACACACACACACACACACACACACACACAAAACACAAACACAAACACAGCATCATAGGCACATACCTACGCATTGCCTCCCCAGCACCAACCGTTCGCCGTCCCTAATTCACACACACACCCAAAACGCAGGCTGACTGAGCAGGAAGGCAGCAAGGCAGGTGACGGAATAGTGGGCGTGCTGAGGTTGGGGTGTGGACGGGGGGAGGGGTCGCGCGCATACAAATACAGCGACAGGCAGTCACAGGTCGCTACTTGTCTGTGCCACTGCCCGCGGCATTGCCCCAGACCGCGTCTTGCTGTCAGTTTGTCTGTCAAATCACAAAGACGCCGACGCTGGTGCGACTGCCACTGCCGCAGTTACAGATACGCGCCGAGGGATGCCGCAGTCAACCACTGGCTGCCTCACGCACATAACGCACGACACAAACACACACACACACAGACACACACACACATATATTTGTACATATGTATACACTTTTGATAGATCAATCAATCAATTCGCATTTGGTTTTTTTCGCTTGCTGCTGCTTGCTGCTGTGTATTTTTATTATTATTATTTTTTTTTATACTCTTAATTTGTCTTTCACTCGCGCGACTGGCGACGACTGAACCGCGATTGCCATTCATTTTGTTTTGTCGTTTTCATTTTCACCGTTGTTTTTGTTATTGTTGCTGTTGTTGTTGCTGTCGTTGTCTTTGCTCTTGTTGTGATTTCTTTTTTCTGTGTCCTGTTTTTTTTCTCCTTCTTCTTCTCCTTCGCTGTACGTATTTGTGCGCTACGAAGCGAGGCAATTGGAATTTCTCAGTCAGCTGAGACAATTTCAGCTTATACATGTACAATGTATATGCATATCTCCTGTCTATCTGTCTCTCTGTTCAATAACCGGCTGAGCACCTGATAAATTGTTGCCTACTTTGTGCGCTGTCAAACTATAACGGATCTTTGTCTCTTTCGTTGTGTAGTGCATTCAATTTGGTTATACATAAATATATATATATATATATATGCATATATATTTATATATATATATTTAACCCTTAAAGGACGTATGATGTATGCATTTACATACATAATTTATTTACGTATTTGCATAGATTTGATATTTCTCAAAAGTCGGTCAGATGAAATATATGAAATCTGTGATAATGCTGAAACGAATGGAAATCGCTTTCCTTTATAAGAATTGGTTTTTGTTTTTTTTTTTTGAAATTTAATAATAAAAATTTATTGACAGCAAAAAAACCTTTTGAAGCTTTGAGAAATATTAAATCATTTTTTCCATCAAAAGAGTGGCGCGAAAATAGTTCGTCGAATTTAATATTGTTCTCTAAAATTCTCTTACATCGAAATTAATTCAGATATATTCAGAATATTCACAAATATAATTTAAATATAAGTGTAAACAATAAACATGACTTTACAGGCCATTTAATTGAAGCGTACATATGCTATTATTCACAAGCAATTGTTGCTGCTGAAATGCATATGAGTTTCACAGTTTTCCCGCTATATATGTATGATGATCGCATTAGATTTGAAGAAAAAAAAATGTTTAAAAAAAACGCAAAATTTTTGGAAACAGCTCCACAAAATCCTATTGTAAAGTGTAAACAAAGCAACCGCAACTGAATTGTGCCGCCAGTGCTGGCATTTTGGCAATGGCCACCATTGCCATACCCATCATCGTTGAACCACCCGCATCACAGAGGCGGTGGTGGCATTGTTATTGGAGGTGGCATTGACTTTGGTTTGTTTTTGCGCTATAATATATTTGATTTGTTGTTGGAATTTGCCGTTTTTGTTTACTTTTTTGTCAATGTTTATTTTTTATTTTTTTTTGTCGGCCTATTTATTTGGCTTGACTTTTTGTGGGTTACGTCGATCAATGCCACGCACCGCCCCCGCGTTGAACGTTATTGTAATTGGCAACGCGGCTGACGAATGCTTGTTTTCCTTTTCCTTTTGGTTGTCGTTGTTGTTGCTGTTGTTGTTGCATGTATTTGGGGTGTTTTTGCCAATAGGATGCTTGTTGGTCGGCTTTGGCCATATGTTTTGGCATTTTCGCAATTATTTCTCGCACAAAATGTGGTTTTAGCAGTTTAATTGCTTTTGGCAAGTATATGTCTGTAGTTATTTTGGCAAATTTTCACAACATCAGCATCGATTTATATGCAGCGCACAAGCCACCTCCCCCCGACGCCAGTCAGCCAGTGCCATTTCGCGCGGGCCCTCAGCATATAACAAGCGCGCGTAGCAGCTGCTGCTGGTTGGCAACACGCACTAATTGTTGCTGTTGTTGCTGTTGTTGTTGCTGCTGTTGCTGTTGTTGTTGCTGTTGTTGTTGCTGCTGTTGTTTGTGGCTCAGCAATAAAACCTGAGCTATGTGGCCCGCTTTTCCGCATTTCCTGTTCCATTTCATATGAGCGATACACACAGAAAGAGAAAGAGAGAGAGAGAGAGTGTGTGAGAGAGAGCGAGAGAGGAAGTGGAAGAGAGTTGGTGGCATTCATGGTATACGCGGCGTATGCGTGACATTAATTTAATTGCAATTTCACATCTCGTATGCCTTAGGAGTTTGGTTCGGGCGTCAATGTGTATATGGCATCGTTGTGTGGTGGCATAGCTCTCTCGCGGCAAAAGCTATAAAAACCAGATTTACAAAATGTTAACTTTGATTTCATTTCTTATTTACGAGTATGTGTGGGTTATGGTTGGTTAGCTAAACAGCCCAAACACCCATCCACGCACCCATTCACCCAACCACCCACCACTCTGTGACTATTAGCAGCTGTTGCTCAAAGTTGACGGCGACGGCGACGGCGACGTTGACGTCAACGTCGTCAAGTATCGGATTACATGTGCGCTTTGATGGCTTGCCTTCTGTCAGCATTGCTGCCACATCCTGCGGCTGACGTTTCACTTTAATGAGTTAATTATAACCGAAAGGCGTCGATTATGCTCAGTTATGCGAACACGAACTGTTGCCAGTTTTTGTCGTTGCCATCATATCGCGTGCTTCAGTTAACCAGAATGCCAAAAGGTGTTCGCGTGCATGTTTTTATGTGTGTGTGGGTGTGTGTGTGTGAGTGTGTAAGTGTGTGTGTGTAATTGTGGATGTGTGTGTATGTTCTTGGTGTGTTTTTCGACGTCTGCATCGTCATCGATGTCGTCTTTGGCTGTGACACTCCTTCGGCATCTTTGGAGCGCATTATGATAATGGCTTGTTTGTTTGTATATAGTCGGAATCGCTGGCAATTGCCTGTCCTGGCGACAGGTGCGACGGGACTTAAAGTCCTTAGCGCAGGCAGTGCTCGAAGTTCACAGTTGTTGTTGTTGCTGTTTGTGTTCCTTGACAGCCAGCACAAATGATGCCGTTTATTGAGTGCTTTAAGTGTGCGGTTTCTCTTTTTGGTTTTGTGGGATGGGGATGGGGGTGTGTGTGTGTGTGTGTGTGTGTGTGTGTGTGTGTGTGCTTGTATTCGATTATGGTGTAATTGCCAACACTCTCCATCTCTCTCAGTTTTTAATTGGCAATTCGATTTTTTTCCTTGGCGTACGTGTCGTATGCGTAATGTGCGGGCTTAGTAAAAGATGCGCGCCGTTTTGGATTTGGAGTACGATTGGCTGTGCGCTTTGGTCTGTGTCTGTGTGTGCGTTGTCATTTGCGTTTGCGGCATGATTAATTGATGCTCATCAATGCGATTAAACTCCATTAAGCGCCAACACTCGCGCCTCGCCAGCTGTCCAAAACTTTTCCCACAGATCCCAGCGACAAGCAAATGCGCGCGCCCGTCCAACGATGCCCACGATGTCTTTGTCGATGTTGTCGATGTTGATGCCACAGACGATGCCACCGAAGCGACGATGCCTTCGAACGTAAATTGTGCAAATTTTAATTAATTTTGTATAATCCTTTTGTAATATTCACAAATGAATACAAATTGATATTAATTCTCAAGTGCCTGGCATTGACGGAAATCCGCTTGTGCATTTGCCACTCTCTGCGGTGTGGGTAAGTGAAAAGGATTTGCGTTCCACTCTGACTGCTCTCTAACTGTTATGGCTCGATACTTTATCGCTATTGCCTTCAATGCGAACGCACTGATGGAGCACATGAATTATGCAAATAAGATGCTTATTTACCCATACAGATATGCATGTGTGTTGTGTATGTTTGTATACTTGATTGTATAATTAATTGTGATGTTGCATAATGACACGCGGTGCGGCAAGCACTTTCACTCACCTGTGACAATAACATTCTTAATTTTTTGTTAATGATAAATGATTATCATCATTATGTGCATAAATCGATAGATCATAAATTTTGATAAGTACTCCAAAAACGTATAAATTATTTGTTGCAGCTTCCTTTCAATTGTTTTAGCTGCTGCTTCACATATGTGATTATTCGGTTAAATGCATTGTGAAGCACAGACCAAAATTGAATTGACTATTATGTTTATTGAGAAATATACATGATAAGCTAATTTAATTCAAGTTATTGCCTCTCTCTATTGCATTGAAATATGTACATATGCACAAGGGATGTGGCCAAATAAATCTATTAATTTATGTCCATATGTATATTGGACTGAATATGTTTATTAGTTTTTAAATATTAGAAAGCTCACAATTAAAATCATATCGTGTAAAAAGTTGAGCTGTTGAGCTCAGGAATCAATATGACCAATTAAAAGTACTAAGTAGTGGGATTAATTTGACTTATTATGATTAGAGAGTGTATGGCAATCAATTAGATGGAAAAGTGGTCAACGGCGGAAAAGTGAATAGAATCGCCATTAATATGTGTATTCATTATTATGGCAATAATGTATATTAATATGGTAATAATGATGAAGTGAATTAAGTAAGTTTCCAAACAATTTAATATTCACATTTCTCAAATGTTTGTAAATATTATTTGACCAATTAAATTAGTAGTTTCTGGCTGTGCAGCACAAATATGTACGTATGATTTTATATATGCGCTGCTCAATTTGATAATCAAATTAAATTTGATTTAGTGCATGAAATTCGCTTTCAAATATCTCAAATATGCGCACAGAGAAAGATAGATAGAGAGAGATAGAGAGAGAGAGAGAGAAAGTGAGAGAAAGATAAGCCTTGTCATATGTTGTAAGCAAGTTGACAATTTGAGTTATGAATGTTTCAACTGCAAATGCAAATTTGCGTTGCGCATTAACCAAAATTAAATCAGCTAATGAAAGTCAACTGAACAGACAGATCCACATAAATTTAATAAACATTTGCCAGCAACTAATTCAATTTAAAGTATTGCCCAATCATGTCCATACATTTAACTATTAAATCACAATTTGTTTGCCCTAACGGTGCTGATGTTTATACACGTGTATACATGTGTGTATCTGTGTGTATATCTGTGTGTGTGTGCGTGCGTGTGTGTACTGATAATTGTCAGCAATTTTGTTAACATGCATTTCTATCTGCAATTGCTATTGTTTGTTGCTGTTGGTGTTGTTGCTCTCCTTGTTGCGTGTTCAAGTTTATTGTGCACATTTGGTTGCTGACGATAAGGACTTTCTGGAATGGATTATAAAATGCATTTAGTATGCAAATTTCCAAAATTTTTGCTAAAATTTAATTCTCTTAAGGTTCAATGATATCTATCATACACCGACACACACACACACACACACACACACACACCGACACACACATAGCGATACGCAAACGGACATTCTAAGCATTTAAACATTATCAATGACAAATTTGATGAAATAATAATGATTTATTTGGCAAATTGCTCAAGTGTGCGAAGTCTAAAGTATGAATGCCACATTTGTTAGCCTGTTGTGTTGGTTGCTCTTGTTGCTATTGTTGTAACACGTTGTAATTGCTGTTTGACATGACATTAATATTTGAGCTGCGTTCTGGGCACGGCACAATTTGTGTGCTCATTACTAAAACACAAAATGATTTATTAAAATGTGAAATGCATGCAGGCATTTAGTGCATTTTGCTGTTGGTGACTTTAATTTGTGATGTGCATATTAAAAATGGACGCAAAACATTTTGCAAGCAACCATGCAACAACAAAATGACAATGAAACGCGAATGTGATGCAAAAGTTTTTGCGCTTTTGATTCTTGTTAATGAAGTCATTAGAGTGTGGAAAAGTTCATTAAACAATTGCACCGGATAATGCACAAGTTGCCAACTGTGCTTTACTGTGAAGTAGTGGTTTTGTACCATTACCACTGCTACTACTACCACCACCCGGGGGGGGCTTAAGAACTTTAATTGGCTGCGGCACACGCTGCGTATGCGCGATGTGCGATAACTGCCATATGCACATGTATGGGACAAAAAAAATGGAGGCAGGGTGGGGGGCATAGGGCACTCTAGCAGCAGCTGTGGCTCGTCGTGACAAAGCCAACCAAAAGTGCCGCTAATGCGCTTAACTACTTGAAATATATGCCGTGTGGGCGTGTTAGTGTTGGCACTCTGACTGTTTAGCTGGTTGGCTCTTTTGGTTTGGTTTGACTGGCATGCCGTTCAAATTAAATATTTGAATATTTTACGGGGGACTCGCCGCGCAGCAGCAGCAGCAGCAGCAGCTGCTGTATGACTGACACTTATCTCCTTATTTGACTGCTAATAAATGCGATGCTTATTAATTTGGCACATATGCGGCGTCAAACTTTTGTCACTTGGCTAAGCTCTTGGCTCTCTCACTCTCTCTCTCCCCCTCTCTCTTCCTATGAGTATGTACGCAATGCGGATCAAGCCTGAAATAATAAATTCTCTTGTTGCCAGTGTTTATTATCTCTAAAATGCACAATTAGTTGATGTTTTTGCGGTGCTAATGCCTTAATGCCAACACACACACACACACACACACACCCAGAAATGGCTGCGCATGCAGCGATAAGTGCCAAACTACAAATATAATATGTACATTATAGATACTCACACTCACACACACACACATACATATGCTGTCTGTGTGTAGCAATCTGCATCTGTTCACTCCCCCCTCTGATTTTCCTTGCGTCGAGTTCATTATTGTCGCTGCCCTGTTGTGCGGTCAGCGAAATGGGCGATAATTATGTAGTGTATTCATTATTTTAACCGCTAATTACATAAAATGCATATTAGCATGGAAATTATTTATAAATATGTTTTTCCAAATGACACTTCAGCCCATTCCAGAGCACTCACAGTAAATGTATTCCACGACTGCTCATCTTGAATTAGCTACATTGTTGGCTACGTTTTTCTGTATTTTATCATAATTTTTGGGTAATTTATTGCTGGCTTTTGACTATCGATTTT
Source organism: Drosophila basisetae (assembly GCA_035041595.1). Classification (NCBI taxonomy): domain Eukaryota; kingdom Metazoa; phylum Arthropoda; class Insecta; order Diptera; family Drosophilidae; genus Drosophila; species Drosophila basisetae. Next base: position 9,086,077 of record JAWNLB010000147.1, on the reverse strand, counting down.
CGCTTCGGCGCAAATACCATGCAGATTTCTCCCTAATGAGTATTATGCATCTGATTTAGATGTTTCTGTAGTGGTTTTTATACCCTCTATCTGTTATCGGCGTAAGTAATTTAAACAAAATATCTACGTTTTTATCTTATGTCTTCCTCCCGTCTTTCGTGTTTTGTTTTTTTTTTTTATTGGTTTAATTTGAGTGTGTTTTGGTAAACGATATATTTTGTGCTTGAAGGGGCTGTTCGATATGTGATCTAAATTCCTCATGCAGAGTATCTTCGCGTCTGACACTCTGAACACTTTCCTTGTTATTATTATAGCTGCTGCTGTGGATTTTTGCCAGTGGCCATTTCGTTGTTTTAAAATTGACAGTGCGTGTAGGATTTCTTTTTTTTTCAATATTTAATGCGTGTGTAAATACACAACTTAATTGTTTTGTGCCATTTGTGAATAAAATGTGCATTTTGATGGCATACTTGTAATGCTGGCCAGATAATTGAAATTGAAATGCAATTATGATCTGATTTCAGGTGAATGCACTCACAGTGATTTTCATTCGAAAATTGTTGAAATATTTTTCAATTTGATTACTGTCTAAAAGAAATGTCATTGAATGCTTTTGGTATCAGTTCAGAAGTCCGAACATTTTTCGAAATTTAGGGACAATAATTGGCACAGTTTTGCGTTTGGCACAGATGAGCCAGCCAATATTTGGACTAAACCTACAAGAAAGAAAAAAAAAAGAAACAAAGCAAAGCAAAAAACAGAAGCAGCTCCTATTTCTTTGCAGTTTATTATATGCTCAACTTTCCATTTAAAAATATAAATCCCCATGAAGCAAAGTGCATGCAAAAGAAATGCCAAATATTATACCAAGCCATTTGGTTGTAGTTTTTAACGACCAAGTGCAAAAAATGGCACAAGCAACAAAAAAGGCAACAACAAGCAAATAGCAAAGACAATGCGCAGAGTGAGTGGCAGAGGGAAAGAAAGAGGATGAAAGAGAGAGAGAGAGAGAGAGAGAGAGAGAGAGAAGAACGAGAAATCGCAAATGGCGAATGTGTATAAATTTCAACAAAATATCTTCAACTTAATAAAAGTTTTGAAGGTTTTGTTTTTTTTTTTGTTTTTTTTTTTTTGTTTTGGGTTTTAGTTTGGCTGCAGAATTTCGAATACCTTTCAACTTTTGGCTAAATAATCTGCAAATACACACCCACACGGACACACACACACACACACACACACGCATACGACACATAGATGCTAGTCTGTATATGGTTATGCAAATAGCAGCATCGTATCAAGACCTCCCATATACGAACATGTGTACATTATCAATTCATGGCAAAAGAAAAACTTCATTTTTGCCAACCGAAAAACCCTCGGCAACAGCAACAACAATAACAATAGAAAGGCGATGGCTGGTGGATAGGTTGGGGGGGGTCATGATGATGACACCCCTGTTGCGGCAGCAAGTGGCAAATGGGCCACAGGACACTTTGCATGGTGCTGCAGGACGTCACAGGGCAAGTCAGCGCTTAGCAGACGAACAGCACAGGAAGGAAGAGGAGCGACACTGACAACTCCCCAGATGGATGCTGCTCCCGATGCTTCTGCTGATGCTTCTGCTGATGCTTCTGCTGCTGCCTTCTGCGTGACGCCTGATGCCTGACATACGAACCAAACTTGCGTTGATGCCTTCCAGTTAAAAGTTTATTTAAACTTTCTTGTTCTGTATGTTTTGCCTTACCACACACTGATGCACAAAAACAGCCACACACACACACACAACCACACACACACACACACACAACACACCCACACGAGCGCAAGAGTATAATAAAAATGTGTTGCATTAAATATGCAGCGTAAAAAGAAATGAGCCTGGCAGGTAATGCGCGCTGATGCCCAAATAATCAACTCAACTCAGCTCAACTGAGCTGATCACAACACAAAGTTTGTTTAATCAAATTGAATTACAACAAACATGCCGCTGGGCTGTAAATAAGCACACAAACATACGAGTACAACAAAAAACATGAATAACAATGACAACAATAGCTAGAAATAATATCTGAGCATATGTTAACGAATTCGAAATACTCTTCAAGCATACTAGCCGTAAAACATCTTCGTGTAACTGTGCTGCAATCTGGAATGAAAGTGGTGGATCAGAGCAATCAAACTAGAACTTACTTTGACAGATAATTCCCTTTGGAATACAGCTATATGCATTCGATGGAAGTCAAGTCGTATTGTGGACACGTCCATTGACAGCCTCAAAAAGCTGGCAACAAGTCAAGCAATCATGTCTGTGAAGCAAAAATCTTGTAGGCAAAACAGCTATATTCTTGACCAATTTGAACACTAAAGAAATAGAGTTGACTTCGGCTGACAATTTTCATTATAAAACAATAAAACAAGATTCAATATTAAAGAAATAACTTTTTAGCATTTAGCATATTTAAATATATCCTTCGCTGTATTCGCCTCCAGTCGGATGTGGCTAAAAAAAAAAAAATATAAGAAAGCTTGTTCTGGAACCGGCGAAAGAGATATTTCAAATAAACACTCAGCTCAGGTCACACATTAATTATGAAAGAAAATCTCCCCTCTCTAAAACAGGGTATACCCTGCAAAAAGAAGGGTATACAAAAACAGCAACTGAGACACTGTTGATGCCCTTGTTTAATACACACTGCTTGCATTTGTTTTTTTTTTTTATTTGAATCGTTTGTTTTCTTTTTTTTTGTCATTTTGGGCTGCCAATCGGCCAACTGAGCTTTAAATTGAAATTCGAATGCGTATTGGATAATTAAAATTTCATCACATTATTGACCGAAAATGTCTCGCGGCTTTTGCCAAAAACCAATCAAAGTGGATTTAGGTTAAGCAGAGTAAACATCAATGCTGCTTATGTGTTTTAATGTGTGTGTGTGTGTGTGTGTGTGTGTGTGTGCCTGTGTGAGCTGGTACCTTTGCCTGGACGGACTTGTTAATTTAAGTAACAAAAGTTGCAAACAACAAACAAACAACAACAACAACAACAAAGGCAACAAAAGCAACAAATAATAAAAAAGGAAGCGAGAAAAAATCACATGAAATGTGATGACGTCTCCTCCTTCCTATCCCGTCCACCGTCTGGGCGAGCCATAAAAATATGAGCATTATTAAAAGCCATGCATGAGGCACGGACATCTGAGAGTGGCACAGTCACTGCCTGGGGAAACGGCACGTAAATCGTAAAAAAGGTTTCCACCAGAACAATGCCCAGGACGGGGCGACAGTGATGCCGGACGGGAGACTACGTGCCACTTTTTGTTCTATACAGCGGCTAATACAGTTTTCAAAAAAAAAAAAGAGAAACAAAAAAAAACTAAAGCCATATGCCGTATGCCGTACAAGTCATTAACGTCTTCTCACTAGAGTTTCGATGCGAATAGTTGAAATCAATTTATTGGCCTGTCATCTATGACTATCTATAAGTCAAAGTTTAGCAAGATGTTACTATTGACGGGTTGCAGATTGAATATAACAATATTTTTAGAATATTTATATAACTGGAAAAAAGACCAAAACTATTTTCATCATAGTTTTCTCGACATTTCAAGCAGTTCGATTTTGCAAACAATACAAACATAAAATAAAATAATAATATTTTAAGACTTATATGAAAACAAGTATAAGCTCATCTTTCACTATTGCCAATCGTGGCTATTTTGTAATTGTATATATATCTATGTATATCCTATATATTTGTGTGCTGCATTAACCGCATTAAATCAATTTACATATGCATGATTGATTTTTTGTGGCACATAAATTTAAAAATCTCTTTTTTTTCGATTATGAGCAAGGGACTAAATCGATACTTCATATTTTCAAAACACAATTTATAGCTCTGTTGCGGTAAGTAATAGTGCTTATATTGCTATAAAAAACATATCAAAAACAACATAAATAAACCAGCTAAAATAATTGATTCGATTTTACAATGGATTGATTCTTTCCCAATTTGAATTCCTTTCAATATTAATATGCTTAAAATTAGGACTAGGACTACAATAAATGCATAAGCATATTAATTATAATGCTTTAAGGAACATTAAATATATTGCCAAATTAATTAACCACATTAAAGTATTTCCTGCTTAAAGTAAACTCCCAAACTCTTGTAGCTGCTCACGTACAATAATATTTAAGTAAAACAATGATTAGATATTTTATATGATTGGTTGATGATTTTTCAAGAAGCGCAACACTGTTGACTTTATTTAGAAATTGTCTAAAGTGAAATGCGAGTGGGCTTTTATAAGCAACGAAATCATCTTTAGTGCTTAGCTCTGCCTCTTCCCCATTTTGACTTATGCATGTCTGATTGGTAACAATCGGCTTTTCAGCGAATGTCATTAAAGATATTTACATTGTCGTTGCAGCAGCTCAAATGCAAAAGAAAGAAAAAAAATCAACCATCAAAGCCACATAAAATAGGGCATCTATCTGATTGAATGACTGACTGACGTGCTCACTCGACAACTGCCTAACTATCTGACAGTCAATCCTGTCTGATACGGCATCTTGCTGGCGTCTATGAGACAGGAGTCTGTTAGCTTTTCGGGTCGATAGGCCAAGCTTTTTGGGCGACGGCTTATGTACATAAGTCGATTATGGTCACCCTTTGCTTAGCCAGTGTGTGTGTGTGTGCGTGTTGGTGGGTGTGGGTGTGAGTGTGTATATTATAGTTGTTTGCATTTCTTTCTGTTCGGGTGACCATAAATTTGTGATGCTGCCCCATTGCTAAGTTCATGACTGTGTGCAGAACTTTGTAAACAAAATGAAAGACAAGTCACAATAACAGTGGAAGTCGTCAAATGACTAAGATCCAGCGAACGAGTAGATGGCAGAGAGTGAATGAGAAAGACAGAGAACGGCTGAGAGAGGGAAGGTGGCTTAGAATTCGGACTTGGCCAACGCAAGTGGCACACAACAGTATCAAGTGTTGCGTTTGACGGCTGCATATTGACTTAACTGTAAAAATAACAACAGCAGCGGCAGCATCTGCAACAACAACAATAACAACAACATCACCCACGACGACAACAACAACCACAACAACAGACATGCCAATGACAGTTGAGAGTGAGGCGGACTAAAAAAGATATCGATATATGTATGTGGTACATGGTGCACTTGTGTGAAAGTATCTGAGGGAATGCCCAGCAGCGGGAGCCTGCGGACTGTCCTGCGAACAAGTTTATTCAAGTACTACGGGAATAGAAGGAGAAGAGTCAGATGAGGAGAGGTGTGCCGACCATGTCCATGGAGCGTGCTCTGCAAGTGTTTGGATTGAGTTGTTAGGCAACTGATTTGATTTACTGAACAATAAAAAATGAAAACATGTATTCACACATACACACACATGAAGACAGGCAGACAGGCAGACAGACAGACAGACTGACAGACTGACTGACGGGCCATAAACAGTCATAGACACTTGGACATGGCCTTTGCTGTAGATTGGGCCACGAAACGGGAAGTTTATCAACTACAATAAGAAAATGTGACAAGCAAAATAAACTTTTTGCAAGACAAATTTGTTGTCGTTGCTTTTGTTATTGTCGTTTGCCATTGCATGAGTATAAGTTCCATAAAAAATTCAAAATACACAAGCAACAAAATAATACACATATATACAATAACTAAATAAATAAAGTAAAAAGAGCAGCACACAGACGCAAAAATAAGAAAAGAGAAATTGACAAAAAAAAACTAAAAAAAATAAATACACATAACAAAAATGTACGTAACGAAATATAAAACGAATTGAACTAACAAAAATGATCAAATTTCATGCAGAAAAGAAAAATTACGTTTCTTTTTTTCTCTTTGCTTGCATGTGTCCCAGTCTGAAGCGAAAGTGCAAAATTGTAACGAGATTTACGAAGCGAAGAGAACATACCCTATAGAATACAAGTAGTTGGATTGACGGGTGCGATAGATACACACAGCTGTCAGACCTTTTGACAAATATCTGACAGTCGAACTAAATAAATATGTAAATGTTGTGCCTGTTTTTGTGCATGCAGAGATATAGAATTCGGGATGGAAACGAAATCAGGAGAAAAACAATTTAATTGCTTGCATCCACAACATATTTTCTATAGGGAAACTTTAAAATATGCCTAATGGAGGGTGGAGAGCAGAAATTATTGCCGCAGCAACTAAAATACCAGGTTAAGCGACGCAGCTATGCAAGTGTAATTTGAATTCCCTATAATTATGTGCGTATAGGTATTTTTGCAGCAATTAAGCATGCAACATTGGCGAGCAGCCAAAAAGAATTAAATGCATTTTCAATGCACGCCTGAACGAAATGTTATTTTGTGCAATGGAGCAAAAAAAAAGGAATCAAATGCTGACACATTTAATTTATAAAGGAGATCTGAAAACATAATAAATATAAGGAAAAACATTTTGCATTTGTGGCCCACCACTCTGATTGCAAATGCCACACACACACACACACATGCACATGCACACACATGCACAGGCACACTAACAGAAGCCGTTCAAGCGAGTCGTGCTACTATAATACATATAAAATATAAAATATGGGCAAACGTGACGTATGCGTAACATAAACCAAAGACAAATGAACAAATGGATATAAATAAGCGAAGCTGCACGCCAACACACACACACACACACACACAATCAGTGAGGCGACTGCGGCAGCTGTAAAGTGAGACCGAAATGAAATGCGTTGCACGACACGCTAGGCAGCAAAATGGCAAAATGGCAAAAATGCAACAAAAGCGACCCAAAAATTAACAGAAATAGCAACAGAAACAATAACAACAGCAACAACAATAAATACAACAGAAATGGCAACCAAATGGCAAAAAAAAGAGAAATATGTAAAACAGACAGGCATAGTAAAGCGTAGTGTGTCATGTAAAAGCCTTTCAATGAATGCTGCATACTTTTAGGCAACGAGTGTTGCAAGTGTGCGCGTGTGTGCCTGCGTGTGTGCCAGCGTGTGTGCCAGCGGGTAAGTGAACGTAGATGTGAATGTATGCAAGAAGCATGGGAAACGCGATAAAAGCAATGCATAAAAGAGGAAAAGAAATGCAAAAAGGCAACATGCCCAAGCGATGGTGCCACAAAAAGCGCCACTCACACAGGCACGCACATTCAAAAATTTATATGCACACACACACACACACACACACACACATGTGTGTGCATATGTGTATATATGTATATATGTATAGTGAAGCAGATGTGTGGGTGTTTGACTGGGTATGCATACAGTGTAGCAGGGCTTGGCCGACGTGCATATGCTTGAATGCGCGTGTTCGCACTTGCACACAAAAAGCAACAGCAGCAGCAAAAACAGGGAATGCAACTAAAAAAAATGCACAGCAGCCCATTCAGAAACCCCAAACACACACAAACAGTTGCATAAATAAGCATATATGCTGTGAAATGCACATGTGTGTGTGTGTGTGTGTGTGTGCTGTAAAACGAGTGCAAGTGGGTAAAAATAAAACATTTTTGCAATTAATTGCGCTCAATTTAAAATGTTGCAAAATTAATTCAAGAGTCATGCCAAATACACAGGCGCAGTCATTTATGCAAACAACAGGCTGGAGACGCAGCCCAGGAGAGCTGAGGGAAGACAGTGAAAACAAGCAGACCCATAGGCAGCTGGGTGGTGGCGACGGTTTGGCAGGGCAGGGGGGAGCCCCCACCGGGGAGGGAAGGCCAATGCACAGCTGAATTGGTGCTCAAGCGAGCAGGCAAATGCGCAGTTGAAATGCATGTGGACAGAGAGAGTGAGAGGGACATGGATATGGGGCAGGACGACCAGGCACAAGGATATAAGATTGGAGAGGGGCGGCGGGGGGGTTGCCAGTAATCGGAGCACGCAAATGTGGCGTTGATGAGCATTCAACGCTCCTGGCTAGCAAAGGTGCAGTTGGTGAACGAAGAAGGGGCCCGCAGTTTTAAGACGATGGAAAACGGACAACGAAGCCAAATCCACATACTAGGCAAGGAGTCAACAGCGAGGATATGTGCAGACCAGCCCAGCACACACATGAACACACACACAAAGCGAGCACTCAAAGCGGGCAAATGGCAGCCCGGACGAGGAAACGACCAGCAGAAGCCAACAATAAAAGTAACAAAAGCAGCCGCAGCTGAAAACGAGTCGGCTGCAGCAGTCTTTCAGCAGTTCGCTTTGCTTGGGCAAAGGAGGCAGAGAAAGAATGCCAACCAAATGAGCAACACAATTGCACACACACACACACACACATACACACACACATACCCATATACATGCAACATTCACATGGAAAGACTGTAAGTCAAATGGGTTTTCTTGTTGTCGTCGTCGTTGTCGTTGGTTGGTTTGTCTGAAGCTGCCTGCAAAAGCAGAAGAAGTTGAAGTTGCCGGTCCGGAAGTCGGCAGTTGAAATTAAGCCAACAGCAATTATGGTAACGAATGCAGCAAGCAGCAGCAATTACAAACCAGCAATTGTTGAGCATTTTTAAAGTTAAACAAAAACAGTGCGCTCCCCTTTAAAACTGAGCAAAATTATATATATAAAGTGTTCTTTTTGTATGGCTGCAAAACTGTCATCTTATATGTATTATCAGTAAATTTATGCAATCGTCTCGCACAATCCTTTACGAGCAGCTTTCAATTATAATGATATTTGGGCAATGATTGAGCAATCATGACTATTAGATAACACATGTCAAACAAATGGAGATCCCTCTCTATCGCTCTCTCTCTCTCTCTCTCTCTCTCTCTCTCTGTCTCTATAAAAAACCATATGGGTTATCTTATTGCCAGTCTCCAACCACTCCGCCTTGCATGCGTGCAGATGTGTATGAAAGCAAAGGAAATACACGCGTGCCCAGTTCAATGGAGCTATTGCTAAAAGCGTTCAGCACAATGCGTTTTACAAACTCCCTAAAGCTATTTCGAAACCAACTTTTTTCAGCCCCTAAATAAAAAAAAAAAAAAAAACAGCACACGAAGTTTTTTGCTCGTTCGAGGCGATGGCAGAGAGGGAGAGCGGTGCAGGGGGGAGAGAGGCAGCCTCATGTCTCGGTGTGGGCAAATAAATGCCAAGTGCTACGCAAAACCAAATAAAGTCGAGCACATGCACCCAGGCTCACCTCGCACCCTCGCACCCCCGCACTCTCACACAGATCCTTACACGCACGCACATTTAACAGTAACAGACGTTGGCAATGAACACGACTGCACGGGCCATGCACACTGGTTCGAACACATGCGAAACTTGGGCCAAAAGAGGTTTGCTGACATTTCGATTCTTATCAGCTTTCGATGGGCAATGTACAAACTTTGTATTGGAATTGTAAAAATGCTTTTAATTGGTCAAAGTAATTGTTAATCACCCAATAAATATTTTAAAGCATTTTACCAATATCCTCTTAAAAATATATTTATATGTAAAAGTTGTTAAAAATTGGTAATTGTGAATTCTTCCAAAAGATCAAAATGTTTGAAGACCTCTTAATAATAATGATATTTAATATGTTGGCGAAATAAATTCTTAATTAAGCTTGTAAATCTTCTAATAATTTATTTTGGACTTAAAAAATGATGTGACAATCGATAAAATTAGTTCGCATAAATATTTTATGTTATATTTGTTATATCTTTGATATTATTTTTTGTAAAACTGTTTAAATGTGCCACAATTTTATTATTTGTGTTATTTATTAAAATAAGAATTTAAATTTGTTATTTTACTCTCAATTAAATTAAATGTTTATTTACATTTAGTTATGGTTATTTAAAGCCAGTGTGCGGTCGTGGCAAGTAGGCAACTGGCAGAGTCTTTTAGTCCTTTAGTTGCTCAATTTCAGTTTCACACTTCCGCCGCCACAGGCATACACACGCACACACATATTCCAACACACGCACACACACACACACACACACACGTGTAGACGGGTCTCCTTTGCCTGCAGGCGTAAAAACGTGAGGCGTACAATTTACGCCAGCAAAACAACAACAACAACAACAACAAAGCAACAGTACTATGACGACGACGACGACGACGCCGCCGTCGAGGAGTGCTCAAAAGGACATGCAACAACAATTAAAGTTTGAAAGAAGCAGCGCCGGCGACGTCGCCCAACACGGAAAAAGTAAACCGAGCAAAAGTTGTTAACGGCGCATAAAAAATGAAGAAAAAGCTGCACAAAACCAGAGCGATGGCAACTCAGACGCCCGGATTGAAGGAGGCGATGGGGGTTCGGTTCAATTCGGTTCCAAGGGAAGGCGACATTGGAAGGGGCAGCCAGCCAACTGCCAAGTGGCAGTCGTGCAGTAAAAGGCACGCGCATGAGGCCGGAGGACAGCAAATGGTTGGACTGTAAAGACAAACGTAAAGACGGACAGCAAAGGAATGAGGCGCCAGAATGGGGGGCGGAATCTGCAGAACGGGGCAAAGTTTTTGGGGCAAAAACAGACAGCGGCAAATTCGCATGCAAATTGTGCGCGAAAAAAGTTGAGAAAGCGCCAAAAACGAAAGAAAATACAAATAGAAAGCCAAAGGGGCAAAGAGGCAAGGTAAAAAATGTTGAGGCACACACATGCTTGTATAGCTGAGACAGATGAGACAGGCACACACACACACGTAGAGAACATAAATGTAAACAATGAAATTGTAAAATAAACAGTGCGAGGAGGCGCGTCGAGGGGCAAGCATTTAAATGCTATATGCCTACGAGTGGCAGCCAAACAACAGAGGCAACGGAAGAGCTTTTGCTTGTCATCATTTCACGACCCGCTGGCGTTGGCAAAAAAAATGGCGTGAGACAACGGCAATTATCACAATTGTGCCTGCACTCACACCGACACAGACACACACACACACACACACACACAATATGATTGTTGTTGTTGCTGTTGTTGTTGGGGGAGAGCTCAACCTGCCGCATCGTGTGAAAACCTAACCTACAATCATTGCCATTGCTATTCATTCATTCAGACGTGCAGCTCTTGCCACTGCCACTGCCACTACCACTACCAGTACCACTACCACTACCACTACCATTTGCCATTTGGCATTTTCATTCATTCGGCTCTACGCATTGTTCGTGCTCGACGCCTTGCCGGCCTTTTGTTGCTCTGAGCTGTGTTTACATTTACACTTTGCAAGCATCATTTCCATGCCGCGTCTAATGCTGAAGGCTTTTGTGGCACGCAGCAAGCAGCAGCCAGCAGGCAGCAGGCAGCGACTGCAGCGGCTCTGAATGCGCGTTGCCTACTTTGCGGCGCATTTAGTTAAATTGTTTATTTACATCATGCCCACTCTCTCCCTCTCTCATTTAACTTTTCTCTCTCTCTCTCTCTCTCTCTCTCTCGCTGTCTGTCTGTCTGTCTGTCTCTATTTAGCTGTCATTCGCTCAGCGCTGTCTGCTTTCAGTTTGTTCACAATCAATTAAAAGTGAGGCGCCAATGTTTAATTAAGCTAAAATGCAACCTCGCACTCTTTGCACCAACGTTTCCACTTCTACCCTGCCAACGTGGGGGGGGGAGGGCCCATCCACCCTCGCATCCTTGCACGCTCGACATTAAACATTATACACTCTGACAGGCAGTTTTAATTAGCGCCTCGCTTTTTGGCCGTTTTGTTGAAATTGAGTTATTAGTAGCTCATTATTGAACTTTTTAATGCACTCAGTCAAATAGTTTGAAGCCGCTGACATCGATTATAAATTGGCTTGCAGGCTGCCAGCCAACCGAGTCTAGACCAGTCAATTGAAGACCAGTCTCGTCCAGTAGTCAGTAGTCAGTAGTCAGTAGCCAGGATGCTTAGCGTGGTGCCTTCGAGCGTAAAAAGTCGCCAATAATTGGCTACTAATGGCGCCACATAAAAAACTTTCGCCGATTGCAATAAAAAATCCCATTGAACAATTCTGCAAAAAGTTTTGCCAAACACAAATAAAACAAAACAAGCTGGAAAATTCGCCGCTATTAGTGCACGACTTAGAGATACCCTTTACCGTATTAATGAAATTCAAGTCTAACATTATATAATAAATTATATTACTTTACTGGAAGTTAAACCATTTTCGTTACAAACGAATTTGCAGCTTCGTTTTTCTGTATTATAAATCAAAGTGTTTAGAAAACTTGATATCTGTTTTTTACACCCTCATTCTTTCAATTATCGATTTTACTTCTTTTTAACATGCATTTGTAAAAAACAACAAATAATGCTCTTACGTCGAATATTCCCCTCCTTTCGGCATTTTATATTATGTTGGTTTTTAAATTGGGACACACTTTTCAGACATTTTTCAGAGCTCAATATTTTATGCCGAGCTTGTTGTGCATCGAGTTCCCTTTTAAAATGAGTCCATTAAATTCTTTCGACTTGCAATAAAAATCTTTGATCATTGAGGACACAGATCAATACACGATATACGATATTGCTCACTATCAGGCATATTTTATTGGCACAGGGTATGCAAAGAACAAAGTACTAAAAATAAATAAAAAAAAATGAAGCAAACAATTAACATATTCATTTTGTGATATTCTACTTAAAGTTTGCATCGCTATTTATTGCACTTGTTAGTATTAGTGTTGTTGTTATTGTTGCTGGCACAGTTGTTGTCATTTGTTGATGTTGTTGTTGCTAATGTTGCACTTTGCGCAATTGGCAGTGAAATTCATTAGCGCCAGGGGCAAGCAAGGGGCAAGCACTGTGATGGATATAGTTGGGCACCTGCAGCAGTCATCTCATAATGGGCGTGGCTGCTGGCGCCTTAGTCCGTAGCGTCGGAGAGCGTAAGGCGGATGCGTGGCAGCGGCTTACTTGGCAGGGGCATTATTGCAAACAATTTGCCCTGTTTGTGTAGTGGACAAATGACAGGCAGACATGCAGACAGGCAGGCAGGGCAAACGGACAAAGGACAAAGGACAATAGCAGAAAGGCGACTGAAGCCAGCTTGTTGGCATTCCGAAACGTTGCCAAAGTTCTCTGGCTGTAAGAAGCACACCCACGCAGCACACACACACCCACACACACACACGCAGCATATGCTGCCGCTTCGCCTTGCAGGCAAACTCAAAACACACACACACACACACACACACACACACAAATACATGTGCAAATTTATATGTGTGTAGCTGTATGCACTCAGTCGTGTCGTATGAAGAAGTTCTCCCAGTTGCCACCTCTGCCAGCCCAGCCAGTCCCCCCTGCTCACTCCATTGTGCCTTTGTAGCCTGCAGTGTTTGTTTTAATTTAAATAAATGAGCTTAAGCCTGATCCTTTAAGGCCGCTGTGCCGCCTGTTCATTTGCTGGCACTGTTGTTACCGAAGGCCTTAGTCATTTAGCTGACACACCCACGTGCACGTCCACGTCCACGTCGAGGACACAGCGCGACTCCACGCGACAACAACGTCATCATTCTGGCGCCGAGCGAGAATCAGCATTCAGTGCTCAGCACTTTTAAGTCAAATTGCTTTGTCGCTTAGCAGCGACGGTCATTTACCGTTTGACATTTAACCGTTTACCGTCTGCTGACCCGCCATTACTGCTCCAACTCACAGCCCACAGCTCCCAGCTGCCAGCTGCCAGCTGCCAGCTCCTGCTCCAGCTCCAGCTTCGACTCTTGATGCTCCCATCATCGCGCCTTAACAGCACACGACGTCAGCATTTGAGACATAGATGTTGGCATTGCTGGCACTTGGAGCCGTTTTGCAGGACCTCGCACGACTGTCAGCCAGCAACTCCTGCTGACGCTTGTAGCCCAAGTGTTTGTTGTCCTCGTTGTTGTTGCAATACTCTTGCGAAGGATATGATAATTTCATCGTTTAGTTTGCCACGCATTGAGCGAGACGTCATCTCTTTTTTCCTGTTCATAATGTTTATTTAATATGTTTTAATATTCAGTAATCCCTTTTAATGTGTCACTTATGCAACCATCTAATCTCGGCCAGTTTAATTTACAATTTTTAATAACGTTTCGTAATTTTTGGAACCATCATTCTTCGATATAACAGCTAAATTCGATATAACAGCTAAAATTCTTTCAGCAAGGGAATCACATTTATTTATTTGCTTGACGTGAACGAAAAATGTGTTAGAAAATGCTAATTTTAAATTGAAATAAGAAAGTAACAAATTAATAGATATATAATTAAAAATGAGTAACTAATCCAATATTTAAAACTGGGGATATTAAAATGTAGAATAGCCATTTGCATAATCGTTACTGTTAATTACTTTATGTCTTGAAATTGCTTCTCAAACTCATTTCATTTCATGTCATTAATTATATTGAGATAAGGATAATAAGGGGGTCAATCCATTAAATGAAGTTTCTGTTTCTGTTTCTGAATCCAGATTTTGACCCCTCGAGCTGTGTGAATTTTGGTATTGATGTGTTGGGAAACCGATGCCAATGTTCCGAAAATGATTTCTCTGGCAAGCCTTTGCTAGTTGGTTGCCTTTATTTATAAATAACCAAATTGTAATTGACACGAATTGTTATTTTAATGAAACTGCAATCTTCTTCAGGGTATTTAAATTACAGCATGCCTCAAATAGCAGTTCTACCTTGTTACGACTGTTGGCGTTGTTGTTGTTGGCGTTGTTTCTGCCAGCTCGGCAACTTAAAAAGAAAAGGATTTCGACGCTGGTGTTAGTACGCCTCTGCTCTTTTCGTTGCTGCCACCTTGCTTCTCAACCTTTCTCTCTCTCTCTCTCTCGCTCTCTCTCTCTCTCCCTCTCTCTGGCTGTCACCCTCTGTTGGGATGACAGTGCTCGGCCAGCTGTTGGTTCCACCTTGCAGCAACTGCGCTGATTTGCAGTTTGTACTTTTCATTTGTTTGGCGCAGTTTTTCGCCATGTTTTTTGTTTACACGGCAAATTTATTTATGTTCGCACTGTGGCGCATTTTGGATGAGTGAAAGCCAGGGGAGGACTCTGAGGCACTCCATTTTTAAATATTCCGTTTCTTAAGTGTGCATGCAAATTTGTTTTTTGCCTGACAGCTGCAAAGCATCGAAAAATGAGAGAAAGCTAAGAACAAGTAAATATATATATATAAAAGTTAGAGTTGACGAGTTGAAATGTAATTTACATTTTAATTTCAGCATGGATTTGTTTCCGATTTGTTGCAAATTATGCTCCAACTAACAATTTGTTGCAACTGAGCGCAATATGAAAGTTTTCCAGTTTCTTTTTTTTTTTTTGTTTTACTTTATTTTTTATTGTCTACAAAGTTATTTGCAGATACACTTAGGAACAATACAATCTACAGCCCCCGTGTGCATCTATAATACCAATTTATTACCATATATATTTTAACCTACATAAAGATAAGTTACTTCAAGCCTGATTCAAGTTAAGCTTTACAAAAGTATTCCAGTGAGATTCTACAATAACAAGAAGAAAGAGCTAAGAATCTAAGTTGGACATATTCAAAAATTCAAATACGGCCACACTTGGCAATGGGGGCTTATTATACAGATTATACAAGCTTTAAGAATATAATTAATCTCGTGTTCAGAGCAGGGCTGCAAGTAATAAACAAGTCTGTCTAAAATGAGGAAGCTCCTGCGATGCTTTGTGTTGCAATTGAATTATATTGTGTAAGTGAACAATATAATAAATCTATCTGGCTGCATAGCTGCAACATTGTTGCAACTTGGCTCTCTTTTTACAACGGCAGCTCCACTTCCACTAAAAGTAATTCAATAAGCAAATCGCATTTCCGCCGCTGAAAGTTGCCTTTATCCGGCTCTGGGATCCACTGACGGCATTTCGTGTATTTTGGCCCAGTGGCTTTGCATTGACACCTCTCGTCAAAAGTTTACAAGGCATTTGGCAACGATGCTGCCCCGCCGCCACCGACCCGGCTCTAACAGTCTGTCCCAGTGCACTTTCAAGGGAGCTGACTAACTGGTTTAGTGCAAATTTAGTATTAGTCGAGCGCTCAATTTCACTCTGAAATTAAATTACAGATGCGTCAAAGTGCAGCCGTGTTGCTGCAGTGGATTTGCTTTGAATAGAAGTGGGAATGGGAAAGGGAAAGGGAATGAGGACGGTGCAGATGGGGCAGATTGAGGGTTCTGCAAATGAGCGAACACCTCGTTAGTTTCTGCGTCTTGAAACTTTTTTAATATTTACATTCATATTTTGCACCTTTGGCTTTTACCGACGCTCGAAACTCGCTCATATTTCCTTTTTTACTTTTATTTACTTTTTTTATTTTTTATTCTTGGCCTGTTTTGGATGCCGCTGCTGTAAAAATAAAATAAAATAGTGGGTGGCAGTGGGCGTTGGCATTGCCATAAATTCATGTTTGTGTTCAAAATTGCATTTACCTTTACTTTGAGCGGCAGCTGAAGAAGATGGAGCTGGGTGGAGTGGGTAGCAGGAGTCTTGCCATCCAGCTAGCAGGATAACTCCATATTGGCCGCGCCTAAAGGCAGCCAACGTAAAATTGTAAAACTGTGCGCCGCACATAATCAACTTAGCAGAGCTGAGCGCCACAAAACAGCCACCCCAAACAGCCAGCCCAAACCAGCCCTAACCCGCAAGCAGCTCTTTTGTTGATTGCTATTGTTGCAACACTGCTGCTGCTGCTGATGCTGCTGCTGAGCACTTAAACTGAACTCCATTTACTGATGCTGCTCTGCATATGTATGTGGGTTTGTGGGTTTGTGTGAGCTGTGAAATAAATTTGGAAGCAATTTTTGATGTTTTGTTTGGGATTCAGATTTTTTTTTATTTTGTTTGTGTTTGTTGTTCGCTTTTGCAGATGTCAACAGCACTTGGGAGTGATGCAGATGCAGATGTGAAATCACAGCCCTTTGCGCAATTTGCACAAACAACGCATGCGGCAAATAGCAATCGAAATCGAAATTCAACTGCAAATAGAAATTGTGGCGGTCACAGCAAAAAATACCCATAAAGTAACGAAAGTAACAACAACAGCAACAACAGCAACAACAAAGCCGAATCGAGTGACAGCTGTTGCAAATAACAACCGTCAGCTGCAAGCCGCAACAACAACGGCAACAACAACAACAGCAGCAGCAGCAGCAGCAGCATAACCAGCATCGAAAACAACAACAGCAATCACAAAATGAAGAGCCATTTAGGGCCGCTCTTTGTCATTTTGATAATAGTCGCCAAATGCGCCAATGGCAATCCACAGAATCAGCATCATGGTAAGTAGGCATAGTCGTGCATCCAATTGCCATTTTCCCCTCTATCCCCCCACACCCCACGCAACCAATCAAATTCTAATTCACTCTAATGCCACGTGCCGGCCATAGAGTCAAACTCGCAGCTGGATCCCGATCCGGAGTTTATTGGCTTCATCAACAATGTCACGTATCCGGCTGGTCGTGAGGCCGTTTTGGCCTGCTCCGTGCGCAATCTGGGCAAGAACAAAGTAGGTCAATCGTTGACTCAGCTCGAACTTGCCACCCATGACACAATTAAACACTCTCCATGATCTTCTCCACCAGGTCGGTTGGCTGCGGGCATCCGATCAAACGGTACTCGCTCTACAAGGACGCGTCGTAACGCACAACGCCAGGATCAGTGTTATGCACCAGGACGTGCACACGTGAGTACAAAGCAGGCACAAGCGATTCCCCATTAAGTATCGGACCAAATTCTATAGCTTATTTCGTATACAGATGAAAGCATTTGTAAATATAAATTGCACAAGTTGTTACTAGAATTACTATCAGAATCAGATCAATAATTGCAAATACTTCTACCATTGATGTACGATTCCCTTCAAGTAGGTTTCTCGTTGATTAATCTTTAATAATAAATTTACAAAATCAACTTTAATCTTGTAGATATAAACGTTGACTTACTTTAAACATTTTCGGTTGAGAGACTCATTTTTGACACTATAATGAAAAACACTTTTACACAAGTCCATTTATATTGTAGTAAGTGCATTATGAATTCAAGTCCGATATTTCGTTATATATTTATATATATCAGCTGGAAACTGAAGATCAGCAAGCTGCGTGAGAGCGATCGGGGATGCTACATGTGCCAGATAAACACGAGCCCGATGAAGAAGCAAGTGGGCTGCATCGATGTGCAAGGTGCAACATCAATTTTGACAATTGAGTGATGGCGATTGAGGTATATATTGCTTTCTTGCAGTGCCGCCGGACATCATCAACGAGGACTCGTCCGCAGATCTGGCCGTGCAGGAGGGCGAGGACGCGACGCTGACGTGCAAGGCAACCGGCAACCCCCAGCCACGTGTCATTTGGCGACGCGAGGATGGCGAAATGATTCTCATACGCAAACCGGGCAGTCGGGAGCTCATGAAAGGTGAGTGCAACGGGGAAGGACTCTTTAAGTTGCTGAGTTGAGAGCACAATTCGAAATCTGTTTTGTAGTGGAAACGTATAATGGCTCCTCGTTGCGGCTGCTGCGTTTGGAGCGTCGCCAGATGGGCGCCTATCTGTGCATTGCCTCCAATGATGTGCCGCCGGCAGTCAGCAAACGTGTCTCGCTCAGCGTGCAATGTAAGTCTGTCCGCCTGCCTGCCTGTCTGCCCTCTCCTTCTTCCTTTGCCATTTTATCAACAACATTTCTTGTGATTTCACAGTTGCGCCCATGGTGCGTGCACCCAGCCAGCTGCTTGGCACACCGCTTGGCTCCGATGTGCAACTGGAATGCCAGGTGGAGGCATCACCCTCGCCGGTCTCCTACTGGCTGAAGGGAGCGCGCACCTCGAATGGCTATTCCACATCCAGTCTCGACTCGCTCTCGCCTGGACCCGAAATGCTGCTCGACGGGTGAGAGCATTCCCTAAAGCGACTTGTTTCCCATATTTACAGACATCCCATTGCCCATTTGCCATTTTCACTTTCGCAGGCCCAAATATGGTATAACGGAGAAGCGCGATGGCTATCGCGGCGTCATGTTGCTTGTGGTGCGTTCCTTTTCTGCCTCCGATGTGGGCACCTATCACTGTGTCAGCACAAACTCGCTGGGCCGTGCCGAGGGCACCTTGCGGCTGTACGGTGCGTATGCGTAATCTGGCTAAACAAAAGCTCCCATGTGGCATGCAGCATGTCTGACCCATGACATATGCTTTGCTTTGTTTCGTTTTCTGTACAGAAATCAAGCTACATCCCGGCGCCTCGTCCATAAACGATGAACATCTCAATTTCGTTGGCGGTAAGTTTCCAAACACACAATTGTTATTGCCCAACCATTGTTCGGGGACAAAGCATTGGCCCTGATTTTTGTTGTGTGTGTGTTTTATATTTTTTTTGTGTTTTTTTTGGTTGCAGGTCTTGAGGAGGCGGCGCGTAATGTGGCCGCTAGCGGGGCCGCCACGTGGCTGCTGATGCTGCCACAGCTGATGATGCTGCTGCTGCCGCCGCTGCTGCTGCCTCGGCCATCGAGCGCGTGATATCAAAACTGAGCGTGAGCCGGCAATCAAGTATTCCTACAGGTGTTACCCAAGCCCTTGAGCCGACCCCAAATTGTATCGCTTACGCTCCCGATCCCGCTCCCGCTCAAGCTCAAGCTCAGGCTGTAGCTGATGCTGTTGCTGAAACGTTCCCTGCCAGCGCATCTTTTCTAGTTTGATTATGTTTACGCTTCTCTTTTTTTTTTTGTTTTTGTTCTCATCTTTGTTTTCATAATGTGGTATCGGTAAACACAACATATTGCCAAAAGCGCTGTGGGCATCATATCTCTACATACCCCCCCAGATATATCCCCCTCCCCTCCTCCAAAACACGCCCACCGCGCATATATCATTTACATACGTATCATATACCCATACCACCCACAGAAACCACAGAAAAAAAGAGAAAAATAAAATATGGAAAAAATATCAAAATGGAAAATGGAAAATGGAAAATAGCGATAAGAATGTGGCGCTAAAATAACCAACAGAAAAACGATCCCAAATTCCCCTAAAAATATGTCACATAATGTTACATTGCGTATAATTAAACACGAATACTATAAAATAGTGCATAAATAAAATTAACGAAAAATTATTGAATAAATTATCGCAAAACTTATTGCACATTTTTCACTTAAGTCATTTTCGATCGATGCCTTACGAATATAGGCAAACAAATATCAATTTAATTAAATAAATGGCCAACCCACACGAAGACAGAAGGACAGATGCCATGCAAGATTCACTCGTCGTATGCATGCTTAATGCTCATATTGTACAGGATCTGGGCGAAGCCAGTGTTTGGCCGTTCGCCCAGTTTCAGGAGCGGGAAGGAGGCGAATCCGCCAACTTTCACATCGGAGCAACAAGCGACTTGAGTGGGCTGCTGTTGCGCCAAGTGGGAATTAAGCTGTCAACTTATGTAGAGCACAATGCTGGCAATGCGATTATTCCCATTGTAAGCCATAAGGACACTCTGCCAAAATGCCGGATTTACATGTATAATTATAAGACTTTAACATGCAATCAAGAGAGTGAGCTGAAAACTGGTCGACGAGACAATCATCTTCAAACAGCATTCAGCTGTATATCAGATCTATATTAAATCAAGAAAATATTCTTGATTCAAAGCAAGCATAAAATGTTAGATTCGAATTGTTTATTAGCGAATGAAAAACCTTGACCAAGTATTTCTCATATCTTCATCCTACTCCTTCAGAATTCTCGACTCAAGATTGCTGATCCTGATTTCAGATTTTTATTTTAAAAATTTCCATTCTAGAAGTTTTATAGTCTAGAAGTATAGAATATAATTTGATAGGAATCCGTATTAAAATGCTTTCTCCTGTGTAGTTACAACTTAAAAGTAAACCAATAAATACATCTTACATATATGTGTACATCTCGGCTATAATCTTCCTTCCAGCACAACTGCCTTGCCTTTGACTGAGCACCAATGTTATAGTTCAACAGCGATAAGCTTCTGGCTGCAGCTCATCCTGCTGCTCGCTTGAGAGCCGTAAGATTTGGAAGAACTCAATCATGGCTTAACAGACCTTCAGCCATGTCCGGCTCAACTGGATCATTGATCTTATCAGTTCCACAGAATGGTTTAAGGAACTGCGTTTATTACCAATCCAACTATTTTTACGCTCTACATTTAATTTCTGTGCTATCCCCTTCAACTTATACGCGGTTTGCATTCAGGTTGCGCTCAAATGTTGCCACATAGCGTTATGTGCCGAGTCGACTTGGCAACATGGCTTTCAGTGACTTCCACTTCGGGAAATGGGAGCAGCAAGTTGAAAGTCAACATTCGGTAATTTTGTCAAAATGCCAACTGAAACTGAAGATTAATTTCTGCATCCAATTTTGCAATGAAATATTTCCATTTAATCAAATAATTTTTATTCTTACGAGTTACGAGAAATGAAATTATAAGGCTCTAGTCGGGAGCGCTCGACTCGGAGATACCCTGAGCCTAACTGATAAATACTCGCTGAATATAATTATACGTGTTGATAACAAAATCTTAATGAAATGTATATAGTTGATCAATAATATGCCGGGGTAAATTATATATCCATATCACAATGCAGCCTTTTAACTTGCAGGGGTAAGTTATCCAGTAAACTCCTTCTGAACGTTTCCTTTTCATGGGGTCTGGGTTCGGCTTGTTCTTACAGATGGACATGTTTACTCGGTTATTGTTGCCGATTAAGAATACAAACACATTATCTAATCAGACATGGCTCCTTCTGCCTGTCGCATGCCACTTTAAGCATACAAACTTCTTGTCAACTAACATGAAGTTTGACAAAGGCATGAGTGAAAATCGGACAAATTATTGACGTGGACCGATCACTATTAATGTGCAGCTGCAGACACTGAAAGCCTTAACACTGAATATGTTTGACAGTTTTGCAAACACTGGAAATTCATGCTCAAGTGCAACTCACTGCTTGCCCCCTCTCCATCCGTCTCCCTCTATCTCTCTCTCTCTCTCTCTCTCTCTCGGTCTCTCTGTATCTGTATCTGCCTGTGGAGCTGGGGTCGACGAGTCAAGTTAGTCAAGTGCCTGTCAAAGTTATTCAACATTTTGCCCGACATTTTGGGAAGAACAACATCGAGTGTGACGTGAAGTGTGTGTTGCACTGGCTGGTTGCAGGCAATACTCTGACTCAAAAGTGCTCTGCGAAGCATCTGTCAGCTGAAAGCACACCATTTATACAGCCAAAACTAGTGCAGTTATCGAGCACTGTTTAAATAATAGAATAATATTCTCAAACCAAACATTTCTGACTTATAAAGAGATTTATTTATTTGAAGAAGAACACATGAAAGTTGATTTTTGTTAAATGTTTAACGAAGTCTTTTATCTCGAGATCACAAGAAAAATGTAGATTCCATTCCTGTACAATATGGCAATATTACTCTAAATTCCACTTTGTGAAATTGAATTTCGAATGTAATCAAAATCTCGAAGCAGGCTACGATAAAAAGGAGGCAATATTTGAATATTCGATATTCGATAGGCGTTTCTCTGTCAGAATAAATTGCCTTTGCAATTTGACGAGCTAAATATTAAATAACAAAAAAAAAAACTGAATTGACAAAAGTTGAATCGTAGGCAAAAGCATTGTCTTCAAGCAGATGGACATTGATTATATTGAGGAGGAATACCTTCATCCGGTGAATGGCATTGTTCAGCCGCCGGTTATGCCGCCGCCCGGGAAACTGGGACGACGAACCAATGTGCTGGACAGCTTTAAGTTGGTGTTGGGCCATTTGTTGAATAGTAGTTGGTCATTCCACTTCCGGTATCCGGTAGATGCAGTCGCCCTCTGCATACCCGACTACCACGATCTGATCAGGCATCCTATGGACCTGAACACGATACGTCAGCGATTGCACAACAATTACTATTGGGATGGCAACGAGGCGCTGCTCGACTTTGAGCTGATCTTCGACAACTGCATGCTCTACAATCCGAAGGGGTCCCCAGTCCAATTGGCCGGCAAGGAGCTGAAGGGGCTGTTCTACGATCACCTGACTAAGATCGACATGTGCAACGAAGTCGAGATAAGGAAACGCAAAAAGAAGTCGAAGCATCTCAATCAGAACCAGCCCAAAAAGTCAACGCAGTATTTTGAGCCACAAGAGCCATGCGAAATCCCAATAAACTGTGAAGCCGAACACGAAGTTCTAGTCGAAGTTGAATATGAACGCGTCGTCGAACCCGAAGTCAAACCCGAAGTGGAATTCGAAGTTGAAGTCGAAGCCGAAGGCGAGGATGTGTCAATGTCGATACTGGACATGGAGCCCGATAAATTGGAGGTTAGCTCGCAAGTTTTGCACGACTGGCAGAACTATTTGATCGAGAAGCATCACAGCGAGCGTCTGCTAAAGTCGCTGACCAAACGGAAACTTTTTCACCTCAACTGGGTGTTCAACAGTTGCGCTTTGTGGCGTCGCTTTGGCAGGAATCCCAACTATGATCATGATCGCGTGGAGCAACTGGATTGGGCGATCCTAAAAGATCGACTCGATCGTGATCAATTCAATAGTTTCGACGATTTCGTTGAGACGATTCGAGTAATGTTGCAGAATGCTTTGACTTGTTTTCCGATTGGAAAAACCGTCGTTGACTCGGTGTTTGGCCTCAACGAATTTGTTGAGTCGCGCTTGGATGAATATCGAAAATCCATAACAGTCATCAAGAAGCGAGTTCGACGCTTGGTTCCCGAAAAGATTTATAATTACAATAACGCTTCATCACACTAGAAGCAGTTTGTAGATTGCAACAAAAAATCACAAGCAAATATATCTTTTGAAATTTGAAATATATAACCGCCTTAGCCGCTTACATAAAATTCCGCTAGGTGTCAGCTTAGTTAACATTACTGTACTTGGTTAACATTACCATTTTGAGTTTTGTTATATTGGAATAGTCAGCTAGCGGGACGTTTATTATGTAAAATGTAGAAATTATAGTCGGAATATTTAAGCAAAAGTGATGCACGCTCAAGACAATTATGATTTCATTATTGCCTCTTTGAAACTCGATAGTATTTAACAGTTAAATGTTTAATAGCGATACTATCGATACTGTGGCAATGTCGCAGGGACGCATTGTTTATATCGATAAGCGATAATACTTGGTAACTGCGAGCATCTAGAAGCTGCTCGAGAAATTCGTGAAAAATCGGTTAAAATGTCGCAAATAATAGATAATTTATTGTGAAAAGTGTTAATAGGTGCTTCCTGCAGTGTATTGAAATCAAAGTTACATTGGAAATGGCTTAGAAATGTGAAATAAAATGATGCAAACCTGATTTGTGAAGAGGCAGGCTTTTTTCATCGTCGTAAAATACATACAAACATTCACACACACACACGCATATGTATATATGGATAAATAACGCGCGGGCGCGAGAGAGAAAGAGAGCGTGAGCTAGTGTCGAATGTGTGCTTGTATGCGTAAGTGTTCGTTGCGCTGCTTTTGTGTGTTTCTTTCGGCAACAGAGCGAGAGAGAGAGAGAGAGAGAGAGCAAGCGCGCCAAGCAGGCGAATGCGAGAGCAAAGCAAAAACCAACAAATAAGTGAACGAAAATAAAAACGAAAAATACCGAAAATCGAACACAAGTCGAGTGTGTTGAATGTTGTTGTGCATGGCAAATTATGATTTTAATATTGTCAACCAACTAAATTGGATACATAAAGATTTGGAGCACAAAAGGTAATTACAAACATCATATAAAATACAGTTAGGCGACGTCGGCACATTTGTTTTTTTTATTTGGCAGATGAGTCAGTCGCTCGCCTTTTTTTTGTTGTATTTAGTCACATTTAACATGCATTTCGACACTTGAAAACTAACAATTCATTTGCATACATACAAATAAACATATATATATAGTTTTTTTTTGTATTTCGTGCATTGATTTACTTAGGAGAACATCAGTGCAAATTATACAGTTACTTGTATCTAAATATAGTTTTGTCTACGTCGTTTCGTTATTTACTACACACACACACACACAAGCTGGCGTGCAATATTAAATACTATAGAAAGCAAGTTGGAAAACAAAATCAACGGTAGTTAGTTTGAAAGAGGTGTGGGGAGTGCGAGCGAAATAGCGAGACAATTGAGAATGAGCATCAATAAACAATATTCAAAGTGTTTTTGAGAGTGAGTGTTAATTGTTTCTGTTATTTTAAATCAAATTTTTCTCTACCGCTATTTGCTGCCTCTCGCACACTCACTCACACAGCAATGCGGCGAAGTGTTTATGTATTTATAGCTAAAATTGCGTTGCTTTTTCCAACTTTTAATAAATTATGTGCACACACACACACACAAATGAAAAGCTGGCAAGCAGCTAAATCGATTGGTCCGAGATTTTTTCCATTATTGTTATTGTTGCTCTCTCTTAGTTTTGTTTTGTATTTTGTTGGCTGTTTTTGTTGTTGGTTTATTCGTGGCCGGCTGCTGCGATGATAATTTTGATGAACACTTACGAAATATGTTTATGTATGTATTTGCATATTCTATGGGCGTGTGCGTGTGTGCATGTGTGTGTGTGTGTGTGCCTCTCTCTCATCATCTTTGCTCTAACATATTTTTCGATCAAAAAGGCAAATTGCGAATCGTAAAATTTGTGTGTGCGTGAGAAACTACGCGCAAATATACGAAAAATGGCATTAAAGCGCAAAATGACTAATTGCCCATTGTGAATGTATTTGCATTTGTATATGTGTGCGTATGTATATATGTTTATATGTATGCTAATGCGTGAAATATTGAACGTCGCAAATTTGCACTTAATTTTGTCGGTGTGATTGGTGGCGTTTTTCACGTTTTCACGCACTGTTGAGCAGGCTGCATTTCGGCGACAACTTGTCGCGCAACCCTCGTAGCAAATGTGCCAATTTATTTGGATTGCCATTTGCCAATTTCTAGGCAAAATATTAGTTTTCATTTGTAATAATAATAATAATTTTTGGTGCAGCATTTTACGCTGCGTGCAGCAGCAGCAGCTGCCACTTGAAAGAACCCACCACCACACACACACACACCCATATGTATAAATAGTATATATTTACCTATGCCACCGCTAACAAAAGCAAATCAAACAACAACAGTAGCAGAACAACAACAGCAACAGCTAACATAGCCTGCTGCTACTGTTGTTTTTGTTGCTGCTTTCGTATTCGTAGCAATTGGGCATCAAACTGCGTTTCACGCTCAGCTTTTAATGCTCATTCATGCACACACACATACAGGCACACATATGCTTCGCTCCCACATATTGGCGCGCACCTTAGCTGCGTGTTTTGATTTGAATGTCTTTTGGGCACCTCATTCACCTTCGCCACCGCACACACATGCAGATAGTGAGAGAGAGAGACACACGCACACCCACGCAAATGTGTGCTCTCCTACTGAATGCTTAGTTGGCCCCCACCTTTGCATCGTTCGTTTGGCCTCGGCTCACATTTTAACTCTCTCGCTAGTTCTCTCTCTCTCTGCATAGCATACCGTTCTCAATTTTATCTCTCGACGGCGACGGGGGACACATTTGTTGCTTGTTGTCTTTGGCTGCTGCTGCTGCTTAAATCAACTTCTTCAGCTGCTTCGCTTGACGGCCTGTTTGGCTTTCTCTTGTTGTTCAACTCCATTGCGCTCTTATTTACACTGGTCTTTGGTCTCATTTTTGTTAGTCTTTGTGCTCTTGTCTTGTCTTGGCCTGCACAAACATAAATATATAATTTGGGTATTTTTGCATAATTTAATGCAAATTTACATATCAAATGAGTGTATGTATGTATGAACGTGTGTGAATTTTTTGTCGCGCTCATTTTGCAAGAGTGTGTGTGTGTGAATGTGAATGGCGTGCTTATGTGTAGACGTCTATTTAGTAGCTCGACATGTATTCGTGTCGTTGTTGTTATTGTGATTGTCGTGCTCACGTTTTTAATCGTTCGTCGGTTGATTCGGGTTTCAATCGAAATCTTGCTGGCATCTCGTCATCGTCGTTTCTGCTGGTGTTGTTGTTACCTACCTGTCTGTCTGTCAGTCTGGTCTGCTCCCTCCTCAGTTGCTGTTGCTGTCGCTGCTTGACTTTAATCTGCTCAATTACTCGCAATTTGCAAGTTGTGTACGGCTCTTCATGTATGTCTGTCTCTGTCTCTGCTGCTGCTTACCTGTCTGCCTGAGCTTGTGTGTGTATGTGTGTGTGGTTGTCACTGTTTGCTGTACATGTTTCGTTTCGTTTCGTTTTGCTCCTCATTCGCCTTATTCATGTTTTTCTACGTTTTGCGCTTGTTTTGATTTCTTAATCTTTTTACCATAATTGATGGCAATTAAATTAAAGGTGTGTGTGAGGCCGCGCGCCCTTGTTGTTGTCGCTGTCGTGCTTCGGCTGCTTCGTGCAATTCGCGTCGTTCACTCGACTTGATTCGTTTCGATTCGTTCATACGAATTGCTGCCCTGTTTTGATTTGCTCCTCGAACGTCGACGAGTTTTGTGGAGATTGTTGAATATTTGTTTGTTGTCGACCACCTTCTCCATGTCCACCTCCAACCCCGCCCCACCGTTAGCAGAATCACATTCTCGTCTCCACCTTGCGCCACGCATCTCGCGTGACTTTTATTTATTTGTTGCATTCAAAATATTCCCATCAATTGCTCTTTTAATACACACCGTCTCGTATGCAGTGCTCTCTTGCTAATAAAACTGTGAAGAACTTCAAGTTGAACTTCATTTGTTGACAGCATATTTTCGATCTTTAATCATTTACATTTGTATGTATTGGCTAAAATTTAAATTAGTTTAGTAGAAAATACGACTTACAAATTTTATGATTATTGACAAGTTTAAATCACTGTGCCACTGTGTGACACCAAAGCGTTTTCTATTTGCATAAATCGAAATGACACTTTCAGAGCTCCCAACAAAAATGTTTGATTTGTTAGTCTCACTTTGAAATATTTAATGTTTACCTCATCGCCCTTGAAAACAACGAATAAGCTAATCAAATAATAATGTCTTTGCCTTTTTAGTCTGTTTGAAGTCATAGTTTGAGAGTCAAAAACTTCTTCATTTTGGAACAGGGTGTATCAAAGTCTGTAACTATTAATTGCAATGTTTCCGCCGTGTTTCGACATTTTAAGCGAGATTTTATTGATTAGTTCATATGTGAGATACATACGTCTGTATATACGTATCTGTGTGTGTGTGTGTGTACATTTACTTAATTGATGTCAACGCTGCGCTGTTATTAATTCTAGTCTGCCAGTTTTATGTGTCACTGTGTTTTTCAATTTGCAATTTAAAGCGTAGTTTGTTGTGAGAGTATTAAATTGTTGACAATTGTTTTGAGCTTGAGCGAATTAACCTTTAGTTTGTTATGTCATTTGTCATTTTGTATTTTGTATTTGCTTATCGCATTTGAATGTGTGTGCATCATGATTGCAATTTTCATCATATAGGATTACGTATTAGTATTTAATTATCACAGATCTCTTGTCTCTTGATCACACAAATTAATATGCATATATCATATCACCTCTCGTCTCCGTCCTATTACCCCCCATATCGAAAAACAACGATCCCTAGAAGACAATCCCCTGTGCAACATAATCGGATATACTAGCCACTATACTATCTAGTTAAAATTACAGCAAGGGAATCATAAATGTGTTAAATAAATAATTATAATTGTATTATAATATAATTATATAAAATAATAAATAATAATAAACAATTGCGCCTATTAAAACATGTATTTAATGAATTTGATCAACAAATACATTTTTGATAAGACGTACTAATCCAATTAGGAAAAGTTCCATTAAGATAGCTTCAAATACGAAGATTGCGATTTAAAAAATGTTCTATCAAGTTCATTTTTTTATAAACTCGTCATGTAAATATCAATGTGCAGTCTGCAATTAGTGTAATCACTGCACGCATGTACAATTATACAATATATATACATATATACAAAAAATATATATATATTTGTATATATGATACATGTATTTGAGTGTTATTCAATAGAGCTGAACTTAAATGCTTACATCATGCCAGCTTGCTTGCTTGTGGCGCAAAGATAAAAGTAATAGTCAAGCTACAAATGAAATTCCAATCTCAGCAACAGATTATATATGTATGTGTATTTGTATATACACAAATATATATGAATGTACACGATAGGTGGAAAACTAAATTATTGACTGGTCACACATAAACAAACGGCAGACAAAGCAAAACTGCACTTTAGAGTACAGTTGACAAGATTGACTAGCTGCATAACAAACTAAAAACAACAACTGACTGACTAACTGCCTGGCTAACTAACCAGCTCTTACCAGGCTAGCTGGTCAGTTAGTGGTGTAACTGTTGTGGGGTAATTGCTGCTGTTGCTACTGCTTTTGCTACCGGGTCGCTTTGAGTCGAATCGACTCGAGCTGTTGTGTTTGGTGTTGTATTGTGTCGTGTGTCTCTAGGCAAATAAAAACACCGTTTGCACACAGAAAAACAATCAACTATGCACGAACTGACAAACTGACGAATGGACAAACTGAGCTGAGTCATGCATGCAGCTAAAGCTTAAGCCGAGTCAATTGCAGTACCTAGTTAAAACAACCAAAAAACAAATAGGCATCCACTTGTTGACCAAATGCCCAACTGGAATATATCCTGTAGAAACTACGACTGGAATGTTTCTTCCTTGTTAGCTATCAATTGTTATCATACATACTGCTTAAAGAAAAATAATCATATAAGTGGATGAATTACAACTGAAAGTTCAAAGTTAAAAGTGGCCAAATTTGCGCAAATTGAAGCACCTTAATATACGCTTTGAAAATGAAAAACGAAAATTGGAGCACATCTGATACTTTGATATATACGAGGTGTGTTCAAAAAGTATCGCGAATTTTGAATTTTCGCGGGTTACGTATAATCGAATTTCGATTTTTTTGTAGCGTTATGTTGGTACTCATGTCTCTCACTTATGCCGACAAGCTCGGCCATTTTGAATGTTCACTTAATTGTTGACAGCTGCTTTGCTTGCACGTGTTTTGGATCGGCTTCGATTTTTACCTATTCAAAAAAATGGATCAAAGAACCTGTATCAAATTTTGTGTGAAAAACGAAATTAAGTGCGCGGATGCATTCCGAATGTTGATTGTGGCATACGGAGAAGCTACCTTGGACCGAAGCAACGTTTATCGGTGGTACAAAATGTTCTCAGAAGGCCAAGAAGATGTGAACGACGAAGAGCGTGCCGGACGCCCGAGCACTTCAACAACAGACGAACGAATTAATGGAGTGGAGAAAATGGTATTGGCCAATCGTCGAATCACCGTTAGAGAAGTTGCTGAGGAGCTAGACATATCGATTGGCTCATGCCATTCGATTTTTATCAATGATTTGGGCATGAGACGGGTCGCCGCGAAATTCGTACCAAAATTGCTGAATTGCGACCAAAAACAGTATCGCATGAACATTGCTAATGAGATGTTGGACTCTGGACTCGACGACCCAAATTTGCTCCAGAGGGTCATAACTGGTGACGAATCGTGGGTTTATGGTTACGACGTGGAAACCAAAGCTCAATCATCTCAATGGAAGCTGCCGCACGAACCAAGACCGAAAAAAGCACGCCAAGTTCGGTCGAATGTGAAAGTTTTGCTGACAGTTTTCTTCGATTGCAGGGGCGTGGTGCATCATGAGTTCTTGCCACAGGGTAGAACGGTCAATAAGGAATATTACCTGCAAGTTATGCGCAATTTGCGCGAAGCAATCCGCCAGAAACAAAAATTGGCTTTTGCACCACGATAACGCCCCTGCTCACACATCGTTGCTTGTGCGCGACTTTTTGGCCAAAAACAACACACTAATGATGCCGCAGCCACCGTATTCCCCAGATCTGGCCCCCTGTGACTTTTTCTTGTTCCCTAAACTGAAGAGGCCCATGAAAGGACGACGTTACGCTACGCTTGACGAGATAAAGACGGGATCGAGGAGCTGAACAAGATAAAAAAAATGATTTTTTGAAGTGCTTCGAAGATTGGAAAAACCGTTGGCACAAGTGTATAATATCTCATGGGGATTACTTTGAATGGGACAAAATAGATATTCATGAATAAATAAATAATATCTGAAAAAACACAAAATTCGCGATACTTTTTGAACATACCTCGTATATAATTTTTATACAGAAACTTATCAAATTCGATGTGCCCAGCTCTTTTGGGAAAAACTTCTGAAAATTGGCTCTTTTGTCTTTAAAATTGATAAGCCAATTCGATTTAGCTCATCATAAATATCATTCATTGGTACCCAAATTTGCACGACTTGAGCTGCTCTTTGTACTAATTTTTGAATGGGTACAAAGTATAATAACATTCCACGGCAAGTCTTCAGTCAAACGGGGGGAATAGTAGTAGTCGAGGGGAGGGGGCGTGTGAGGTGCACACGCAAGCAAACGTTTTTCACCTCATTCTCATTCCCAACTCCCATTCTCTAGTTCCCCTTTTCCCATCACAGAAGCAGTAAGTAGTTCACAAACATGGTTAACCGTCACATGCAGCTCCTGCAGCACATTAAATACATTCACCCGTCTGCACACATACACGTGTACAAACATGCACTCATCGCACTCACACACACACAGTCACTCACAAAGTCATTGCACACCCACACACACAGTAAAAAAAAAATCGCATTTTGTTTGCCAACTGCGACGAAGCGAACTAATAAATTTCTACTTTGTTTTCCCCCCTTTTCCATAATTCTTCCAGATTCAAGAAAACGCGCTAAGACAAAAATTCACACACACACGCACAAATATAAGGCGTATAAAGCCGAATGCGCAAAAAGTGTGTTAGTATAAGTGCGGTGATTGTGAGTGTAGTGGTTTGTAATGATGATGATGTAGCTGATCATCACAGCGATAATAAAGATGATAATGATTATGATGTAGTTGGTGAGATGATGATGATGAATCAGCCACAGCCAAATTGCTACCATCGTTGATCAACGTTTCGCGAACATCCACATACACACACACACACACACACACACACACACACACACACACATTACACACACACATATACAGAGAGAGTACAGCAATGTGGAAAATTGTAAATACAACGAGCAAAAACTCAAAACGCAGAAAAACTAAACGCGCAAAAAGAAAAATTTTGAAACTCTCGTCACCATAAGACATAAGACGACGAAAATCTCATAAAGCAAAGAAAAACTGTCGTAAAAAGGCAGTCATAAAGGAAAACCCACCACTTAAAACAGAGGGTAGTGGGCTACAACAATAACAACAACAACAAAAACCACAGTAAGAATTTCAGATTCTAGCAAAAAAAAAATTAAACAAAAACAACAGCAGCAGCAACAGCGCGTTAGCAACAACAACAATGAATGACAAGAAAATCCTGCGAAGTAGAAAAAGTTCAAGTCTAAAGTAGAAAAACCACTTAAAACGTCGATGAAACGTTGACGTTGGCGATTAGCAAGCGAGCGAGAGAGGGAGAGGGAAAGATAGAGCGAGTGGCTACCGAGAGCGGTGTGGGGAGGTAGGGCGCGACAGGAGTCGGCAAGCGACGGACGATGGCGAGCGCGTGCTAAGAAGGAGCGTTGAGGCGCTGAAGTTGTTTTATTTTTGCCTCTTGCGACGATTTTTTTTGGTTTTTTTTAAACTATATGTATATTTAGTGGTAACACTGCGTGCGGAAAAAAGGTGGTGTGTGTGCCGTGCCGGTGGTCACGCAAGACGTGGCAGCAATCGTCGTCGTCGTTGTCGTCTGCAGGAGCCGAACCAATAATAACAGCCGAGACAAAGGCAGCTGCAATTGCACCTTTAGTGTGTGTAGTGCTTAGTGTAGCGAACAGCGGCAGGAGCGCCAGAGAGAGAGAGAGCGGCAAATCGTTTGTATGTGTGTGTGCCGAGAGAGTGAGAGAGCGAGTGCGAGTGCAAGCGCGAGCGCCAGAGAGAGCGTAAAAAAAAGAAAGAAAAAAAAAACAACGAAGCTAACGAATGCGGCTGACGCGCGTTGCGACGTCACCTTCGGCCATTCGGCTTTAGTAGTTGTAATTTGCAAAGCAAGGAGCGAGGAACGCGCGCGAAAACGAGCTAAACAACAAAAAACAAAAAAAGAAGTAATAAAGGAACGAACTAACAAAACGAGTCGCGAAGCGTTGACGACTGAGAGTGTGTGGGGTGTAAAGGAGCATGGGGGGGGGGGGGGGGGGAGTGGAGTGGAGTGGAATTGGTAACCACAGCAACAACTACAGCAGCCAAAGGGGCTTTGTACTGGTTGTGTAAGTGTGTGTATGTGTGTGTGTGTGTGCGCTTAAGGGGGAAATTGACGCATTCCAAACGTGGTTCGGTTTACAGGCATTGTTGTTATTACCACTGCCACTGCTGTTGCTGCTGCTGCTTTTGTTGCTAATACCGGTCTTTTGGGCTCACGTGAATGTTTTTGGCCTTTTTTTTTTCTAGCAGCAAGGAAAGTTTGTAGCAGCAAAAAATTACAAACCAATCAAATCAAATCAACAAGAACAGCAACAAGGATTTGCCAATGCAAGTGCAAATGCAAATGCAAAGAATCAAAGATCAGCAAGTGCGTATATTATGGGCCGCTCCAAGTTCCCCGGGAAACCATCCAAGTCGATTAATCGTAAGCGGATAAGTGTACTACAATTGGAGGATGATGCCGTATCATCGGCAGCGCAGCAACATCAGCAGGGCGAACAGAGTACAGACTCCGCGTCGCGGGACAAAGGCAACAATTGTGATAACGATGATGATGATAATGCGTCGGGTGGCGCGGCGACCAGTGGTGCAACCAGTGGCGCTGCGGCCGACAGTGCCGGCAATGGTGCAGGAGCAGCATCGGGTGGATCAGGTGGGGGCGGAGGCGGAAGCGGAGGCGGAGGCGGTACAACAAATGGCGGCAATGTAAATGGTGGCAGTCATCATAAGAGCGCCACATCGGAGGTCAAGGAATGCAAAAATCAAGGCAACAATATCGAGCTTAACAACAGCAATGCTGCCTCCGGGCCCGATGATGCAGCCGAGGACACGAACAACGATGACGACGATGACAGCAGCACCAATGACAAGAGAACAACAACAGCAACAACAACTGCAACAACAGCAGCTGCTGCTGTCGCCCTTGTGCCTCAATGCCTCAGTGCGTTGCAGCGTGCACGCAAAGGAGGCAATAAAAAATTCAAAAACTTGAATCTGGCCAGAGCGGAGGTGATGTTGCCCTCAACGTCGAAACTCAAGCAACAACAACAATTGCAACTTAATTGCCCTTCATCATCCACATCGTCAACTGCTGTTGCTGCTGCTGCTGCTCCTACGACAACGACAACAACAGCAGCAACTATAGTGAGTGCGAGTGCAACGCTGGCAGCGACGTCGACCTCAGCGTCATCGTCGCTGTCGATGCCAGCAGTTGCTGCTGCGGCTGCTGGGGGCGGGGGAGGCGCAGCTGCTGGTCTGCTGACGAACCCCTTTGCCAGCGCCGTCGTCATCGAGTCAAATGTGGCCGAGGAGGCAGCGGGCGCTGGCAATGAAGACGCTACAATGGTAAGTAGATTTATTTAGCCTAGCCCCATGTTGTTGTTCTCTACACACATACAAAAAACGCAACAACAACAACAAAATACATGTATGTTAACTATACATTATGTGTAAATATAAGTTAAAGCCGATTTTCCTCAGTGATTTTTGTGTGCCTCGGCTTTTGTGTTGCGTTTTATTTGCTTACCACCCTGTCCCATTTGAGCTCTTGGTTTTTTCTTCCTTCCCTCATTTTTTTAATATATGTGTGTGTTATTTTTTAGCCAATGTAAATAAGAACCCCGTCAAGAGTCGGGCGCTAAAATATGCGCCCCGACTTATGCTTGTTGTTTACCTACTGCCCGCTTACTAACTAACTGACTGCCGCTTACCCTAGCCTGCCTGTCTGCCTCGTCCTCTGCCCCAGCCTTTTTCCTTTGCCTCTTCCCCTGCCTCTTCCCCTGCCTCTGCCCTTGCCTATTGCTTGTGTTTGCTCGCTTACCTGCTTAATTGGCTTTTATGACGTTTTCGCGCTTTACCCTGCCTGTCTTTCTGCTTACCTGTACCTGCACATAACTCGTTTTTTCCCCCAAAACTTGCACTTGCTCCCTGCCAGCCTTCCTTGCCACCTCCCTTACCACCCTTGCTTTGCTGCTGCCGTGTATTCCATGCCCATGCCCTGCTTTGTTTTGCTTTAAGTTTATTTTGCTTTGCTTTGCATGCTTCTTAGTTTTTACGAGCATGCATCCATCTACGTATGTATTTAGTTACTTCTTAGCATGCATTATTGATTGGGCTTCGAGTGGAACTTTTATGACTAACCAGTCGTGTTTACGATTTTGCAGTTAAAGCCATCAATCGAAATGGCCAATGAGACGGCAACGGAAGCAGCCGTCGCCGCTTCCAGCGCCACCGCTGCTGTTGTCCCCAGTCCCAATCCAAACAGTGTGGCGTCCTCGACGATTAGTGCTGCCACAGGGACACAGCCGCCAGTGATGGTGATCAAGCAAAAGAAAACTGTCACCTTCAAGAACATACTGGAGACCAGCGATGACAAGTCGGTGGTCAAGCGTTTTTACAATCCGGATAATCGGGTGCCGCTCGTCTCCATCATGAAGAAGGATAGCATGAATCGACCGCTCAACTATTGCAGGGGCAGCGAGTTCATCGTGCGTCCCTCCAAACTGTCCAAGATACTCAATAATTACTCCAACATCGACAAGCTCAATTCGCTGAAGTTTCGCTCAGTGCCTGTGGCGATGGCATCCTCCACCTCCTCCTCATCGATACAGGATTCCAGCTCAATGAGCCTCTTTGGCTCTGGCCTATCGCGCGCTTTTGGCGCACCATTGGCCGATGAGGATGCCGTCTCTGGCGGTGTTACATTTCGCAAGCATGAGCCCCAGCAAAAGGCATCCGATGACAACGAAGATGATGGGTAAGCCATAATTAATAATTGAATATACAAGTCTCCTCCGATTAAAAGTAGTTTGTGGTCAGCCTTAGAGTATGCTGCAATTGTTGAAAGTTTCTCCCTTATATTAAATTGGTTTCCGAACGATTAAAATATTTATTCCTCATATTTTGAAGTGTTCATCATTCGAAATGTGTAAAATAATTGAAAATATCCATATAAAATATTACAAAACTTATAATTACATTAAATATAATTTATTTTTGTAGCTCGGCAAGCAGCGATGACATTGAGGATGATGATGATATGGACGAAGACGACATGGAGGACAATGATGAGCCAGTCTCTGAGAAGAGCGCCGAACCCGCTGCAAGCGTTAATGAAATGGACGTCGACGATAGGCAACTGGAAGTGGATAAGTCCACTGTGCTACCAACGCGCACGCGATCTTCGCGCATCGTTAAGCCCAATAAACGGCTATTGGAGTTGGGCAGCATTAGCAGCAAGAAGAACTCCAATGATGCCGGTGTGAAAGCAAAGCCCAAGAATTACTTTGGCCTGGGTGGTGACTTTGCTGGCGACGCAGCCACCGCCACAGCCCCCGTCTCGGTGTCTAGCTCGTCCACAACGTCGTTTCCCAACTTTGGCACCGCTAAACTCAACAACAGCAGCTTTGTGCTGCGTCAGTCGCGCCTACAATTTCCATTGGATAAGAGCGTTTCATTTGCGGGCCTGCCCACAGTCTCCAGTGCCATTGCGCCAGCAAATGTTCAAATGTCCTTTGGCTCGCTCAACAATGCCAACTCAGGTACGTTGATTATCTAGTTAGTGTTCCAGTTGAATACCGTGCTCATCTCCTTTTTTGTTGTTCTTCTTTTAGTTATGACCATGTCCTGTGTGGTTTGCGGCACGCCCGTTAATAACAAGGATGCGCCATTGGCACGCAAGTTCGGCGTGATTGCCTGTGAAGTCTGTCGCAAGTTCATCTCCAGAATGACAAAAATATCGAAATCATCAACGGCCATGCACTCGAGCTCCAGCTCCACCTCAAATGCAGCGTTAACCAGTCAGCAAGTGCAGTGCAAGGGCACAGATGGTGAGCACTGCTTGTAATGTGTAATTGAGATTTGTACTTTCAATAATTTTGTTATTTGGTTTTCAGACACCGGTGGCAGCTGTAGTATACAATCGCTCAAAAGCCAGCTGAAGAACTTCAAGAAATTGTACAAGGAACGCTGCACGGCATGTTGGTTGAAGAAATGCCTGACAGCATTTCAGCTACCCACGGCGCACAGAAGTCGCATGAGTGCCATACTACCAGCCAACATGCGCGATGAGGCTGCCGCCAAGGATGATAAAGGATGCCCCGAGCTGCTATCGCCAACGGCTAGTTTGCGTTTCTCAGCGCCGACTGTCGCTGTATCCTCTTCTGTGGGTGGTACGACCATCAAGTGGAAATCCAGTGCGGAGACAACAGTGAGCTCCATTAAATCGAATCCGTTAGCCGAGAACAATGTCACCTTTGGCAGCACACCGATACTGCGCCCAGCCATACTCGAAAAGCCGTTGTTCTTGAAAATCGGTAACGCTGCCAGCGATACGAAGAAAACCAAAGAGTCTAAAATAGCTGCTGCTGCGGAGACTGCTGTTGGTCAAACTGCTGTGGCCAGCAGCAATGAAGCAGCTGCTAAAATCACACGCAAGGCCAAACAGGACAAGGAGAAGGCGTCCAGGGAGCAGGAAAGTGAAAAATTGCTGAGTCCCAGTGCCAAAAAGGCGATTGATGCGGCGACTACCCAAGAGACTCAAAAGGATGAACCACAAACAACGGCAGCAATTGCAGCGCCGCCTACGCCACAGACTAGTTCAACTGCTGCCGCAAGCATCAATCAAATGGAGGCTGCCGAGGTGGTGGCCTCCACATCCACATCAACGGTGCCAGATAACTTGAAGCGGCAACGTATCGATTTGAAGGGTCCGCGTGTGAAGCATGTGTGCCGCAGTGCATCCATTGTGCTGGGTCAACCGCTGGCCACCTTTGGCGACGAGGATGATGAGTTGGCAGCAGTTGAGTCTGTGCCCACAACAACAACTACAACTAATGCGACACCACCAGAGGTGACAATCCCGAAGAAACCGAAGTCACCATTGCTTGTGCAAATGATAATTACCGATGAGAACGACAACTGTGCCACATGCAAGCCGGTGCCAACTGAAGACACAGCCGAGGCACAGCCACAGCCAGTTGTAAAAGGCGTGCTGGAATCAAAGAGCAACAAATCAAATACCAACCAAACAGAGGCTAAAAAGGCTGCAGCTACAGCAGGAGCATCCAAGGGCAAGGTGTCCACACGCAATGCGACATCATCAGTGTCGTCATCCGCCAACGGACTAGTGGCCAGCAAGAAGCAGCGAAATGTCGAAGCCAGCAGTAATGCGGGAAATCAGCCGACAGCGGCACAAAGTCGCCGTGCTTTAGCCAAGGAGGTGAACCGATTAAAGGCCCTGATATCGACAGACTTCTGGGAGAACTATGATCCGGCTGAGGTATGCCAAACGGGCTTTGGACTGATCGTCACAGAGACTGTGGCACAACGTGCGCTCTGCTTTCTGTGCGGCTCGACGGGGCTGGATCCGCTCATCTTCTGTGCTTGCTGCTGTGAGCCCTACCATCAGTATTGTGTGCTGGACGAGTACAATCTGAAGCATAGTTCCTTTGACGACACACTGATGAACAGTCTGCTCGAGACGAGCAGCATTTCGGCTATCACAAATACAGCGCTTACTCAGCTGACGCAGCGTCTGAACTGGCTGTGTCCACGGTGCACCGTCTGCTACACGTGCAACATGTCGTCCGGATCGAAAGTGAAGTGTCAAAAGTGCCAGAAGAACTATCACAGCACATGTCTGGGCACCAGCAAACGTCTCCTCGGCGCCGATCGTCCGCTCATCTGTGTCAATTGTCTGAAGTGCAAATCGTGCGCCACCACCAAGGTGTCCAAGTTCGTTGGCAATCTGCCCATGTGCACCGCCTGCTTTAAGCTGCGCAAGAAGGGCAACTTCTGTCCAATCTGTCAAAAGTGCTACGACGACAACGATTTTGATCTAAAGATGATGGAGTGCGGCGATTGCAATCAATGGGTGCACTCCAAATGCGAAGGTCTCAGCGATGAGCAATACAATCTGCTCAGCACCCTGCCCGAGTCCATTGAGTTTATATGCAAGAAGTGTGCCAGACGCTGCGATGTCTCACGCAACAAGGCAGACGAGTGGCGACAGGCCGTCATGGAGGAGTTCAAGTCGAGCCTGTACAGTGTGCTGAAGCTGCTCAGCAAGTCGCGGCAGGCGTGTGCACTGCTCAAGCTCAGTCCGCGCAAGAAATTGCGCTGCAGTTGCGCGGCTGGCGCGGCCAAGACTCAGAGCCAGGGCAAGTTGCAGCCGAAGGCACTGCAGTTCAACTACAATGGTCTCGGGAGCGATGGTGAGTCACAGAACAGCGACGATGTATACGAGTTCAAGGAACAGCAATCGCAAGCCAATCCCAAGCCAACAACGCCAGTGCCATGCAGCTGCCTGCAGCCGGTGACACAATCGCATTCATTTAGCCTGGTCGATATCAAGCAAAAGATCGCCGGTAATGCGTACGTATCACTGGCGGAATTCAACTACGACATGAGCCAGGTGATACAGCAGAGCAACTGTGATGAACTGGACATTGCCTACAAGGAGCTGCTAAGTGAGCAGTTTCCTTGGTTCCAGAACGAAACGAAGGCCTGCACCGATGCCCTCGAGGAAGACATGTTTGAGTCGTGCGGCTACGAGGAACTGGAGGAGTCACCATCCGTCTATGCCCAGGAGCATGCGGCATCGCAACCTCCTCGTGTTGGCGTCCTCGACATACCGCTGGACGATGTGGATGATCTGGGCAGTGGATGTGCACTGAAAACCCGTCTCGATTCGCGCGTCTGCCTCTTCTGTCGCAAGAGCGGCGAGGGTCTCTCCAGCGAGGAGGCGCGTCTGCTCTACTGCGGTCACGACTGCTGGGTGCACACAAACTGTGCCATGTGGTCCGCCGAGGTGTTCGAGGAGATCGATGGATCATTGCAAAATGTGCACAGTGCTGTGGCGCGCGGACGCATGATTAAGTGCACCGTTTGTGGGAATCGTGGCGCCACAGTTGGCTGCAATGTCAAGTCGTGCGGTGAGCACTATCATTATCCGTGTGCGCGGAGCATCGATTGCGCCTTCCTCACCGACAAGTCCATGTATTGTCCGGCGCACGCTCGCAATGCCCTCAAAGCGAACGGCTCGCCCAGCGTAACCTATGAATCGAACTTTGAGGTGTCGCGTCCCGTTTACGTGGAACTCGATCGCAAGCGCAAGAAACTGATTGAGCCGGCGAAGGTACAGTTTCACATTGGTTCGCTGGAAGTGCGACAATTGGGCTCGATTGTGCCACGATTCTCGGACTCGTTTGAGGCCATTGTGCCGATCAATTTTCTGTGCAGTCGGCTCTACTGGTCATCGAAGGAGCCCTGGAAAATTGTGGAGTACACGGTGCGGACCACCATACAGAATAGTTACTCCACCACACTGACACTGGATGCTGGTCGCAATTTTACCGTGGATCACAGCAATCCCAATTGCTCGCTGGTGCAGCTGGGACTGGCGCAGATAGCCAAATGGCACAGTAGTTTGGCGCGAAGCGATCTCCTCGAGTCGGATTGGGCCGAATTTCCCAATTCGTATGTGCCGCCCGATGAGAATACGGAGGAGGAACCGCAGCAGAATGCCGATCTATTGCCGCCAGAGATTAAGGATGCGATATTTGAGGATTTGCCGCATGAGTTGCTCGACGGCATCTCCATGCTGGACATATTCATGTACGAGGATCTGGACAAGACTGAATTCGCGATGAACGAACAGTCCAAGGATGGCACAACACCCAGCTTGAGCCAAGCAGCGGGCAGCGCTTCAGTCACCATATGTGACGAGGACACACGTAATTCGAATAGCCTGAGCAAACAGCTGGAGCTGAGCAATTGCTGGCCAGCCAGCAATCCAGTCGAGGATGCCATGCTCTCAGCCGCGCGCAGCTCTAATCAGGCCAAGCAGCTGAAGAGCAAAGCCACAGCTCCGACCCGCTCCTGGGCCAAATTAGATGGCAGCAGTGTGGCGGCCCTTAAGCGACGCAAACTCTCCAAGAATCTGACCGAGGGCGTCCTCCTCACCCTCAATCAGCGTAGCAAAAAAGAAATGGCCACCGTTGCCGGCATCACGCGACGCCAGTCCGTCTGCAGCAGTAGCAATGGCGAAATCTCAACAGAGGCCAGCTCTGGCATGCGCACCAAGAGCTTCACGTGGAGTGCGGCAAAGCGTTACTTTGAGAAGAGCGAGTCCCGCGATGAGCCCGCCAAGCTGAAGATCATGCAAATGGATGGCGTGGATGACTCGATTACCGAGTATCGCATCATTGGCGGCGATGGCAATCTGTCGACGGCACAGTTTACGGGCCAGGTGAAGTGCGAGCGTTGCCAGTGCACCTATCGCAACTATGACTCCTTCCAGCGCCATCTGCCCAGCTGTGAGCTTATGTCCACTAGTGAATCCGAATCGGAGACCACAACTGCCTCCGCCGCTACTCAACTCAGTGCCGAGAGCCTCAATGAGCTGCAGAAGCAGGCACTGGCGGCCGCCACATTAAGCAATGGAAGTGGCCTCAACTATCTGCAGACAACGTTTCCCCAAGTCCAGAATCTGGCTACACTGGGGCAATTTGGTGTGCAGGGACTGCAGGGTTTGCAGGCGTTGCAATTGCAGCCGCAGTCCTTGGGCAATGGTTTCTTTCTATCACATCCAAATGCTGCTCCCGCCACCAGCAATGGCAACGACGAACTGCAGCTATATGCGAACTCACTGCAGAGTCTGGCCGCCAATCTAGGTGGGGGCTTCACTCTGGCACAGCCGACGCAATCGCAGCCCCAGTTAATTGCGCTCTCCACGAATCCGGATGGAACGCAACAGTTCATCCAATTGCCACAGAGCACTGCAGGAGCGACACAATTCCAGACGGCGGCGCCAACGTTAGCAACGACGACCACATACCAGACGCTGCAGGCGACCAACAGTGATAAGAAGATTGTGTTGCCATTGCGGGGCACTGGGAAGCCGCTCAAGACGGTGGCCACCAAGGCGGCGCAACAGGCGACTGCTGCTGCCAAGCAGAAGCAATTAAAATCCGCACATGGCGTCAAACCTATTCAGGCTAAATTGCAGCCACACCCGCAGCAGCAGCAGCAACATCATCATCAACAGCAACAGCAGCAACAACAACAACAACACACACCGATAACAGTGGCAACCAATGGTGCCACACAGCTACTTGGCCAGAATCTGTTGCAGCCACAGTTGCTCTTCCAGAGCAATGCCCACCCACAAGCGCAACAGCTGCTGCTGCCACAGACCCAGGCGCAGAATATCATCTCATTTGTGACGGGCGATGGCAGCCAGAATCAGCCGCTGCAGTACATCTCGATTCCAACGACAAACGACTTTAAGCCGCAGCAGCAGACGACGACGCCGACCTTCTTAACTGCTGCACCCGGCGGTGGTGCGACATTTCTGCAAACGGATGCCAGCGGCAATCTTGTGCTGACCACTGCACCGAGCAATTCTGGTCTGCAGATGCTAACGGGTCAGCTGCAGACGCAGCCGCAAGTTATTGGTACGCTGATTCAGCCGCAGACACTACAGTTGACCACCACGGGTGCGGATGGAACGCAGAGCGCGACCACGCAACAGCCGCTCATTTTGGGTGGAAATGGAGCTGGTGGTGCAACTGGGCTGGAATTTGCCACAGCCACGCCGCAAGTCATATTGGCCACGCAGCCCATGTATTATGGATTGGAGACAATTGTTCAGAATACGGTTATGTCATCGCAGCAATTCGTGTCGTCGGCTATGCCCGGGGTGCTCAGCCAGAATGCCAGCTTCTCGGCGACGACAACGCAGGTGTTCCAGGCAAGCAAAATCGAGCCGATTGTCGACTTGCCCGCAGGCTATGTGGTGCTCAACAATACGGTCGATGCGAGCGGACATGCGGGTAGCTATTTGAACGCGGCGGCCAGCGTATTACAGCAGACTCAATCGCAGACTGCGACAGATGATGCCACCACACAGATGCTACAGAATGCTGGCTTTCAGTTTCAAACGACGCCCGTCTCGTCCAATCAGCCGACCATGTCGGATTATGGGGCACCACCAATGGTGGTCACAGCAAAGGTTCCACCGGTGGCGCAGCTGAAGCGCAATGCAAATGCTGCCACCAAGACGCCCATATCGGTGCTGAGCAAGGTGCAGCCGCAGCAGCAGCAACAGCAGCACTCTCAGGTGGTCAACAAGGTGCTGCCCACCCATCAGCAGCAGCATCATCAGACGCAGCAGAAGCAGCAGATTAACAATTTGAAGTTGCAAGCACAGTTCCAGCGCCAGCAGCTGCAGACGAATGAGCTGAAGAACAAACAGCAGCAGCAGCAGGCAGCGCAAACGCATGTGCAGCAAACGGGCACCACATGTGGTGCACCGCCAAGCATTGCATCGAAGCCGCTGCAGAAGAAAACCAATCTTATACGGCCCATACACAAGGTGGAGGTGAAACCGAAGATCATGAAGCCGGCGACCAAGTTGCCAACGACGGCAGCAGCATTGCATCAGCAGCAGCAATTGCAACCACCAGTGGCAAGTCAGTTGCCAAAGGTGGCGCTGCTGCAACAGCGATTGCCTGCACCGCAACAGCAACTCCAGCAGCAACAACAACTGCAACAGCAAATCCAGGCGCAA
The DNA here is from genome assembly GCA_035041595.1 of Drosophila basisetae. NCBI lineage: Eukaryota > Metazoa > Arthropoda > Insecta > Diptera > Drosophilidae > Drosophila > Drosophila basisetae. The sequence goes on along the minus strand of JAWNLB010000147.1, from coordinate 9,042,243 downwards.
CAGCAACTGCAACAGCAACAACAACAGCAGCAGCATCAGCCTTTGCAGTCGCTGCCACAACAACAACAACCGTTGCCAGTGCCACAACTGTTGCCAGTTGCTGCCCAGCAGCCAGTCCTCAGCATTGTAAATACAGCCGAGCCACAAGCAACCGCTCAGTTTGTGATAACGCCAGCGGTACAGGCTCAAGCTGTGCAACTGCTGGAGCAGCAGACGCAACAACAGTTGCAGCAGCAGTCGCAGCAACAGATGCAGCAGCAACAGCAGCAACCGGCGGAACTGCTCGTTAATGGGAATGCAAGTCGATTACAGCATTATGCCAGCAATTCGCTGCCTACCAATGTGGTGAATCCGCTGCAGCAGCAGCCGCTGGTGGTTAGTGCTAACAGTGGCACCACCACTGTAGTGCAACCGCCGAACAATATAACCATCAACAGTCGACCCACGAATCGGGTGCTGCCCATGCAGCAGCGTCAGGAGCCGGTGCTCCTTGACAGCGATGTTGTGGTGCAGTCGCCAACGCCACCCAAGCCCATCGAGGAGCCGGTAACCGCGGGGGCATCCACGCAGAAAGCTGTCGTCAAATGTTATGCGCAACTGGAGCAAAAGTCACCCAGCTACGAGATGGAGCTGAAGAACAACAACAATAACGCAACGCTGGATGACCTGGTGCAGACGAATGCATTATCTAATCTGCAGGTGCAACAGCTGCAACATGAGCCCATTTACAACGAGAATCTGTATGAGAAACAGGCAGAGGAACCGTTGCAGCTGCAAGACAAACCCAAAACCAATGATCTAATGCTTATCGAAACCACAACGTGCCAACAGCAACAACAACAGCAGCAGCAACATATGGACCTAGTGGAGAATGGCTTTCAGTTGACCTCGAATGAGAATTGTCTGCTGGAGAAACATGGCTTCCATGTCGAAGCTGTGGCCATGGATACCGAGGATCACTATGCCAATCTCAAGAATGGCAGCAATGAGCCGCTCAGCCAGGCCGATGAAGGCGACGATGATGAGGATGACGACGATGACTTCAGCCTCGAAATGGCTACATCCGCATGCAACGATCACGAAATGTCCGACAGCGAAGAGCCGGCCGTCAAGGAAAAGATAAGTAAAATTCTCGACAATCTGACGAACGATGATTGCGCCGACTCAATAGCAACAGCGACCACTGTCGAGGCCGGCGCCGGCTATCAGCAGATGGTGGACGATGTGCTGGCGACAACCGGAACTGGTGGGGATGTGCCGACGGACGATGATGCATTTGCAGCCACCGCCGAAGAGACGGCTGCCGTGGAGGCCGCTGCCAGCTACATTAACGAAATGGCCGAGGCGCATGAGCTGCAATTGAAGCAACTGCAGGCAGGCGTTGGGCTCGAACTGAAGAAACCCAAATTAGACGAGGCGTCACAACAACAGCAGCAACCAGAGACAGTCGCTGCCAATGAGGTGCCGACAGCAGCTGCTCCCCAGCAGCCGCCGATGCCGATGCGGGACCCAAAGAGGATAAGCGGGCCACATTTGTTGTACGAGATACAAAGCGAGGATGGCTTCACCTATAAGTCCAGCTCCATTGCTGAGATCTGGGAGAAGGTGTTCGAGGCAGTGCAGGTGGCACGACGTGCTCATGGTCTCACTCCCCTGCCCGAAGGTCCGCTAGCCGACATGAGTGGCGTGCAAATGATTGGTCTGAAGACGAACGCCCTCAAGTACCTAATCGAGCAGCTGCCGGGCGTGGAGAAGTGCGCCAAGTATACGCCCAAGTATCACAAGCGCAACGGCAACGTCTCCACGGCGGCTGGCCATGCCGCCAGCAGTGCTGGCAGCAATGCGGCTGCACTCGGTGCAGGAGCTGATGCGCAGGCGCTAATGGATTACGGCTCAGATCAGGAGGAGCTGCAGGAGAACGCTTATGAGAGCGCACGCTGCGAACCGTATAGCACTCGCTCCGAATACGATATGTTTAGCTGGCTGGCGTCCAGGCATCGCAAGCAGCCCATTCAGGTCTTTGTCCAGCCATCTGATAATGAACTGGTGCCCAGGTGAGTCATCCACATCCTTTTGACTGCTCCAAAAGTTATACTCAGCGATCTTTTTGGCTTACAGACGCGGAACTGGTAGCAATCTGCCCATGGCAATGAAGTATCGTACGCTGAAGGAGACCTACAAGGATTACGTCGGAGTCTTTCGTTCCCATATCCATGGACGCGGTCTCTACTGCACCAAAGACATTGAAGCGGGTAAGCTGTGTTGAAATTTGTAGCCCCTCAAGTGTATGCATATATTCCTGATCAAGTGAAGGAGCTGAGCATGAAATATCATAGATTTATCAACTAAACTATATACGAGTATATCGGAATTTTACCTTCCTGTTTTTTCGCTTTTCCAAGCAAAGTTTAATTATTCAATTCTTGTACACAGGTGAAATGGTTATTGAGTACGCTGGCGAGCTGATACGCTCCACGCTGACAGACAAGCGGGAACGCTATTACGACAGCCGTGGCATTGGCTGCTACATGTTCAAGATCGACGACAATCTCGTGGTGGATGCCACGATGCGTGGCAATGCGGCTCGTTTTATCAATCACTCCTGTGAGGTGAGTAAACGACATTTAAGTTTAGCTTCGAATTTCGTATTTCTTTTACTTATTTCGTGTTTACCTTTCACAGCCGAATTGCTACTCGAAGGTCGTTGATATACTTGGCCACAAGCACATCATCATCTTTGCCCTGCGACGCATCGTGCAGGGCGAAGAGTTAACCTATGACTACAAGTTCCCATTCGAGGATGAGAAAATACCCTGTTCCTGCGGCTCGAAGCGTTGCCGCAAGTACTTAAACTAAACAGGACTTCAAATTAACAGAAAAATGGGGAAAGGTCCCAGAACATACTCAATGTGAAAATGCAGGCAGATACAGCTAAAAGAAACATGTGTAGTTAACGGTTATATCGATCTAAATTTGGTCAATCGTGATACATTTTCATTTGATAGCATACATTTTAAGTAGACGCTAGATGCAACAGTTGTAAATGTAAGAGTTAAAACGTTGATATTATATGCTATATATCCTATAAATACACACACACACACACACACACATATATATATATATATATATATATATATATATATATATATATATATAAATTCAATATTATGCAACGTGCTCATATAGGATTCCCACATATATGGCAAACCCATTGATATAACCTGTTCGATATCTATTAATATGCAGACTTACATGTTTAAACACACCACACACAAACACACCACACACAAACAGAACACACACCACACATACGCACTTACATAAAAAAAAAAAAGAAAACAACATGGGAAAACTCGATGATTTCAGTATTCAGCGAAGATGGTTTAACTGTATATGAAATATGTTTAAATTATGCATTATATATACATATGTATTAGCTACCATATATGAAATTCAGTATATTAAGGCTTGACAGATTCTATATTAACATAATTAATCTAGGCATGAGTATGTTGCAAATCATAAGATCAAGATTAACAATATAAATATATATATGTATGCATATATATACACACACATGTATATATATATTTATATACATATATAATATTGTATGTAACTAATACCGTTATCGGTTTGGCCAGTTTATCAACCCACTTATGGCCAAATCGATGGGCAACCATTCAATGATTATTTACAGGGGCTTGTGTTAGATTGTAAATATTTAGAAGGCTTCACAGCAAAAGCGTTAGGTAATTAATTAATAATTCGTAAGGCGCAACAAATCTCTAAAAAAAATAAATATATATATATATACATATATATATATACGTATATATATATATATATATATATACATATATATTAACAAAACAGATGAAACTATTTTATGTAGAATTATGCACACATGCAAATTGAGTATTTACGTTTGTTGCAATTGAACTAACTAACTATTACAAATAATAATCCACTGGCCTAACCTAATATATTCAAACGTACATACACACACACACACGCATACATAAACACATACACACACACACACATTTGTACACGCATACATATGTATGAAAGTATTGGGTAACCAACAAGTAACTAAGCATCACATTTGAAATTATTTTGTGAACAGACAACCCCCAATTTAATTGTAAAGAAGCATAAAACACAAATGCATATTTTTAGTTTTTAATTATTGCACGTATTCGTGTGAAATAATTCTATTTTTATTATTTGTAATGCTTTTAAAAAATGTGTCCATGTAAATTGTATAATTCGTTTGTAATTGCTTCAACATAGTGTTCTAAATTTATGATTAAGCTAATTGTGTACAATTGTCTTCTTTTCTTATTATTATTTTTTCTTGTTCGTAACGTCAGCCTCTTATTGCCGGCTTTTTAAAGTAATCCTTATTTATTAAGCAGCTCCCTTGTATTCTATTAATTTTACTGTATCTTGATTCGGTTAAGCTTACAATTAGCTCGATTTGTATTTGTCAAAATTGGTTAGAGAAATCAACCGACATTATCTATAAATACTTACATAGTTCGGTTCGGAATCACACGAAAGCTAGCAAGCATACGAATGTACAGGCAAAGTTCCACAGCATTTTTGGCAGCCATTCAGACACGCGCACTTTTTGCCCGTTGTCAAGGAATTTTATATTTTTATTCCCTAAAGAAAAAAGTTTAATAAACTACAGAATAAATTATTTTAATTGTTGTTGTTTCAATTGTCTATCATCAAATGACTATTATTATTATTTATCTTGTTTCTAATTCAAAGAAGAAATTATTAACAAAATATACGTGGGTATAAAGATGAATAATTAAACTCAAAAAGGTTAATCAACAAGTCGTCCCTTGTCACCCATTCTATCAGCGTTTGGCGTGATTAATCCGTTGCTTGGCTTCGTTGGCCGCACACATTGCTCTGTATGCAGCCTTTTTGGTCTTGGCGTAGTCGTTGCGTGCTTCGCTCAATTGCCGCAGGAGCACACCAACGCGCTTCTGGGCTGCTTCCAGGAGACTGGCCTTCACCGCCATTGACTGTTGGCATGCGGCTGATACCTGTTCTGCACTGGCGCAATTCTCTTTGGCCAGCTTTAATCCAGAGATGAGCAGCTTTGTCTCTTCCTGGGCTTGTTGGTGGGCCTTCAGTGCAAGTTGGCTATTGGCTTCAGCCGAACTCAGCTCTAGCAGCTCCTCCTGCACGATAATCTCTGCCTCCCGCACCTCCATCTCGAGCTGCTCCAGCACCTGCTGCTTACTAGCCAGCACCGCCTCAGCCGCCTTGGCAGCAGTGGACGCCTTGTCCGCATACTCTAGCTTAATCCGATCTGATGCCATTTTGACCGCACTAACCATGTCGTCGTTGGCCTGCCTTGCTTCCTGAGCCGCTTTCATCGCGATTCCAGTGGTACGTGACTTCGCTTTGATCTTCATGCAACCGGGTCTCTCTTGTGCCACGTCGTCCATCTGGCCAGAACCGGACGGACACTTTTCTCCCTCCGCATCACAGTCTGGGGATAGCAATCGCTTTCCGCGTTGCAGACCTCGCCGGGATGAATAAGCTGACGCGGTTGCAATTTGTGTAACAGACAATATTATGAAAAGCCACATGATTTTAAAGCACATTCTCATTTTTCGTATTCATCTAAAGATTTAACTTTCAGACTTGTAACGCTTAAACACTGCTTGACAGTTGTGGGTTCAGCAATGAATTTGGACGGATCAGCACAATGCTCTACATTTCTCTATTTCTGCTGCTCAGCGTCGGTTGTTTATCCCAGAGCCATTTCATTAGGTCACACGAAAAGGTCAGTATATCTCTCAGATACGATCATGCTTTAACAAGACGCAGATGCAATAGGTTAACAGAAAACGCAACCTCGACATTTCTCTACAATGCGATGATGGGGCCAAGAAGGAATGTGGAGATAAAGCGGGTAGTGGAGACAAGAGCTCTGGCAATCTGTTAGCCAAGAACAATCCCAAAACCAAAGCCTCGAACATTGCACAGAATGCGGCCCTCGAGGCGAAGGCAGCAAATGATGCACAAATGGCAGCCGCTGAAGCTGCCGCTTCGCAAGTGAAAGTGGAGCTCGCGGACAGGGCGCTTCAATCTGCCCGAGCGGCCGAGGCCGCTCTAGCCGGCAAGCAGCAGATCGTAGAGCAGTTTGAGTCGGAGTACCGCGAGGCTCAGGCTGTCATCCAGGAGGTAAACAGCTCGTTACAGAATACCCAGGCGAATGCAGCAGCAGCCAACGAAGCTGCCCAGGAAGCTAGACGGCAGCTTAATCATCTCAAGCAGCTGGTGCAGGCATCCACTGCAAATCTGGCCAACATTAATAATGTTTCAAATGGTGCACAACAGGAGCTGGCAGAGAAGACACAGCTGCTGGAGGCGGCCAAGAATCGAGCTGCGAACCTTGAACACCAGCTAGAAGTGGCCAGGCAGGACTTTGAGAAGACCAAGAAAGCCGCCTATAAAGCAGCCTGTGCAGCAGTCGAGGCCAAGCAGAAAGCCCAAAGGAATCGGCGCCGAATTTAAACTGCTGACCAGCAGCAGAAATATGTGTTCTACTACTTTGATAACACTGAAATTTTCTGATTTATTTCATTATATATATATATATATATATATATGTATTGTTTATAGAGATTTTACCTCAATAAATGTTTGCAGTTAAACAATAAAGCGAGTTGCACAATGCACTTGAATTCAGTAACACAGAAGCAAGCACACCTGACCCAATTAAGATTATTGCATTGACTACATTTTACATAGGCAAAAGAGTGCAGCATGCTTTTTGGGGCAGATGGTCTAATAGCTCTAACGCGTCCTTACGTACTCTACCGGACTGCGCTCATGCTGCAGTCAAATCCACAGACGGTAAACAGAGAAAACAGAATAGCCCGAGCAGCATCTGAGCTATTCGTCAGGATGTCCTGCACAGACCTGATTTTTAGATCAAACAGTAATGAATTCATTGAGCTAAACTAATGATCCCTCTGCAAGGGGTTTTAAGAGCAATAATTAATTTTAAACCCCTTTGTTAACAGTTGCATACGCACTTTGAAACCATAGAAATTGTATTTACTTGAAAAGATTTTACAGTCAGATTTCGTGCTGTAACAATGAATGCAGAGCTGCTAACACTATGCTCTATATTATTATATTTCTGATCGTGGACATCGGGCTTAGTTCTCAAAGCTACATCATTGGTCAGCATGGGAAGGTAAGTTTTACTCTCTGATTTGCTTACGCTCGAATCTATCGTATGCTGATAGGCATGCAGCAAACGTGAACTCGACACTTACCCCGACCTGATGCGGCTGGGTGAGGAAGCTGGGAAAGCTGATGGCGGAGGAGGGCTAGAGTGTGACGGCAATAAGAGCTGCAACATTGGCAACCAGGTAGGCACGAGCGATCCCAAAGTCAAAGCCTCGAACATTGCACAGAAAGCGGCGCAGGAGGCGAAGGCAGCAAACGATGCACAAATGGCAGCCGCTGAAGCAGCCGCATCCCAGGTTAAAATACAGCTAGCGGAGAAGGCACTTCAGTCCGCCAAAGCGGCCGAGGCAGCTCTAGCCGGCAAACAGCAGATCATGGATCAATTGCAGGCGGAACACCGCGAGGCGGATGCTGTTGTTCAGGATGTAAGTAACTCCCTACAAAGCACCCAGGCGAATGCAGCAGCAGCCAACGATGCTGCCGTGGAGGCCAGAAGCCAACTCGACAAACTGAAGCAACTGATGCAGGCATCAACCTCAAGTCTGGCTAATATCGAGAATGTCGCCAATGGCGCGCAACAGGAGCTGGCAGAGAAGACACAGCTGCTGGAGGCGGCCAAGAATCGCGTGGAGACCCTGGGTCATCAGTTAGCCGCGGCCAAGGATGACTTTGAGAAGACCAAGAGGGCCGCCTATAAAGCAGCCTGTGCAGCAGTCGAGGCCAAGCAGAAAGCCCAAAGGAACCGACGGCGCACCGCTCGACTTAGCTAGTTTCTCGTTAATTATTTATATTACAATTAAAATGTACACTAAAATGTATCTTTTATATAAAAGTACTTCTCAAAATGGATACTAAATAAACATGCTTGCAGTTATAAAAGTGTTATGTGCTCGCTTACAAAATAAGATACGAGGTGTGTTCAAAAAGTATCGCGAATTTTGTGTTTTTTCAGATATTATTTATTTATTCATGAATATCTATTTTATCCCCTTCAGAGTAATCCCCATGAGATATTATACACTTGTGCCAACGGTTTTTCCAATCTTCGAAGCACTTCAAAAAATCATTTTTTTTTTATCTTGTTCAGCTCTTCCTTCGATCACGTCTTTATCTCGTCAAGCGTAGCGTAACGTCGTCCTTTCATGGGCCTCTTCAGTTTAGGGAACAAGAAAAAGTCACAGGGGGCCAGATCTGGGGAATACGGTGGCTGCGGCATCATTAGTGTGTTGTTTTTGGCCAAAAAGTCGCGCACAAGCAACGATGTGTGAGCAGGGGCGTTATCGTGGTGCAAAAGCCAATTTTTGTTCTTCCACTTGCAGGTAATATTCCTTATTGACCGTTCTACCCTGTGGCAAGAACTCATGATGCACCACGCCCCTGCAATCGAAGAAAACTGTCAGCAAAACTTTCACATTCGACCGAACTTGGCGCGCTTTTTTCGGTCTTGGTTCGTGCGGCAGCTTCCATTGAGATGATTGAGCTTTGGTTTCCACGTCGTAACCATAAACCCACGATTCGTCACCAGTTATGACCCTCTGGAGCAAATTTGGGTCGTCGCGGACAGAGTCCAACATCTCATTAGCAATGTTCATGCGATGCTGTTTTTGGTCGCAATTGAGCAATTTTGGTACGAATTTCGCGGCGACCCGTCTCATGCCCAAATCATTGATAAAAATCGAATGGCATGAGCCAATCGATATGTCTAGCTCCTCAGCAACTTCTCTAACGGTGATTCGACGATTGGCCAATACCATTTTCTCCACTCCATTAATTTTTTCGTCTGTTGTTGAAGTGCTCGGGCGTCCGGCACGCTCTTCGTCGTTCACATCTTCTCGGCCTGCTGAGAACATTTTGTACCACCGATAAACGTTGCTTCGGTCCAAGGTAGCTTCTCCGTATGCCACAATCAACATTCGGAATGCATCCGCGCACTTAATTTCGTTTTTCACACAAAATTTGATACAGGTTCTTTGATCCATTTTTTTGAATAGGTAAAAATCGAAGACGATCCAAAACACGTGCAAGCAAAGCAGCTGTCAACAATTAAGTGAACATTCAAAATGGCCGAGCTTGTCGGCATAAGTGAGAGACATGAGTACCAACATAACGCTACAAAAAAAATCGAAATTCGATTATACGTAACCCGCGAAAATTCAAAATTCGCGATACTTTTTGAACACACCTTATAGCTTAAACTGGAATAACTACCAATGATTTTGATAGTGTGCCAAATTGGTCTCTGCATGCGGCTTCTTGGATTGAGCAAATTGATTTTGTTTATGTTCTTCAAGGAAATAATACAATTAAAACTTTTCGTATCTGCAAATTTGCATTTTTGGTACGTTGGATTCTTATTTGCTAAGATGAATTTGAAAATTTCATATTTTAATTGCGCGTTGGCAAAAGCACGTTTAAATTATTGTTATAAGATGACATTAGAACATAGTTAATCTTGCGTCAAGTGTCTGAATGGATTTGATTGAAAGGAAAACTGAATAGCTTGGAATATGCTGTATCGGACTGTGCTACTTCTCCTACTCATATTTCTGCAGTCGATTGCACGCTTGGATAGCTACAGCTACGGCAAATCTGGCGCTGGCGATGATAAACGCCAGAGCATGGCCAGCTTGTACTTGGATGGAGACGGAGGTGCTGAAGATGGCTGTTCACCCGCCGCTCGATCTCACATGCTTGACAGAAGCGACGCCAAGACAAAGGCATCGAATATTGCACAGAAGGCGGCGCAGGAGGCGAGGGCCGCCAGCGATGCACAAATGGCCGCCGCCGAAGCCGCCGCCTCTCAGGTTAAAGCAGAGCTGGCCGAGAGGGCGGCGCAGTCGGCTCGTGCCGCAGAGGCGGCTCTGGCGGGCAAACAGCAAATTGTGGAGCAACTGCAGCAGGAAATGAACGAAGCGGATGCCGTCGTCGGCGACATAACTGCTTCCCTGCAGAATACTCAGACCAATGCCAATGCCGCGACTCAGGCGGCCGTCGAGGCGCAGGCTCAACTCGCCCAATTGAAACGTTTGGTGAGCGCAGCGACCTCGAATCTGGGTAATATTGAGAACGTGGCATCGGGTGCACAACAGGAACTGGCGGAGAAGAGTCAGCTGCTGGAAGCGGCCAAGAATCGCGTAGATGGCTTAAATCGGCAACTCATGGACGCCAAGCAGGACTTTGAGAAGACCAAGAAGGCTGCCTACAAAGCCGCCTGTGCAGCAGTCGAGGCCAAGCAGAAGGCTGCCAGAACTCGTCGCATGGCGCATTCACATCAGCAATGGTATCAGCCCAAGAAAATTGTCCAATCTGCTGGTGGCGCCTTAGAATAGAATTTCAATTGACTTGAGTTTTTATTTCCTTATTAATATATTTGTTAATTAATTCATTGTTATTATTGTTGGCAAAAGTATGCAATTAAAAAAATTATCCTTAAAGCGGCTTTGCAATTTCGGCAGAACTTATATTCGATTTGAAAGCTAATCAGCTTCTGACGAAAAGATGTAAAATTACTTGAGAAACTCTGTGTCGCTGTGTTTTACAACACTGATGCACAACAATTTTGAAAAAGTAACAGTTTTGGTATAGAGATGCGAAAGTGTTACCCATAAGTTGGAGAAACACAACAGCTGATCCATGTAGCGATAGGCAACACTGGCCAAACAGCTGTGCACAGCAAAACAAGCCGGCAATTTATTTGTATATTATTTAAATACAAACTGCGTGCAGTTATCAATTAAAAGTTTGCTTAAAATGTTAGTGAGTAAAATAAGGCATATACAAGCGTTGGGAGCACGCTGTAGCAGTTCTCACTACGTGACAACGCCGATATTTTACGTAAATGCAGGTTGGTCAATCTGAGTTTCAACTGTTAAATAACAATTGAATTACAGACGACGTGATTTGCTATCTTTCAGTTCCACACATTGGTCATCTATATTCGGCGGTGATAGCTGATGCACATTGCCGATACCAGAGGCTGCGTTATCCGACAACCAAAGTGCGTCTCTGCACCGGCACCGATGAGCACGGCACGAAGATTCAACAGGCGGCAGCTGGACACAAGGTGCCCGTGGATCAATATTGCGATGAGATATCGGCGCGTTATCGTGATGTGTTTAAAGCAGCAAGTATAGCGCACGACGATTTTATACGCACCACCGAGCAGCGACACAAACAAGCCGTAGCACACTTCTGGGTTGGTTCAACGCATACTCTTAATCAATCCATCAATTAATCAATCGATTTAATTTTAGCACAGGCTGCAGTCACGTGGTCATATTTATTCGGCGGCCTACAGTGGCTGGTATTGCGTATCGGATGAGACCTTTCTGACCGACTCACAGCTGCGCCTAGACGAGAGCAGCGGCACACGTTACTCCCTGGAGTCGGGCCATCCTGTCGAGTGGACTGAGGAAACGAATTACATGTTTCGACTGTCAAACTTTCAAGACGATGTGCGTCATTGGGTCAAGCAGGAGGCACGCGTGCGGCCAGCCAAGTTCGAGAAGATTCTGCTCGATACGCTCAGCGAGCCGCTGCCGGATGTGTCCGTCTCTCGTCCAGCGAATCGGGTACACTGGGCGATACCCGTGCCGAATGATGACAGCCAAACAGTGTATGTGTGGCTAGATGCTCTCATCAACTATCTCAGCTCCTTAGGCTATCCCAATGAGCAGGTAAATAGTTGAAATTCATTCCTTGCTTATCTGTCACATGCCAACAGACATCTCCCTCCTTCTTCCCTTATGTAGTATTTAGCTTACTGGCCACCCGCGCAGCAAATCATTGGAAAGGACATACTCAAATTCCATGGCATTTATTGGCCAGCCTTTTTGTTGGCAGCTGGCCTGTCGCCACCACAGCAACTACACGTCCACTCGCACTGGACGGTGGACGGCCAGAAGATGTCGAAGAGCAAGCACAACGTTGTTGATCCTGTGCTGGCAGCCAAACAGTATACAATGGAGGGACTGCGTTACTTTCTGTTGCGCGAGGGCGTTGCACACAGCGATGGCAGTAAGTAATCCGATCTGGACGAAATGCATTTCCTCTTCGGTCGGTGCGCCATTTGTTTTTTGCTGTTGAGTTTGCCATATGCTAGGCAGTAGGCCAAAAAAGAAATGCCTGCGGTTGCAGTCCATCTCGCTGTTAGCCACACCTCCCACTGGGATGTGACCCACATGAGTGTGTGAGTGTATTTGTATGCAAATACATCCGCCTTCGTCACTTTGATGATTTCGTTAGTTTTGCTCGTACCTTAGTTGAATTTGCATTTCAATTTTATGCCAAAGCAGCAAGAAACTTTTGGTTTGGCAGAAGTAAACGCAGATACAGGAGCAGAAGCTGGAGCTGCTGCTGTTGCTGCTACTGGTGCTGCTACTGGTGCTGCTGCTGCTGTTGGCAAACCCTCCGACTTTTGTTTATTTGGTTGCAAAGTTTTTGTATCTTGAACTTGGTTTAAGATTTGCGCATTTGCATAAGAGCACCGCCGGCTCTAGTCTCGTTTCTGTGACAGCATACCAGAGTCTGACAAAAGTTTTAAAGCTTATGCAAGTGGTTGTTGTCAGATATGATTAGTTTGTCGTTTGGCCCTTCAAGGGACAGCAGGCGCCTGGCTGACAGCTGGCCTCAGCTGACACTACTTACATAAACACACTTAAAGCCATCGCTTTTGAGTGGAAGAGCAGTCCTCTTAACGATTACATCGACAGGCGGACAGTTAATCGTTAATCTATTATCGGCTTGTGAGCAAGTCATGCATGCATTCAATGTAACACCGTTGCTGCTGTTTAACGAGAAACTAATTCAAATTGTTTTGTTTTCAAAGGCGCCTGAGCTGTCAGACACACTCACAGAATTTTTGCCAAAAACAATTAACACGCTTCGGCGCACTGCCAGAAGTCATCAAAATACACTTGAACATTTCAGGGGCGTTGGTTGTTGTTGCTGCTGCTGTTGTTGTTGTTGTTGTTTGTTACGCCCACATTTGATGCGATTTGATTGATTCCAAGCATAACCTTTTCTCCATTGAATTTGCATAAACGGCCGCTGTTGAGTCTCCAACTTAATAGCTTTCCGTCTGCTTTGTTTGTGTGAAATTTAAATTTAATTTTCAAATTTTCAATTATTACCGACTCTTGCTCTTGCTCATCTCCTGTTGGCTTATGTCTGGCAACGCCCTTACCTTTATTTAATTTGGCCTTACGGTTTTTGGTAGCTGAGCTGAGCTCATGCCCTGGCTTGCTGTTCCTGTTACGGCCTGTTGCCTTGCGGCTAATTTAATTGCATTTTTATTGCATTTTGCACGCGCCTCGTTAATATTGTGCATATTAAAGAACAACAGCAGACAAAAAGCAGAAAAATATACGAAAATTACTAACTGCGTTGCGCGCACAAGATTCAATTACGAGACTTTTGAGTGGGATTTTAAAATGCTGTCGATATTTTTTCATTTTTATTTGATTTTCAATGCAGCCTGTGCATAATATGCTTATCGGCGCATATTATGTTTTTACACAAATGCACTTCTACACTTGCCCGCCACATTTCAAAATTCATTTCAATAGATTCAACGGCACTGATTGGTGACATCCGCTTCCATCAGCTAAAAAAATTTGAGCGCACTCTTATGACGATAACCGTCGATAATCATGAGTGGCACCAGTACCCGGAAGAGCAGGAGCAGAAGCCACGGCTAGCATAATCATCGGCATTGTGGGCCACATCATTAAGTGAGCAACTTTTCGTTACAAATAATTTAATTTTGAAATTGCACCATGTCGGTGGGTCTGCAGTCGCCTCTGGCGTACTTTCGCCCACCATCGCTGTCAGAGCTGTCCGGCTGATGTTACACTGGAACTGCATTTGTCCAATGTGTCCGCTCGAAAGCGCTCAAAGTTTTTATGGAAATAGAAAAAGAATGCACGCAGCAGTGAATAGCACTGACACGATTTCCCAATGGCATTATTCACTTTAAATACCCGGCAAGCACTTGCCAAGCTATCTAAGGACTAATTTCAACCATCTGTGTGGGATTCAGATGTAGAATTTTATATACATTATCATCATATGTTTGTGCACATTACATCATTTGCCAGATAGAGTTTTAATGCTTTCTTTTTCTGAACTTCAGTCGTTACCTCAAACATGGTGCCGTAAAATGTCTTAAGATTTTTGTCTATTGCTAATCGCTGTCCTTTATACCACGTACCCATTAACAAAATTATAAAACGGCGTATTGAAATGTACCATGAAGTAAAAGGCACTTTCACACTCAATAATGAATACTTTTTATATATTAATAATATTCTTATGGTCTACTTGGAGGCTAAGCAGGCTGTAAGCGACATTTGATTAGGCTTCGCCTATGCTTTTTGTATACGCACATATCTTCAATATTGTGCCTATGTACCTAGAGTATCCCCCAGGCGACCATACCGCTTTGAAAAATGCACTTAAAGTAAAATGTCTTCAAGAGTTACGATGCCATAAAGTCAAAAATTAGAGAAATAACCCACATCGTCTCGCTGTGCGTCCTACGCAGATGCCACAAGGCAAAAAGTGAGCGTGGCCCTGCATGCCTTTGGTTGACTTTGCCTTCGATGGGCGGTGTAAAATTACTTAAATATTTGACGCCGACAGTTGTCAGGCTGCCACTGGCACTTCTTGCGACACCCGTTTCGTGTCACAGCGTTGCTGCAACTTGGCTTGCAATTTCATTTGCATTGTGCCGGAAGTTTTGTGTGCAAGAGGCAAAAACAAACGACAAGTGTGACAAGTCATTTAAAAGAATTGTAAGTTGCCAGAGTCGGCAAATAGGCGCACAAGCAACGCTAGAAATATAATTTCGTTGGTTTATGTGCCAACATTTGTCTACGGTATAGTCGCCATTTGCTGTGGCACTCACATTCACCTGTGCAACATGTGCAAAACTTTGCCGAAATGACGATTGTTTTTGGTGAATTATATTGCACATGCGGCTCCATGTCCATGTACTTAAGTCGAAAACATTTCTGCAATTTGTCTCTGCACACGTAAGCAGTTGAAAGGACTCGACCCGGTCGACACACATGGCAGATGTTGATTACGATTGCAATTGAGTTTGCAATTACGACACGTGTTCGGCTGTGAGTCTGTAGATATTCACGATTGGTTTAAAAACTAACTCACATCGGCATTAAACCGTGCAAACCGTTGCAAAGTGCATTTCAAGTACGATTGACTTTGGCCAAAAAGAGAAGAAAAAACCGATGGCATCGAAACTCAAATGAAGCTCAGCTGGAAACTCAGTTCAAAACATGTTTAAATTCCATAAATTTGTAATAATCAACTGGGAATGAGAATGTCTCATACACTTTTATAACAGGATACTTTGATTTAATGCGCAGACAGAGATACCAGAATTGAGCGAGACAGAACGAAATGGAGGCAAAAGCGCATAATTTCAGCATTACACTTTTTCACTCATTGCTAGAGAGATTTTTGTATTTTTTTAATAATCATTATATGTATCTCGCTACGCAATATTTTTCTAAAGCAAAGTGCCATCCCACAGGACATTCTCGCATTGAAGCAAATGCTTTACCAGCTTTTTAGTTTGTTTCGCAACTAGAAGCTTGTTCCATACAAATATATGTAGATATATTTTGGTGTGTGTGCTTGCCTTGCCGGCATTCAAATTCAGTAGTAGTTGCCAACTTGACTTGGGAACAGAGCTGTGGCGCAATGCTGCACACACAGTTGAGCCCGACGAGCGTCAGCGTCAATACAATTGCATTAATGATGTGGAGCGCACAGAAGCAGGCAGCACATTTAGTTGCTGCAGCTGCGTGGCCAAAACTCGTGTCGTTGTCAAACCTCAGGTTACGCCAAAAGTCGTATGAAAGCACACACACACACACCTTTGTATATTTTGATATATATATATGCAAATGCAACGGGCATGCATATGCATTTGTTTTTGGAGCACACGACAGCTGCTCACCTTCCGGTGCAGTGCTCAGGTTCTTGCCGTGGAAATACAGATCCACAGCACTGTGAATCGACCTCAAGTTTTATGCATATTTGAATAACAAGTACAATTGTTTTTGGTTGAAACTCGTGCGGTGCATGAATTCATACACTTGAATTGCGTCACTCAATCAATGATGATTATGTTTTCAACGGCCAAAAGAAATTAGCACCACCAACCGCCAATCAGTAAAGCCAACATTTTGCCCTTTAAATATCGAAATGCGGTGTGAAAATGATTGGATGTCAGGTGCAATTTGTGTAACAAACAAAAAGTTTTTAATTACACACCTATAACAACAAAGCTGCCAAAAATCCCACGCGGCAACTAGCAACAATGATAGCAACGCAATTGTTGCCCCAACAATTGTCTAAAATTGCCCAACGGCCATCCTTGATTATCGATCATTGTTGTGTGCATTCTCTGGACTGGTCTGCTTTATGGAAATCAAATTTCATAGCAAGTATTTTAATTAACGTTGCATGCCAAATCGATGCCAAATTTTGTGGGCTGTCCCAAATCGGTATTGATGCCACTTATTACTCTAGGCAACGCAAATAAATGAAACGATTTGGTTGCATTTATCCGCATAATGACGTCAATAATTATGGCCAATGCCAATTAGCACTGGTCCGTTACTAATGGCCTTCTGCATGTGCATGTGCTGTGTACTCTGTCTGCGCTGTTCATTTATTAAAGGTAAATATTGCACCCACATTGCTAATTGCTGCACGCTTATTTATTTTATAGTGCTTTTCAAAGCGCATTATCCCACCAGCAAAGCGGATCAATTGCATTCGTTAAAAAAGAAACGCGAATAACTTGATATTTTATATATAGTAAGTGCATTCCCATATAATAATTATAATATCAGTATTATTTATTCTTTAGCCACTTACTTATATGACTCTGTACTTTGATACTATATAATAAAAATAATACTTTTGTAACACAATATACGAGTAAAAGTGATATAAGAGTAGCTTGCGAATAGTCGAGATGATATTGTGATGTTTGTCAAAGTGCCTTCCTATTTGCTCGACTAAGTTAATCTTGAGAAGTTGTGTATGTATACAGAAAATTCGATATGTTATCGCACTTACGAGTATATATCTGCTTATCTACATACTGAGTTGTATTTTCTCCCATATGTTGTCGCAAGCATACATTCTGAAATCCGTTGATACACTAAACGGCTTAAAATATTTGTTGTATTTTTTTTTAAATGCGATTTATTTTTATTGTTGTAAGCCCGCTGAGTGGTAAGCTTGTGTGCATAGTGGTTACCTTATACCTTGGTTTCGTTTAGTAATTTGGATTCATATCTCTATTTACTTCCGTTCTCTCATTTGCTTTTGTGAGAGTTTTAAAAACGGACAACAACCGACGAACTTTTTCTTCTTTTTTTGTCATTTGTGTTGGCTTAATCCCCTTAATGGGCAACTAGTTTAGTCGGAGGCCTCAGTGTTATTACAGCTAAAAAGCTAAATGGTTGCCACCGAAGCTTAGCTAACCGACAATATATTAATATCACTCATGCACCCTGTTGGACCCATGTGTAGTCAAGAGTGAAGTTGTAAAGTTTTCCAGAATAGACAACATATTTTACTCATTTCAGATTTCAGTCACGTTAAGGCGTTGCGCATACTAAACTCAGAGCTGGCGGACACTTTGGGCAATTTGTTGTCGCGAGCCTGTGCCAAAACGCTGAATCCACATCAAGTTTATCCCGCGTCGCATGTCGAGCACTTGCCACAGCTGCTGCAAGACTTGGATGCCGCTAAGCGACTGCAGGAGGCGCTGCTACAACTGGCAGGTGAGTCATCTCAGCAGCCTGTCGTTTTTAAATATTTAAGCAGTCGCCGCTGCGAAGGAGTGCTGGCTGAGTGGACTTTGTTCCACGGATGTCACTGGCAAGCGCGCACTTCCGGCCAATAACTACGCGACAAGTGCACTTGCGAGCGCGGCCAGCCAGAAAGATGAAAAGTAATGCCCCCAATATCCATTTCCATTTCTCACTCGCATCTGCATTTGCATTTACAGGGCGCTGTGAGCAGCACTATGAGTGCAATCACTTCCACTTGGTGGCCGACACGGTTATTGCAACGCTGCATGCGGCCAACAATTTCTTTGAGTGCGCCAAGCCCTGGGAGCTTAAGGCGAACGGCAAAACGCCCGATGCGCAACGCCTGCAGACAATAATCGCAATGACAATGGATGCGTTGCGGCTGTGCGGCATTGTGCTGCAGCCAATGATGCCACAGCTAACCAGCCGCCTGCTCGATAAACTTAACGTGCCCAGCTCTGAGCGTAGTTGGCATCATTTGAACACTAGCTTTGCCACCGGCAATCAACAGAATCACCAGCTGGATAACCAGTGGAGTGCATTGCTATTCCAGCGCATTGTGGAGCATCAGGATAAATCTACACAAGAGGACCAGCAGCAATCATCTCTGTCGCAGTCGTCCAAGCGAAGCAAAACCAAAAAGGACCAGAAGAAAGCAAAGACAATTTCTTGAGCTGTTTCCCTCCACGACACGTACCTGTAATAAACAGTAACTGAACTCTTAACTCTCTACTGAATTTATTCATTTGGCTGCGTATTGTGACATTTATGAATTGTGTTTTATGCCACGCTGCGTATGCTTAATCTAAATAGCCACCCCAAGTGGCCACAAATCAAAGTCCAAGCACCACACAACTGGGCCCATTCTGCCAGCTAGCTTACTTTTGCCTAAGGGACCCAATTTGGACCTGCGCTCATTAAAAACCACTTAATTATGAAGAGCCGGCGGAATTGCGTTTGCCGATACAACAGGATCTGTTTCGCACTCGTATTCCGGCCGCATATCAGCGGCCATATTTTGTTATTTATTACACATAATTGAGATACGTTCAGCTGATCAAGCGTTATTTATGAGCAGTAGGCCAAGTGCCAAAAACAGCTGCGATGCCTTCAAGAGGAGAGTATTTAAGAATTTTAGCTGGAGAGGAACATTTTAATTAGTCGCCAAGCCAGCCAGCCAAGTTTAATGTTAATTCGAATGAGAATTGAGAATGAAAGAAAGCGAGTTGCTCAACATGTTACAGCTCAATGGTAGAATAACAATCTGTCATCACCGGTTATATAAATTGTTGAGCATTGTGTGTACGCCGCCTGTGATGGAACTCTAGTTGCACGCAACTCGAGGATGATGCTGCTATCCAGTATCGTGTTCGATGTGGCAAGGACCACTGCTCCCCTTGGAGGGGTGATTGCATGTTGATCCTGCGAGCGGTATGTGGGCTCCAGCACCTTTCATAATTGTTTGCATCAAAGTGGCGGCAACAGCTTGCCGCACGTTTGCGTAAACACATGCGAAGTGAGCCTAATTAGCGAAATAGACAGATCCGACGATGGGCAAGCGATATGCGTAGGTAGGTATGCAGTTTACGGACTTTTGCCGTGTACGTTGTTTTTAGACGGCATATTTCTGCAAACGGCATTTGTGGATGCCCAAAAGAATTGCTCGTTTGCGCTACCAATAGCAACAAAAAGGTAACAACTGCATAGTTCAGTATGCAAACGATTGGACGAAGCTCTTTCCGAGGTCCGTTTCCAATTAGAACTCACAGTTAAAGCCAACTTTATATTCAAATAACGAAACAACGCTAATCATTTTTTAAAGTATTTGGTCACTTTATACATATGTTAAATTTTTTGTCAGAAGTCATAAATACATTTTTTTATTACACCAGTTTTTCTTATTTAACTGAAATTTATATTTTCCGTTTGACCAGAGCAATTTTTGAGGTAAATGTATGTAATTGGTAATATTTGTATCTTTGTGTGCTTTAGATGGCAAATCATATGTTAAATTTAGTATAAAAACAATACAAATAGTTGCCTTGAAGTAATAAAGTATTGCTTAAAATTGTTCTCATTTAGAAAATCTGTGTTTCGCCGTTGTCAAAACTAAGGTTTAAACCTCCTGAGCGACTTGTAATGTGATTTGTCTTAAATATAAAATTTCCCGCTATTATTTGCACACTCCGTGTTAGGTAAACACGTCAGTTTGTTAATAAATTGCAATGTGCTCGTGAAAAACGGGGCCTGTGGGACTGAAGCTTAAAGTGGTTGGCTTGTTGCAAGAAAAGCAGCAATATGCGAAACAACTTGCTTGTCTTGTTACCCTTGCATAATAAATTTAATTATGCACGCGGAGTCAGAAGAACAGGTGGGCAGGCGAGTAGTGGTAGTCTGCCAGCAAACGTTCAGTGGTGACCGCAGGATGCCAAACATTGGAGGTCGTCGCCTAGGGTAATACCTTTAATGATGCAGTTTGAGTGCTGCTTGATCTGGAGAAGGAACGTGAAGGGGCGCATTATTGGTGGTGCACTTTGATTAATTGACATTGCATGTGTTGTTGCAATTGCGCCTACTACCTGATGGCGATGTATAATTAAATTGCATCGCGTGTATTACTCGGCGTATGCGCAATACTGTAATCAAGTTAGTTGGCTCTGTAATGCTGTAATGTTGCACTGCCTGCAGCTGATTTTATCAATCTTAAACAGACAGATGTAAAATGAGCTGGAGTGAGGGATCAGAGCACAAATTGATTTCCTTTGGCGAATAGGAGTACAGACAATTGGCATTCGTATCCTTCGTCTTTTGTATGCTGTATCCGCTTAAAAATACCAAAAATTGCACTTGAATGATGTGCACACAACAAACTGATAGAGTAGCTGCCAAAATACCAGAAGCAGCTGCCGCCGTGTCTGTTGCCTACTTTCATATTCAAAAGTAAATTGTGCTCTGATTAAAAATCCTACAGCTTCATGTGCACTTTAATTTGCACACTTCTGCCAGCGATTTAAACAACATTCTTGCTGTGCTATTGCTCCTGCTGATGCAAGGTGCACTTCGTGGTCTACTTAGTCAGCATGGATGCTGGGTATGCGCTGACTGCATTTTCAAGTGAAAGTTCAACAGCTGCATGAGCTGCAAATGGCAATTCATGGCACTGGTGTGCCAGCAAGTATGTTCGCTATGTACTGAGTTTAATTTCTTTTATTATTTTCTACAGATGCAAGCAAAACTCGTTAACTTAATTTCTACAAGTAGAATTTTACTGTTTTCCTAGATTACAAAAAAATACTTAAGAATTTTTGAAAAATATGGCTATTTGGAATACCTTTTCTCAGTTAAATATTAAATATGTAGTGCATAAGTAAATGAATTACGAACTGTAATAAATAAAACATCGGTCACGACTATAATAGTTATATTTGTGCAAATATGTTTTTCACAATATGCAATTCAAACATTTTATTCTTGTGGTGGGTGCAGTAAATTTGCAGTCGGAATCAGGTCAACAGCCAGTGGCAAGGTCCTTTTAATTTGCACATTAACGAATGAAATATGCTAATTGAACAAAGCATATTTAGCCTTTAATTTGAATAGCTTATTAATTAGCGCAGATTTCTGTGGCCAATTTTGGTTTAATCTATAATCAAAGCAATAAAGGACAACTCGAACAATTTCAAGTATGCCATAATGTAATTTTAAGTCTTTTTTGAGCCGAATCGTCCACAGTGTAAATGCTTTGCTGCCTCACATAATTTGTAATTAAATTTCACTGAAAAATGCTACCAAAATCCTTAATATTCTGACACGCACAAAAGCACACACACACACAGACCAGGCGCATCGCCAGCAAGGATCGTCATAAACTATTTGAGTCATTATCCCTTTTAATGAATTTTTCTGCATGCTCGGCTTATACTTTTTAGTATTCTGTGGCAAACCTATTTTGCGCTTGCCTCGCCCATGCCGAACTTTTGTCTCCTTGTCGCTGCAGCCGTTGCCAAAGTAAATATTTTACTATGCCACTATTTAAAGCATACTTTCAGGCTGTGGGCTGTTGGCTGCCGTCACAGCTGGAGAGTCCACAAAGCACGCAGGAGAAGCAACAACCACAGCAACGGCAACAACACTGCGGAAGCAACAGACTGGTAGCCATTTTATTTTATAATATTTTTTTAGGTCAAAATGTCGTAGGGCTTTTATTAACCTCATGCTCGAGGATGTTTGTGTCTGTGTTTTTGTGTGTGTTGTTCGGGTATTGATGTTGCTGTTGCTTCGCAAAGCTTTAAATGCGGCTTAGTGTTCGAGCTAGTTGAATGTGCGATCAAATAACTAATATTGGCCATGTCAGAACTTTATTACTTATTTGCGCAATTAATACACATTTTAGACTCTGGAATATCAAACAAATAGGGACACTCTCTGTGTGCCATCCTTTCCTTTGGGACCTCTGCTATAAAAACTATTAGACACTTGCCGATTTAGTTATTTCCACTCTACTTAAATATAAACAAGGAACATTGTACAACTTTTTACGAAAATGGAATGGGAATTAATTTGCAGCACTTTCGCAAGCTGCCCTTTTTTTGTGTTTGTTTTTTCTAGTTCGCGTGCATCACAACGCAATAAATATGAGCTCTGAAGCCAGATGCCAGGAGTAGCAGAGGAAAAATGTATTATTAAAATGCAAAATGGTAATTTGAAGTTTCCAAGCAATAGCTCGAGTTCAAGACTGGCAGGATGATAGTAGACAGATAAGCGAAACAAAATTTATTTCAAATGCAATATTCTGTCTGTTTTCTTGTGTATATTTTCGTGTATCTTGTTTGTAGAAATTTCAGAGTAATTAATTTCATTGCATTGAATATTAGTATTAAAGTACTAAGAGTTATGTGAGTTACATTTTGCCAATAGCTGTATCATCCATCAAAGTAATTCAAAACATACTTTGTTGTACAATATCAGGGTTAATACACAGATAACTAGCAGAAACTATGGGAAGGGAAGTAATGGACAGCATATTCATTAAATCTACTGAACAGGCATCCTAATTTACACTGTAAAATTATTGAAAATGTCAACAGGAACAACTTCTCAATTGTTCTAGACTAACAGAAACTGATTCAAGACATCGTCTGTCCTGTCAAAGGCTACACGCAACGTTGCCTGGCATTGCAAGGAGCTCTAAAATCATCTAAAGCAATTTAATAAATAGTGAAGCACAAGAATAGGTGCTGAGCTTCTATCTGAGCCGTTTGACTTTTGTGCGCTTAGTCCTTAAGCACCGAAACTCGTCTGTGCAGCTTGATAGAGACACAGACAATAGAGTATATAAGCTGTCGTTGTGCATATGAGTGTAAAATATTCACTAAGCTGACTTTTCTCTTGGCATTTGACGTGGAGTTAATGGTTGAAATGACATCTCTCTCTGTTTTGCATACTCTCACTTACATTTTTGAGTAGGAAAAAGTGTGACGTCGAGGACGAAGAGCCGACTAATTAATGCCACTCAACCTGGTACTGAAAAGGTTTCATTTCAAAGCGCACAATGGAGCCAGCCAATTAAAAATGACAATGACATAAAGACAAAGCTTAAATTCGTCTTGTGACAATAAATCCACTTGATTTCCGCTCATATGGCGCAACAGACTGTCGACTTTCACGTGAAAGGAATGCGGAATAAAAGGAATCGCCCCTCAGCAGTTGGCGTTGAGCCGCTTTAAATGTTTTTGTTTGTTTTGCTTAGCTTCGGGTGCCGGGGAATAAGACACAGAAGCAACAGACTGAAATTTTTAGCTACAAGTATATTTCGGGGCACAAACAACTACATAAAAACAAGAATAAAAATGAAATACAAATCTGAGCGGGTGTAGCGAACATAAATCTCATCAATCAAATGGAATTGTGCGCATAATGTTATCGGCTCAACTTGAAGCAGATAACACAACTCAACTCAACTCAACTAAACTAAACTCAGAGCTTCCAGTTTTTAGATTTCGACCCTTTTTGTTGGGGGCGATTTCACTTTATTGTTACAATCTGTTAAAGTAGGCCCCCCTCAGTTTGGCCTACAACCATTCTCGAATTGTAAAAACTGTGTTGCTTTATATCTAAATTTTACATTAAACTTGTATATTTATTCTGCTATCAAGCATTTGGGCAGCTTTAGGGCTTGTTGTATTTGTTATGTTTTGTTCGCTCTTCCATTAAAACATCCGGGTCCATCGAGTGCAAATAAAAAATAAAAATTATTGTTATTCTTGGTTTATTGTATTGTGGCATTCAAACTGCATGTATAAAATATTTATCAAACACTTCAATGGAATCTAAAAATGTTATTTGTAATATTTTTGTTACGTTTAATGTGTTCCAAAATGTCCAAAATAACAGTTTGTCTTTATTTTTTCCATTGCTTAGTTTTTTGTTTATTATTTTTGTAGTTAAATGCATTTTAATGTTTTTGCATGTAGAAAATACAATATACGGATTATCATAACTTGGTGAACTACTAATATCTTGATGGTGATTTACAAGCGTACTCTTACTGAACTCTTCGTGCCACTTGCCAATAATTGACTACAATTTGTAATATACACTTGTTGTATTGTTGTATTCTTGTAGCAGTCAAGAGAACTTCAGAGTTGAATCAAAAGATAGTACGAGTATGTTGGTTTTTTGTTTTTAGACTGCATTTTTGTTTGGAATTTTGTTGTATTTGGTTTTGTTTGCGGTTTTCGGCATTAAGGTCGAGTGAGTAACTTGGTTATCTAGCGCTAAGCGTTTAATTAAGTCACCTAATTATTTATGAAAAGGAATTTTCCTTTCAGAATACTCAAGCAGTCGCCTATATAGCAGCGTGGGACTATATTGATTATGTTCGTACACAATCAAGGCCGATTTGTGTCAATATGCCTTTGAGTGGGGGTCAACTTGAGTGACGTAAATGGATTGTGATTATGGCCCGACCGGCTGTTACTGCGGCTGCTGCCACTTGACATTTGTGTGATGGAAATATTCAAAAATGGTGTTCTAACATCAAGTGCAGTTTGAAGGAAACTGGGTAGCTATTAACAGCGAGATTTTCGCTTGCTTACAACCAGCAGATTCTTCGTAATAAAAGGCATTACCGCCTCAGGGAAAAACTTTATTGCCGTCGATATTTGAAAAGTTGTTGCTAATTTTGCAGAAGCACTTGAACAAATGAAATTTCGTGTAATTAACAGAAGTGATTGCTGCCGGCGCACCCGACGGAGCAAGACTTTAATAGACAGCGGTATGAAAAGTGCGTAAACTTCAAAATACGTCTGAATTATGCGTAAAGTTCATCCAAAAGTTTTAACTAATCGATAAGTTGGGTTAGGCAAGGCAAAAGTAATTCCTAAAGTAAGTTCACTGTTGGCTAAACTTCCCTCTGGATGTGTGGGTCCTCAAGCGTATGTGTGTCTTTATGTGTGTGGGTGAAACAAAGCATGATAAATGATAACTGTGGCCAGCAATGTATATTTCATTTCGGTTAGCAAATAACAAACATCAGTGCTGGCCATAGCCAGAAACGGAGAAATCAAGATAAATAGCGTTTGAAATGTTGCTGTTACTTTTCAACTGGATCCAAAATTGTTATACACTCGAGTGAAGCGCAGAATGCAGACATGTCGGTGCTTTTGCTCTCGCGCTATATAAATAAAATGGTAAACAACAACGACAACAGCAGCAGCAACAAAAGCAACGGAAATAAGCAACCACATTGACAACGAGCACATTTGCAACATTTATTGAGTCGTTGAACGAGTTGAATGGGTTTGAATTTTATTTTTAAACACTCGCAGACTGAAGTGAACGCAACAAGGACTAAGCGAGCATATGCTATTTAAATATTGATTTCCGAGCAGTGACAAACACGCACTCCACAATCATACACACATTTGCACACAGACAATCCGAAACACAGCCAAACAAATATAAATGCAGTGGTAGGTAAAATGCAGTAGTATTAAGTGCCGCTCATGCAAATTGGCAACAAGCTTTGCAAAGGAAAAGCAAAATAAATAAAAAAGCCAATTGAAAAATTGTATATCTTTTCTGTGTCCACAAAACATTGCTATGGCGCGTACGGAGTCAGTTTGTGATTCTCATTAATTGCTATCTTAAATATACTTACATTTATCCCAATCAGGTATATCGATTTTAATTAAAATACGATTTATATCCCTGCGGAAATTCAATACCAGCTGAAAGAAAAGCAGTGGATTTTGGTATGCTCAAATCGAGTTTTCTCAGTGACGGGTTACATTGTAAATAATAGTCGGTCACAAATTTTTGTTTATATTGACAATTTTACAATAGAGCAAAAATTACGAGTATTGATATAAGTATTATATAAGTAATCAATAAAATAATTGCTGTGATAGATAAATAGAAGATGAGTGAACGGAAGAAAGTTATCTTGATGCCTGAAATGAAACATAATAGTTAACTGCATATAGAATTTGAAGTCAGCAAGATGCTTGCTAAACAAAGTGTTTAAGTTAAGCATCGAGCAAAGCCACAACTCCTGTTGCTGTGGGCCTTATTCGACAGCGATCTGAAAGTATTTGTGAGGGTCTTAGCCGTAACCTCTAGAGGTTGCAGGCTAAAGCGGGAGCCAAAGCCAAACACAAACAGACGATAATTAGACTCATTTAACGAAGAAGCCTGTGGCATTGACTCCTTGGCAGCGTGAGCATAAGGCCAGTGCAGCTGAGCTGAGTGCTTAAAAGCCAAACGACTTAAGAGTCAACCGCAGTTGCAATTGCAAGAGTATATTGCAGCCTGGGGCTCCCATGGGTGGTTGGTCATTATCGGTGCAATGTGAAAAGCAATTTACCAGCGGCATGAATTATTTGGGACTATAAATGCTGGAAATGTGTGGAATTTACGATAAGTGATTGTCAGGTGCAGGGCACACAATCGATGAAATCCTTCAGCCACAAAGTGCCAGCAAAGTGCCTGCAAGTATGCAACGCATTTTGTATCTACCAAAAACAGACGGCAAAAAGTTACTCAGTCAGTCAGTCAGTCAAGCGTTGCGGCTGCTTTTCAATCAAGCATATAAAATGCTTAAATTGGTTGCCCGTGCCAAAGCATGCGTTAAATTGTTGCTGCCAAGTCCTACAGAGCTCACTGAGGCGAAATTCGTTGCAAGCTGCCTCGAGCAGCATGCTTCACGTTGCACGAAGCTTATTCGGAATACTCACATTGAAAATGTCGTAAGTCGTTTAGTTCAAAATTCGCAAAACTTGGCTAGGCATAGAGTTTAGTAATGATTTGAGGAACACATTTACTTGACCAATTTCGCCACATAAGTTTTGGATAAGCAAAGAATTTAGTGATGGGTCGGCGAACACATTCATTGTTCATCAAATGCAGGCACATATTCTTCAACGCAGTGCGGTGCAGATATTTAAAAATTTTTATAAGCCATTTTCATATGCGGCTGCCACATCAGTTGAATGCATTCTGAATGCATGCTGCAAAAGTTTAGATATTTTTCAAGCGCCAGCAAACAAACATCAAATATTTACCTTTGAATATTGCTCGAACAGGAAAGCCATTTACGAGGTCATTGTGAATATTTACATTCCAGTGGAAATGCCAGAGGAATGCTTCCACTGCTATTTATTATTTTTTCTAAAGCTCATAAGTAAATGACTTCAAAGAGCTTCAAAGCATTATATACTCGTACACAAGATAAGAAAATGCTTAAAAAATATGAAGATATAAAATAAATATTTAATTTCGAAGCAGCTGTTTTGAATGCTGTGCGTACGTTTCTATGCTAAAAATAGCTTCGTACAGGCAGATGTCCTATATTTTATTTGATTTGATAAATATATGTGGATAACAGCATTTGCAGCAGGGATTGATTTTGATTTATCTACTCTCCACAGAGCATTGCACTTCTGTCTACCGATGATTGAAGTGGGCGACAGTCGCATCAATCATCAAGCTTTAGGCTTCGGCGATATCTCGATTGATTTTTTATAGTGCGTACTAGGGTAGCAATAACTATATGCACTTGCCCCTTAAAATATTTTGTTCATTACCAATGCAGTTGTAAATTCAACTTTGCTGAAAGTGTCCTCTGATTTTATATGCAATGAAAGTTGGTCGCCGCATAAGCCGAACATCGTTCATGAACTCTTGTTAGGTCAAAGTGCATGATGCTGTGGCTCTTGCATCTAAAATGCTGTGGTGTTAGTGGTGTCTGTGCCTCGGTGGTTTTTCGTACTCAAAGGCATAACAGAATAAAGTTTTTTTGAAACACTCACAGTCAGTCAAGAACTTTCCATAGTGGTCTTAAATTTGACATGTTCTCGTTTTTTTTTCCATTCTAGCAGCGACCTTTTGATGTTTTTTCTTGCTGGCCGTTGAGTGCCAAACGTCTTTGCTCAGAGCTATTTTAAAATGATTGGCTTTTATGTCAATATGGATCTTACTTGTCTCTATAATATACTCTACTCGTCCTGGCGGCCAGTTTCTTTTTTATTTTTCCTTCAATTCTTCATTTTTTTCATTCCTTCTCGGTATTCTTTAAGTGTTTTTATTTTGAGTGGCCCAATAAAGCACAATAAATATACAAACAAATGTTTATACATTTTTGCTGGAATTTCGCCAGCAGGCAAGTGTCGCCAAATTCTCGTCGCGTTTTAATAGCGCTCAGAAATGTTAGTCCAAGCACTTTGGCTCCGTGACTGCTATTCAGCTAAAATAAAGCATGGTGGCTTGTGACTTTAAGCGCGGCCCTAACAAGTGGTGGATGTTTCAGAAACATGCTTATCTTGTTGCTTATGATATTCATTCAGAATTCAGATTATACATTAAATACACCTTGCGATTTCCACAACACATTTCCTCCTTCCTCCTCTCAACACCTCTTCGAGCACAGCCGGCGTTGGTAAACGGCTTGCTATAAATCTTCCATTGCACATGTATAAGTCAAAATGAATCCAACCAGAATTAAATTAAAATGCCAGCTTCTGCTTCAGGTCACAAATCAAATTTTCGCACCGTGTGGGCAACAAATAATAAAGAACGAATACCAGAATGTGGCAACGAAAAATCACATTTGCAATGAGTTGTCGATAAGCCGAAGCGTAAAATAAGCATTCGTCACTAAATTTTATATTTCACACTCGGCTGAGGCGGCGAACTTGAAATAATTGTGTGCACATAAATTTAAGCTTTGAAAAAACCCACAAAATTAAATTGAACAGAAGAGGATTTGGGTTTGATTTTGAATTCGATTAGCTGGGCAGCAGGTGGGTGGACAGTGGGAGCGTCAGTTAGTCAGACAGACGTGTTAAAAGTTGCACGCACAATTGATTTATGAAAATTTATTGCCCACATGTGGCGTATACGCAAAGTTTACCAGAGCTCGCGCCCTCTGGTATGCAACACATGTTGGTATATCCTTGTCAAGGATATCAATATGCATACCACGACAGAGTACGCCCAAAAACAGTATAATTAACGGCAGCAGGCTTGGGTCCCTGCTTCAAAGCATAGAGTACGTGTGGTTAATATGATTCGATACGGCGTTTAAGCAGCTTACCAAGTCTATTTGGAATTGTCAACAGATCTAATCGTTTGAGAGTGACAGAAAATCCTATTAACATTTATAACTTCAAATAGTACTCAGTAGAAAAATATGTTATGCTGGAAATTCCGTAAGTTATAGGAGTCATTTACTGTGTAGTAAGTACACATTTTGCAAACAAATCTTAAGCTATTTACAATTTTAAATTTTACTTTCTGGGAAGTTGCTTCTTTTCTAATGCAATCAATGAGCACCACCAAAAAATAGGAAAATATATTGCTTTTATTTATGCTTGAGGATAGTTTATTATTCCAGTAATCGAATCAAGCAAATATACATTTGTACGTCATCCATCCATATCCATGTACAAATACCTTAACCGGCTGTTGTTGGTTTTTGTGATTTAAATCGTATGTTTGATACGGCTTGCCGCATCAAGGGTCATGTCCCAGACATCGGTTTGTGTGGTGCAATAAAATCCGATGCATAAAAGGTAATGAGCCAAAAAAAAAACAAAACAAAACAAAACACATTAGTTGCTGTTGTTAGAGCAACCACGCCCATCAGGCCGCCTCAATCACATAATGAATATCGTGGGCATATTGCAGCTCTTACATTGCTTCATAAAATCAAGGACAGCTCAGACAAGCTCATAAAATGACGGCGATCGACGGCTACCTACGACGAAAATCGCATAAAATTTACGCAAATCGTTCTTGTTGTTGTTTTTGCTGTGGATGCTGGTATTGCTATGCATAAATTTGGGACAAATATAATCAAATGTCCAGAGAATGCGAGTCAGCAGCTGATTTATGCGCTGATAATAAAATGAAATTGTTGCAAATACGCCTCGTTGAACGGAAACGAAACATGTGCGTATGTCAATATATATATACATATTTATATATACTCGTATATATATTGAGTACATCATGCTAAACTATGTAGCCTAAGCCATCCTGGCATTGTTTGCCACATAGAGAATAATAACGTGCTACGAAAAGCATCAAGTTGCATTCATTGAAATTTCAAGTAGACAAAACCCAGTCAAAAAATGAACTCAGGCGGAGATAGCAACAAAGAGCATGCGGATAATCAATCTTTGGATAGTTCCTTCTTTGAGACTCTGTGGCCATTGATATTGGATGATAATCAGTGCCGTCTGCAGAGCGAATCCACAGATTATTTTGTGCCGAGCAAGAAATTTGATCAGCTGCATTGGCATACATTGCTTGCTAAGGTGGGCTTTCCGGACTATCAAAAGCCGCATGATCTGCGCTGCTGCGAGGCCGCCAAGCAGCTGCATGAATCCGAGCAGCACGCCGAACAGGAGGCCAATGCAGCTGCACTGCTCCAGAGTGCTGCGGCACTTGCCGATTATAAAGTAGCTGGCTCGCAGGCCATCTGTCCTGTGGACAAACAAATCGAGCAACTTCGGCAAAAACGGGAACGCTGCCAGAAATTGGCTTATGACTTTGCTAATCGCAAATATCCGTGGACAATGGCAAGGCAATCTCATGAACATGACTTTATTCTCACGACTGAGCTTCGTCACCATTTCCGGTGCCCGATGGAGCGCAGGATATTGGAGGGCATCAATCAATATAATTGCAAGTTGATGCTGATTGATGCTAGCACTGATGTCTGTGTGGATGACTTTAAACGCTGGATCAAGTTCCGGCCCTATGCTCAAATTTTGGCCATTGTTCGTTGTTCACGTGTCGAGCGTCATTTGCAGTTGCTCAATGCGTTCAACACGCTGCTGGTGGAGGAGGACATACAGAACAGTTGGCACCAAGAGCTGCAGTTCTCTCTTCATACAGGCCTCAAGGAGGCCAAGAGACTCCAGCTACTTACTAGCTGCGCCGAGGCATTTGTGTTTATTTTCTCACGCTATCGCGGTCTTTGCACCTGCGATACTTTCACAATTTTGTGCAGAACGTAATGTTAATAATGTAAAGTTTAATAATGATTTCACAATCTACTAATTCATTACTTAAATTATAAGATTTCAAAATTAATTGATCAAATTTCCTGCCTGGAATCGATGTGATCTATCGCAACTATTTGTTTATTTATCACTATTTTGAACATTTGTTTAAGGAAATCATTGTAGAATTGTTTTTCCTTCTATTAATTGAAAACTCTTCGTTATTATATATGTTTTTGCATTAATAAGCAAAGCTGTTTGTTTAATCTTCCAATAGTAAGATAATAAAGGAGGATTCTTATCAAGAAGATAAGTAAATACGTGAACAGACACATGCGCGGCACCCATCGTGACCGTAATAAAACCTTCAATGATAAGAGTTCTCCGAACTGATAGGATGATGAGTCTAGACGCATTTGCAGCAGTAAATATGTACCTAGCTAATCTCCTAAGTAGGATAAGAATAAATTGTATGTAGATCAAAGACATTTAAGTTATCAATAAACCTGCCGAGGCCAATCGGCAGCAGTCTATGTTCGATCCTCAACCAACTTCGTTCGTGTTATTAATTTGCTCTGGAGATCAGCTTCCAGTTTTGAATCGCTTGCATTTTAAATACTGTTAAAGTGTATCATAAACGCTATTGAATGATGAAAAAATTGCGTTTGCATTTATTATTAATATTTTTACAACGATTAAGAATGTTCTAGTCAATTGAGCCCAACTTGTTTTGATTCTTTATTTGTATGTTTCTCTGTTTTTTTAAATGAATTTAATTCGTTTTTTGTGACTTTCTACATCGATTGGGTTCAGCATTTAGTTGGAAATTACTTATCATTAAATGACTTGCACGATTCTAAAGTGTTTAAGTAACTCAACAAACAGCGTCCAAATCATATTGGTTGTACTCTTACTCTTGCATATTCTTACTCTAGTTTGTGATCTCAGCGTTATTAACACATATCGATAGTTATGGATATATCGATCTATCGAAGGGAGCAGGTTGATGCTGATCAATAATTTATACAATTATTTTCTGGGATCGAAGGTGCTTAATTCTGTCTGTTACATGCTTCTCCACCACTTCATTCTAAGCATTTTTGATCGATACAGCGTATAAAAATGAAGTATGCATAATTTAAAGTATAGCCGTTGAGAAGCATAATTTGAATCTTTTAAAGATATTAGTCTTAAATATGAGTTTCATGCCTTTCGATAGGTCGTCAATAGCCTGTCAGTTGCCCAAGCTTATGCGTGAGTGCTCATGTAGTGGGTGCCTAATGCGCCAATTAACGTATGCCATAACGCCTCAAGGGCAATCAAAGCACTTCAAGAGCGCACAATTTACAGCGCGCATGCACTTCCTGCTGCTGGTAATAGGCAGCTGCTATCGACTGTTTGTTTGGATGTTTGGCTATTTGTTGCGGAAGCAATTCACCTTGAGGAGCAGTCAAATTGGTCGGATATAGATGTCTCAACAGGGCGTCGGAGCTGGCGGGAAGCGACTGGAGCTGTCACGAGTGCCAATAGCGCCAACTTTGTGGGCCATTAGCTCCGTAACTTGGTAGCAAGTTGCGGGCCAACAAGAAGCATATTTCATTTCAATTATTTGGCAAAACGAATGAAATTTACGCGAAATCCGAAAAAATTACCACAATAGCTTAACAAACTTGAGCTGATTATAAAAGTTACTGTGAAAAAAAAGAAACCCTCTAAGCCATAACAACAATGCCACCCCACCCAAGAGAGGAGGCATCATTCCTCCGGCCAAACAACAAAGATTGGCTGCGTTTATTGTTGTTAAAAGTTTTGCCAACGTGTTGCTACTTAAACAAGTACATACAGACATACCATCGCATAATGCTATTTTCAATATTAGTATATTTTCATAAAAAAAATTGCGTTACAATATTCAAAAGTTGTCTTATCGTGAGGTGCGGACTTTAACTTTTTTATTTAATAAGCGAAAATTGCGACGCTCCGTTCGTTTGGGAGTTTCACAGCACACGGAGACTAAATGAAACCCAACCAAAAAATGCATTTGATATTGCCCAGCCGATCGCTCGGTTTCGCTCAGTTCATATCAGCTACAGCTCTGAAACGGTTTTAATCGCATAGTAGAAGTTGACGCTGCTCAGCCTTTGCCTTGCCCCAGCATTTCCCACCCAACAATCTGCTTTGCCAGAGGAAAGTCTGCCTACTTAACTGGTAATTCCAACGCATACGCATTGCTGCATACAAACATAGCGTTACACTATTAAAATACCAGTTTTTCTTATCTTCATTTAATAGGCGAGGTTCATTGCCAGAAGCACGGATGTAAAATATGTTTAGTTGTGGGACCAAGTGTTTATAAAGAAAGAACTAGATTATACCAGATTTGAAGATAAAATAATATTTTGTTATGCTTAGATTTGTATTATTCGATGTTTACTGATTAAAGACTTGCCTCGAACTGAATATTCCAACCTGCGTAGCTAAATTCTACGCAAATGTATGATATGTCGATCCCATTTATATATTTATAGAAATATATATATATACATTGATTTAATACATGTGCCGTCAAACTAGTTTCGCTTAGAAAAAGTACAGATTCTGTGAAGAGCGAATTACGCATAGATAGATGCGTATAGAGAGAGAGGGAGAGAGAGAGAGAGAGAGAGAGAGAACGAGAGAGAGCACGAAGAGAGTGAGAGATACACATTGACCAAACCAGTTTAAGGAAGAGAAAATGAGTAGAAGCGTCATATTTTTATACCCATATCAAAACATAAACAAATCGCCTGAACAAGCGGAATAATATTAAAGCCCGTTTTAAGCCACAATTTCACAACTCGGTATATTATTATGCACGTGTATAACAATATATTTACACTTTTATATGTTTCTGATACTGACCCATGAACTAGCAATTTCATCCGACTTGCGTAAACCGCTTAATCTTAGATAGCTGAGGGGCCGGGCAAAGCCCGCAAACCTGTCCTCAAAT
This sequence comes from Drosophila basisetae, assembly GCA_035041595.1. Taxonomy (NCBI): domain Eukaryota; kingdom Metazoa; phylum Arthropoda; class Insecta; order Diptera; family Drosophilidae; genus Drosophila; species Drosophila basisetae. Next base: position 9,007,651 of record JAWNLB010000147.1, on the reverse strand, counting down.
TGAGGTCCGTCGATTGCATCTACGTTCGGGGATTTCTCCGAATGGGTTGAGAGAGGGAGAGGAGAGAACGCGAGAGAGGGAGAGGGAGAGCGCGCCTAACTCAGATGTACATTTGATAATACCAAGCTGATTGGCAATGTGCTTGCTCAGTTCTCGCACAGCTCATATCAGCTACAGTTCTGAAACGGAGTTCAATGGCGCTCGCATCGCAAACGGTGATGTTGAGGTTGACGCTTCTCAGTCTTTGTCTACACATTGTCTTGCCACAGCGTCTGCCACCCAACGACTGCAACCACATCTTTCACTACCAACGGAGGGGAGATATTTGGATTGGCCATGCCACGCCCCCTGTGGATGGCCTCAGAAGCGTTCATTGGGTGCTGCGCTTTATGGCACATGGTGCCAGCCTGGTATGTATGTAGGTAGCGGATCAGTTATCTGACTCTGTTCTCATTGTTGTTCTTTATCACAATAGCCGGGCACAGTTGGTGGATTGGAAGGGTATCCCGATAAGGCGACCGCTCTACAAAATATGCATAATGGCGGGCGCGCTGAAATCTCTGTGGGCTTCTATGGTTACTGGGATGAGCTGCCCAAGATAGTCGAAATCAAGCTCAATGATGATGTGCTGTGCACATCATCCGGATGTGAGTAGTCAATGGATAATAACAAGAATTTTGCGGTCAAAGCTGTGATTTCTATAAATCGTTATAGCATCTCGTAACAGTTATTAGATGGGCACAGTGCCAATAATTACTGCTATTTAAATGCTAATTCACCACGAACCCATTGAACATGGCTAGAAAGAGTATGGTGAAAGTAAATAACAGGCAGAAAGCAGCATTTCTTACCCCACAGGGTATATATATTTCTGATCAGCATCAACAGTCGAGTCGATCCAACCGTGTCCGCGTTTTCGTCCGTATGTAAGAACGTCATATCGACTTAGCATTTGAACTATAGGATTTTATATATCATAGGCAGATCAAGTTTATTTCATTCTATCGATAATCTCCTCGATTATCAATAGAAAAGAAATCCACAACTCGGGTTGGTTTCAATATCTTAGACGTGCTCAACAGATAATATTTAAATATTTGTGTTCGAGATATTTTCTTTTAGTCGTACTCTCTCTTAACTGTTTTATCTTCATTCTGGATAAGCGTCTGCCTGGTTTTATCACATATTTTTTTGCTGCATTATTGAAGTCGGTTAAGATATGTATGCAAAACACGGGATTGTGACTCATAAATGTATTGGGCAAGTTGTACACAAGCAAAAAATTAATATTATTGCTATCTTGTAATTATAGATGGTGCACCCTCAACGACATTAACTCGAGAGATAACCATGTATGTTACAACGTCGGGTGTAAGTACAGATAGTCATGTGATACGAAATAGCAGACCTGCATTTCTAGATAAGATAAAAACTACTCCTGTACAGCCTACACCAAGGCCTACACCAAGGCCTACACCAAGGTCTACACCAAGGCCTTCACCAATTCTTGCACCAAGGCCTCCAGGAAATCCTATATATGGTCCCAACTTTGCTAACAATCCATTCTTGTTGGGGGCAACGTCCAGGAAACCCATCACTAATGTTGCCAATATTGCCAATGTACCCAATGTTGTCCCTGTTGTTCATGTGGACACGCAGGCGTCTCCAGCAAGATATGAGTGCGGCGTAGAGGGTTTAGTTGGCCTACAGATTGGCGGTGAGACGCTGCCTAGAGGACGTTTCCCCTGGCTGGCCGCACTCTATCACGACAGCAATGTGGACGTCAACAAAATCGAGCTGTCCTATAAGTGCGTGACAACATTGGTCTCTACACGTACTGTCATAACAGCGGCGCATTGTGTCTACGGTTTCACGCCGGCTCAACTGAGGGTTTATGTCGGACGTCATGACATAACCATGCACCCCGAAAAAGATGCCACCCTAATGGCTGTGGAGTTGGTCCGCACGCATCCTGACTTTGTCGGCAATCTGGTGCCTGATTCGGATTTGGCTCTATTGGTGCTCGTCGAGCAGGTGCATTACTCTACCTATGTGCGTCCCATTTGCCTGTGGACCAGCAGCACTACGATACACATCGGTGACAGCGAGCAAACCTCTGTCGCCGGCTGGGGCACTGATGGCAACGCCAAACCAACTCGCTTTCCCACAACGGTAAATGTGAGGCCGGTGTCTAATGAGGAGTGTCTGCGGGGAATGCTCACCGCCAAGGACTTTTTGACGCCCCGCACCCTGTGCGCAGGCAACAGCCAAGGACATGGGCCTTGCTTGGGTGACTCCGGCGGCGGTTTGATGGTACTACGTAACGGTCGCTGGTACGTGCGAGGGATTGTCTCATTGGCTCAACGTGCCGGCAATAGTTGTGATTTGTCGCGCTTCGTCATCTACTGTGACGTTGCTAGACATCTCGACTGGATAGAGCGTAATATTGTGAGATAAGCTATTACAATTAAGCTAACGAAATAAACAAAAAGCTGCCTGCTTAAATAGTAATAGAAGCGCAAATGTGTCAATGGGAGTGTTGCCGCCTTCCGAGTTCTATACTCAGTTTTTACACAGCTCTCCAGAGTCGACGTCGGAGATTGTGATGGCTTCTATGCGCTTTATCAATTGCAGCACGATGTAGTATTTCCAGTTTGTTTAACATACTCGCTTCAGCAACGCCACACGGAACGCTATTGAACAGCTCAGATCGACTGCATTTTTATTCGCCTAATAACGCTTGTCGTGTATCCACTAAACAATTGGACAACTGAGTTTTCATTTAGAACTGATATTTTTAAAATTTGGGTAATTCCATTGCAGCTGTAGCTATGTTTCTGCTGCTGCAACCGTTTCTGGTGCTGGCCATGTTGTTGACAGTGTCTATTGCTCAACAATTGCCGGAGAACGCGTGTTCTCAATATTTTAAATATGTGCTGTCTGAAACTGGTGACTCTCAGGGCGAGATTACGCTTGACTTGCATAATGGCCGCAATCGTATCGATGTGCGATTCTCACAACGTGGCAATCAAAATGTATGTAATCGATGATTCTGAAGCTGAGCCACACTCATTCCACATTATTCCTATAGCAAGATGTTGTTGGCGCCCTGTTGCCATATTCCGATAAGATGATAGTGCGCACCAAAATCGGCGCTGCACAATTTCGCTTGAGCCTCTTGGCGGATCAGCAAGGTGTGCTGCCTAAGCTTACCAGATTGGCATTCAATGACGTCACGCTATGTAGTTCCAGCGATTGTGAGCAATGCTTAACGGTGATCTAGTTAGCCAATTATATTATATTACCATTCACAGATAATCCACCCCAAAGTTACTTCAACCGCTTCTACATGCTACAAATAAACGGGCCTCAGTTAGCTCCTCAATGGAATTCCGCCAGTGTGATTCGTCACACATCATTTCAGGATGCGCGGTTTAAATCAATCGTTTTCGATGATGCCATACCAACAAACTCGTACATTCTATCCGAAGTTTTCCCTGAGCAGCCCATTACTGCGGCTACTCCTTTACCTCTCTGGACACCGACAACAACAGTTGCCACTTTAACGGCAACACCCTGGCAAAATTTACCGCCCACAAGAAAACCTTCAGTAATTTTTGATCGGGTGAATCCCATTTTGACCCCGTCACTAAATGTTCAATCGGCGACCGAGTGTGGTCAGGAGGGCTTATTCATTCCCTTCATACAAATGGGTCAGGAGTATGTGCGTGGCATGTATCCTTGGCTAACAGCCATATATCACAAGGAGTCGTTTAACCTTATATTCAAATGCGGTGGATCGCTAGTATCGAACAACGTAGTAATCACGGCTGCGCACTGTGTTTACATGAAAAAAGAGGATAGCGTAATGGTGAGCTTGGGCCGTTACGATTTAAATAATTATAATGAAGATGGAGCTGAGTTGCGGCGTGTGTTACGCGTTCTGAATCATCCAGAATATTCCACGCGCTTGGCGCAACAGCCGGATGCGGATATTGCGCTGGTCACACTGGATCAGCCCGTCATGTGCGTTAAGCCTTTCTGTCTCGTTTTTTTCTTTTTTTAAATCTATTTCTTGGCATTTAATCTTCTGTTGCAGGTTTAATGACATCATTAGCCCAATTTGCCTTTGGGAGGCAGCAGAGAGTGAAATTCAGGACGAAATTGGTACAGTTGCCGGCTGGGGAGCGGATGAGAAAGGCAACGTATTAACACGATATCCGCGTGATGTCAGAGCAAAGATAGTCACTGAGTTAGAATGCGCTAAAAGGATTAAAGTGCGGAAGGTCCTCGGACGCAGCTTCTGTGCTGGTAATCTGGATGGCTCTGGTCCGTGTCTAGGCGATTCCGGTGGCGGTCTGATGATTAAACGCAACAACCGTTGGCTACTCAGGGGCATTGTTTCCCTTGGGCAACGGAGCCTCGTTGGGCTCTGCAACAACACCCATCAGTATGTGCTCTACTCTGATCTTTCAAAACACATGACATGGATAAAACAGAATATAGGATTGTCCGTATGAGTTAAGAATTAACATGTAAAATATTAAAATAACAATAAAATAAAGTAAATTATGCCGAGCCACACGCACAAAAAATTGTGGGATGCGCTCAGCATCAATATAAATAATGAGAATTTTAATTACGTATTAGGTCAGCATTTAAATAAGTTGCTATAGTAAAGTATTTGGATGAAATCGAAATCGGAATAACGATTTTTTTTTGTAATCTTCTTATACTCCAAGAGTTATTGATTTAAAAAATAATTATTGAATTATGAATCATCCTTTAATATCGGAATTATCCATAAAGTATAAATTCCCATTATTTTTTTTATATGTAACCTATAATATAAATAGGTTTAAGCAATGATGATTACTTGTATTTATAATCTTATTATTGTTACAATGTTCTGCATATTGTTGAATTTTTGAATAAAGTTTGGTTCTGTTGAGTTAAAATGTGAACATTTTTTAGTTTTTATTTTAGATGACATTATAATTTTCATTTTTAAACAAAATTCTGCGGCATGGTCTTTGGATGTCAGGTTAAGTTAAATATAGAACTTTTGAGGATGGAAATGTATTATATTTAATTTTTCAAGAGAAATTAATCGAGTAGTAAGAGTATTAATTATGATTGCAAACGTCGTCGACAAGTTGGGAAAGCTAACAAAAAAGTGATTATATTAATTGCGGTATGCGCTAAGCTTTCCGGTTTCGTCTGAGAACTCAGAGCGTAACAAATTGTATACTCACTGGTCGCTGGCTACATTATAATTGGGATTATCGCTTGTGGATTCATTTCATTCATTCGCTTGTCGATGCTCAGCAAGTGCGGTTCTATTGGGCTCTAGATAGATACTCGGTTTCATAGAGTTTCGCGAGTGTAGTTCACGAGTAGATGAAGATGAAGATGCTACTACCCGGCTTTTTGCTGTCACTGCTTTGGCTTATATCACCGACTTTAGCGCAGTTACCGCAAAATGATTGTTCGCCTTACTTTCAGTATATGTCATTCAATCAACAGTTTATCGGCCACATTTCAGTACGCCTTAGTCCGCAAAGTGAAAATTTGCTCGTTGTTGAGTTCTCACAGCGCGGTGCTTATACGGGGGTAGGTACTTCCTTATTTAAGTATTTTTGTGTAGACCACTGTTATGCGAGTCTGTGACTCGGTGCAAATCTATCTTAATCTTTTTCCGAGCTCTGGTTGTCCGATCTGTGCTCATTTTGTTTCGCTTATCACACACTGTCAGAACGACCGTCTTTATTCTGCGTATGGGTTTTTCCCGCCGCAATCGCGATATTTTTGAGACCCTCAGAAAATAGTCAAATACAGTAAAGAGAATGTACTACAAACTGGTAATGCGTTAAAGAGCAATGCTTTCAAACAGAAGTTGTACTCTTAATCTTGGAAAGTGCGTTTGTTTTGATTTTTTTGTTTATGACTAACTGAATACAGAAATACACATCTCAACCAGTTTAAAAAGAAGAAGATTTTATTGGATTTACCGACTGATTTGTACGTCCCCGACATCTATAATATTCAATATAAATAAAAGCTTCAATTCGAAGTGTTAATACACTTTACGATTAATACACTTTTGATAACAAAGGGAAGAATTTGATCAAATACGAATATACTGCATTTCATATAAAGTAACAATAAAGTAACTGCACTTAGCTCTATTTTGTACCTCAATGAACTATTACAATTAACTATATGTGTAACATTATTTCTTCCGTTTAGAGCTATAGGGGCAGCTTGACCCTGTTAGACAGCGTTGAGCAGATTAAATCATATTTACGTGTTGGTGAACCCATCAACTACCGCGTTGACTTTCCATTGCCCAGCAGTCCACCCAAAGTGATACAAATCACGCTCAACAATGTGGTGCTATGCAGTGCAACTCCGTGTGAGTAAGCCACGTGTGGTTAGTGCATATCCATATAATTAATACGCTTCTTACAGATCCGTTACCACGAACAGCAATCGTACTTACGCATAAGTTGAGCCCACCGCAAACGATGATCTTTGAGGGACCAAATCGTATACCGACTGGTGTTAATCCACCGTGGTCTGCTCAGCCGAAGGAACCGCAGCCTGTTTACGATATTGATGATCTGCAAAATCAAGAGTTGATAACGCCCAGACCGCATCAAATTTATGTCGGCAGTCCAACGTCGCCAAAACCAAGGCCAAAGCAGATCGAGCAGTCGCTGAGTAGCATTTGTGGACGTGAAAGAGCGCGTACGACGCCTCTTATCTTTCAGGGTGAGCAGCTGCAACGAGGTCAGCTGCCCTGGCTCGTCGGAATCTACGAGCGTTCATTAGACAATGGCTTTCCCTTCTTCTGCGGCGGCACTCTTCTCTCGTCTTGGACAGTGCTATCCGCTGCACACTGCTTTCGCTTTCCTGGGCGTGATCTGCCCGCAAATAGAACAGTTATCTCCCTTGGCCGCAACACCATCGATATCGTGTCGCCGGGCGAGTTGCGCGATGTATCGCAGTTGGTGTTCCACGAGGAATACGTTTCTACAAGCGCACAGGCAGATATAGTGCTCATCAGACTGGCCAAGCAGGTCGCGTAAGTAGCATACGAGTATATGAACTTTGCTTTTGTCGGTTTCATTTTAGTTGGTTCGACCACATCTCGCTTTCAGTTTCAATGATTTCATCGTTCCCATTTGCTTGTGGAGCGAGAACTATCCACTACAGTTGCCGTCCGGCTATAAAACCTATGTAGCTGGCTGGGGTGCCGATGAGAATGGCAATACCAACACGAAAGTTGCGAAAATCATCGACACGAATATTGTGACTGAGGCCGATTGCTTGCGCGAGCTGCCCAGGAGACTGGTGGAGCCCAAAACGATCTGTGCGAAGCGTGATAACGCCGGTCCTTGTGGCAGCGATGGAGGAGGCGGACTGATGCTTCGGGAGAACAATGTGTGGCTGCTTCGGGGAGTCATCTCGCTGGGTCTGACTAAGGATAATACCTGTGATCTCTCCAAGGCTGCCCTCTTCACCGATGTTGCCAAGCATATTGCTTGGGTGCGTCAGAATATGTGGGAATAACTATAACCATAATGAATGCAATCCTGTGAATAATGTAAAAAATAAATCAAATCAAAATGCACAATCGTTTAACAAATGGGCTTTGCTAAATGTCGTAATTATGTACGTCATAAGCGGGTAATTTATATGCAAATTATTTGTTCTAACACTGAATCTTAGCAAACAATTGCGTAATACTTTGTACTTGCTTGTTTATGATTATGTAGCTAAGAAAATGTGGGGATTTTAGTCTTAATCTGTGGAAGAAATATATATTTTTGATAGTAGAGTTCACGAAAATCTGCGTATGGCTTATACGGAGTGACTAAAATTTCTCAAAACTAACATACTCAATTTCCGTCCGAGCGAATTATAAATATAATAATATACATATTTATTAATGTTAATAAGCTTTTTGAAAGATACTCTCAAGAGATGAATAAAATGTTTATTAATTTCCTACTTTGTAACAAAGACGTCGATGCAAACAAAGCGAGAGAGGCTTTCTGATAGAGAAAGAGCGCTTGGCTGCTTAAGAGAGACATCAGGTTTTGTCTCAGATGATTAATTCTCATCGATCGCATAAGTCGCTCAACAGTTTTTGTTTTTTTTTTTTTATAAATATAATCCGATATACAATAGTCATCGCTTGGCGCTCTGCGAATGCGGTTTGGATTGTGAGTGCGCTTGGCAAATTTTCTTGCGAGTGTTTCTTCGTTTAGCGTTAGTTGTGCATTAAAGCTTCGCGTATGAGAAACATGGAACAAGTCCCAATACTGCCCGCTATCTGTCCTACACTGTTGCTATTAGCTTGGTCCAGTTCAGCTCAACTGCCGCCCGTCGCATGCCCGCAATACTTTCAATACCTCGCATACAATCAGGAGTATGTTGGCCATGTTTCAGTACGGCATGATCCCCAATATGCGGAGAATACGCTTATTATTCAGTTCTCACAGCGCGGCTCGCTCACCTCGGTAAGTTTTGCGAAGCTTGATTTAATATAAAAAAAATAAATAATACCAAATGCTATGGGAAAACCCCACATCTATCATATTAAACGGACTTTCAGCAATAATAACATGCTATGGCTTTATTTGTGTTGTATTATTATCAAGCATTGACCCCGAATAGTGATAAGACTTGTTACTTTAGAATTGGCTCTGATAATACAAATGAACAGCAAAGTCTTTTGTTGTTTGTTTCATGGCCTTTTTAACTTAATAATCAGCCAATGAAATTGTTTTAATTTTGCATTTCTAAAACGCCTTTGACTTTTTTCCGGCAACCAACATATATATAAATGTCACAATTTGTATAATAATGTCCGAGCCAATGCAAAGTTGCCTATTAATACTGATTAAGTAACTCGAATTTTATTATATGATTCTCAAAAGCTCTCTGGCTTTGAGCACTAGTTCCGGAGGTTGTGAGACCGGTTTTATATCACTTTGTTGGTTTATTAAGCTTACAATGTTGGTATACATCTGATTTATTGTTATTATTTGCTTTTATTTTAATGTACGATAAACCACAACATTGTTTGTTTAACCAAGTTGATTCATTTATATATGGGTAGCATATCATAAATTCTTTTATCTACTTTGAAATCCCACGATTTGGTTAAAATATACGAAATGCATGTTGACAGAGAATTGCAGCAGTTCCTTTGAAAATTATATATATGTTTAAAACATACAAAAGCATAATAGTACTCCGAACCACGGACTAAAACATAGATATCAGTAGAGTACAGTACTCCGGTCAGAGGTATGTAATGTTCGTGGTGCCAAATATATTCGTACTTTCTTGTTTATTATTTATTTTAATAAATATGGCTAGTCCGTTTGATAAAGTCAATGTGTCTATACTTTCAGAACTACGTTGGTAGACTTACACTGTGGGATGACGAGGAAAATACAAAGCTCAAACTGCGCCTTGGCAACCCTATTGAGTATCGCGTTGATTTTCCCACACCTGGAGTTGTGCCCAAGTTGACGAGCCTGATGATTAACGATGTGGTCTTATGCGGAGCACCGCCATGTAAGAAACCTTCGATTGGTCTTCGATTGGCAGCAACTAAGCCACTAATTTCTTTCGCAGATCCTCCCAGCAGCGTGTCGCTCTCTTTGTCACACACGCTGCGCTCCACAACCACGCCGTTATTCCCACAGCAGAATCCTCCGCGAACTATACAACGCCCTCAGCAGCCTGCAGTCCGTGTTCAGCCTCAACAACCTCAAATACCTCAAATAGTTGAACAACCTCAACAACCTGCCTCAACACCACAACTTAATCAACGTCCCGTGACACCGGCGCCCAGGACTAGTGGTCAGGGTCTCCTTCAGCTTAGTGGAGTTTGTGGGCGAGAGGGGCCCGTCGTCACGCCGCTCATCCATCATGGTGCTGAGGTGAGACGTGGCCAGTTGCCGTGGATTGTGGCTCTGTTTGAACGTAACGCGGACGGTCCATATTTCTTCTGTGGCGGCACACTCATCTCGGCCTTAACGGTGCTCTCGGCGGCGCACTGTTTTAGATTCAATAGACGTAATGTGCCGGCCAGCCGTGCAGCTGTATCGCTGGGTCGCATCTCACTCGATCTTGTGTCGGATGGATTGCTGCTTCCAGTCACCGATCTGGTCATTCCTGATGAATACTCGCCCCAAAACTATACGGATGCAGACATTGCCTTGCTCAGGCTGGAGTCGCGAGTGAGGTGAGCTTTGACAGTTTAACGCCATGCCTCGAAAATCGTAATAAATTGATTGCTTTCAGCTTTGGAGAATACGTCAAACCCATTTGTCTGTGGAACGAGAACTTTCTGCTGGAACTCCCGTCGGGCTACAAGTCGTATGTGGCCGGCTGGGGTGCCGATGAGCACGGCAATGCAAATACACGTGTGGCAAAAATGACGGATACGGATATTGTGGTCGAGACTGAGTGCCGACGGAATCTCCGATCACAGGAGGGCGTCCGACTTGTCACCTCAAGGACGCTTTGTGCAAGCAACAAACAGGCTGCCGGCCCATGCAATGGTGACTCTGGCGGCGGCCTCATGATTCAACAGAACAATATTTGGTTGCTGCGAGGTATTGTGTCCGCCGGTCAGACTTACACTGATCACTGTGATTTAACGCAACCTGTTATCTACACAGACCTGGCTAGGCATATTAATTGGGTGCGCCAGAAAATTTGGGTCTGAGTGGCGACGTTTCGCTGTGAAGAGATTAGTTTAACTTGTGATAAGTAAAATAGAGAAAGAGGGCTTCAAATTGTGTGCCAAAATAAATGGAAGCTTAGCTTAGATGTAATTGAAAAATTGCTGTGCAAGTGTAATTTGTCAGTGCTCGCAATTTGCGTTCATTACGTGCACACTTCACTTTGTACCATTCGCCGGACTGCATCGGCGACAAGCATCAACCGTAATTAGGCTAAATTTGCGGGAAGTTCGGACGGGTCGGAATTGACGTGAACGTGAAATGCGCCAATTTTACAAACGGGGTACAACAGGTGCTTGCTCCGATAAGAGTGTATCCTCTCTCACATAATCTATCTCTGTGTCTTTCTCTCCCTCTCTCTCTCTCTCTCTCTCACTCAAACTCGGTCTCTCTGTCAATTTCTCTTGCTCTCTGGGACTCTCATTTCATCGGCTGCGCGGCGCAGTTTGTTCGCCTGTGCTATGAACGGTTTTGGCAAATCCTGTTGAATCTCGTTGTTGCCTTCGTCTCGTATGAAATCGCTATAAAATGTGTTGCATACCGTGCGGCACTAGCAAATGAACGCACGGCATTTGCCTGCGTTCCGCCCCACCCTGGCACACCGTTCACCGTTCGCCATTCAACGTTCGTCTGCCCGCCGTTGTCACTCGCTCGCTCGCTCGCTCGTGCGTGCCCTTCTGTCAACGGACAGTCAACGTTCAGCCTTCAAATCGCACAGTTCGGCGCGGCAGCAGCTCCGTAAGTAGTCGACATCCAAAGAGTCCACTCAGCTCGTGTGTGTGCGTGAGTGTTTGTCGTGCTTGTGCATGCGCGTGTGTGTGTGTGTGTGTTTGTGTGTGTGTTTACGTGTCTGCGTGTGTGAAATTCTCAACTGTCGATCAATTGACACGGCTCTCGTTAAACCCCAATATCCTGCGCGCGATAAATACAAAATCGAGTTAATACAAATACGAGTAACTAGTTCAATGACGGTTAAATCGTGTTCACGGTTCTTGTCAGCCCAAAACGGTTAACAATCAGCAAACTGGTAACAATTTGTTAATTGGTCTGATGGCAGCACGAGCGGCAATCATTTATCGTCATGCCGCCTGCAGTTGTCCACTGAACTGTTATTAACTGGCTTTTGGCACACACACACAGCACACACAATTGACCATTGGTGCCAATGGTCACGTTTTGTTGACCATTTGTTGTTATCCCGGGCAAAAGTAAATGACTCTGCTGACAACGTTGCATACGTTGAACGGAAAAACTGTTGAAAATGTGCAATTTCCGTTTGGGAAATGTGGCATAACGTAGGCTAGGCATTGCACGACATACGCCTAGGACAGTGTTTAGTTTATTCTGTTCACATTGTGTGGAAATGGAAAATGAATCGCAGAATGCAGCTTATGAATAGACTAATCGCCCACAGCAGCAGACCCATCAATTGCTCATCGACAGAGGGAGGTGCATTCAAGCAATAAACATACCGTGTATTCAAAAATCACAATCGAAGCCAAAATGCGAAGCCGCTGTTGCCTGGCAATTTGCTGTTGTTGTTTATCATTCTGAGATTGAAACTCGAGCAAACGTTACCACAGGCAGCGATTGCGAGAGCAACAATTAAGTTATTGTCTCCCAAATCCCCTTTCCCAATTCACTTAGCCACTTACCCCAAAGGCAAAATGACAAATGCCGTGAGCGCCGCAACGGCCATTGCCGCGCTTGCCGCAGCAGCAGCCGCAGCAGCAGCAGCATCCAATCCTGCCAGCAGCTACAACAATAACAACAACAACAACAAAAGCATCAGCCATACTATCAGCAGCAGCAGCAGCATCAGTAGTACAAATGGCAGTCATCGTAATCACAGTGTGCTGCTATTGGCAGCGGATCACCTGCCGTTGCAGGTGACAACTACCAAGGTGGATCTGGAATTTGAAATTGACATTCAACTGCTGACAAATGGATATGATGGCACCACGGTGAGTTAAAGGGGGAAGAGCGCGGCTGATGGGTTTGTCAATGTGACTTTATGTCCTCTTATTGGGCATCGATTGTGCATTGTGTACTGTCTATTGACTTGCCTTCGGGGCTTGGCTTGTGAGCTTTATGTCCAAGGTGAGCTCGTAAAATGATGCTTTAGCACAGGTATGCTCTGCTTTTGACTTAGATGCCCTTGTAAGTTACTGTTTGATCGACAGCATGACAATGGCATCCAAAAAATAAAAAGGACCCAGACAGCCATCGAGTTTTATGAACTTCATTTTTATTACATGCGCGCATATTCTGAAACATTGTAGGTTGATTGCACATGCGGTTTATGGTGCGTATACGCAATAAATATTTGCACTAGCCTTTAAAGCCGCATGCCTAACGTATTGTCAAGACAATGAGTTCGTAAACATATTATCCAAACACATCATTCATTATTGGGTTAAGCATCCGTTGCGCAGCAGTTTGCAAATCAATAAAAAAATTTATGGGTGCTATGATAAGGACGTAATTTCAATTAAACAATATATAAAACAATGCTTTTCATCGAATAATTGGTATACGTAAACAATGTGGACTGGAAACTCATTTTAAGAAAAGACACACTTATACGTCCATCTAATTAAAAATGATCAATAAACGAATTTAAAATATGCTTTAAATAATCAACAATCTTCTATTCAATCTTTTTTATCCAGTAAAATGCAGTAATCGAATAATAAGTTTATAGTGGATTTAAATATTAACAGTTTCTATTGTGTAAAATTCAGAAATAGGAGAATAACTTTTAAGTGGTTTTCACTTCTTTAATATCGTTCAATGTCTCCTTAATAATTAGATACTTAAGAAATTCGCTCATATTTGAAGTCATTTGAAATCATTACCAGGTAATTATAATGCTACACACATATACAAAAGTCTCATTTACAATAGTTAGGCGCACTCTATCTAATCGAAATAATTATGAATTATGGTGCAAAGGTGGAAGAACTTTTCATTTCGTTGTCTACGAGCCTGAGTGTATCTTGTTTAATTTCTCAGTAGCCAGGTGCTAAATGAATATGAATATGGGTCTCATTAGCAGAGCACGCACACATGCAACTTTTCCCATGACAGATATACAACTTTTATACATATAGAGATACGGACATGTACGTATGTATATATATCGATGAATAATCCACTTTTGAAAAGGGTGCACAGAGTTGTGGCTTATGGCAGTAGATGCGCAGGTACGCCAAACTTTATCCTTTATTTGGCAAACGAAAAATGTACGTGTTGCGTAAAGGATATGGAAAAGCACAAGCACAAGCACACGACTGATAAATTTGGCATGTACTATATAGCTGCCATATCCGTTGCCCGAATAAAGTTTGCACTGTTGCTGAGCTGTTCGCACGTTTAACTTGCAATCGAATGTAAACAATGAGTATCACGTAATTTGACGTGCAGCGCTCAGAATATTCTGCAACTTTCCTTGCTACACACACACACACAACACACAGCTGACTAATCAGGCAATAGGGAATAGAAAATGGGCAACAACAGAGATTGGTCAGTCGTGTCGCTTAACTGTTTTCGCATATGGAAATAAATATATTTGTAACCAACGTATAAGCAGCTCTAATGTGAAAAGCGGGAAATGTACACACTGAAGCACTAAACAAACAGCCCTATCAGCATTGATTGCATTTTCCATTTTGCCAACTTTGTTATCTAGTTAATGTTTCGGACAACTTTAGACGAGTACAGCAAATCAGTGACAAAATTTGTGCAAATTTTAATGGAATTCTGCATTCCAATGGCACATCAACATTGGCCATACTTTTGCACATGCCATAGTCATTCCAAAGAATACATATCGCTTGCTATGTGAGGTTTTCCATCGAAATTCGATCGCTGGCAGGCACTTTGCATAATAAGCAGAATACGCAATGCAACGCATTGTGCAATCCACTTGAATTATTAATCCACACGACCGACATTTTGTCATTGCCTTGTTCGAATATACTCACACAAAGCCACACACACACACACAAACACACATGTTGGCTGGCTATTGTTGCAGTTATTTGTGTGAGTGTGTGTGTGAGTGTTTGTGTTTTGAATTAATTCTATATTTTCTATTACCCGGAAGCAGCAGCATAAAAACTTGAGTTTCCCCATTGTTCGGCGTCTTTGCACACCCGAGTATAATAATAATAAAATATTAATAGCATTAAGTATTGTTGTTTTGGCATACCATCGCACTGATTGCTCCGCATTTGCCTCTGCTATGCCAGTAGCCCACTGGCCATTGTTGCCCATACACAATGCAAACACACTCACAACCTCAAGCAGACACACACACACACACACAAATCAATCGAACCAATTGAAATGTGCCCACATTTCCGCCAATAATTTGTCGAAATCGGCAATGATTACATCATTGCCAGTGGGCGTGACAAGGGATATTGATTATTCCCCCGATCAATCGGAATGTGCTGCGCATCATGCTTATAATTGCTAACAAGCAATTTATGGTATTCTGCTCGAATTGGTAGAGTGACTATGTCTCTCTAAATTATGATTTCTTTAGATGTTGCCATCAGCTGTCACGTTCCTTGACGGTCTGTAATTATAAAATATTTAATCTGCCTGCCGAATCTCTGTGTGTGTGTTATTAATCATCTGTTATTCATTGTACCCAGCTGAGCCGAAAAATCAAATTAGAACAAAATAATATATACTCGTATATGTATTTATATACCCATCAGCTATTTCTATCGTAGTTTCTATTAATATCGATTTTTATTCGTAGTAATAACAAAATATCGCTAGATACGCCAACAAAAAGGCTTTATGCGAATACTTGAATATGTTTTACTAATGACATAAAGCCAAAAAAGGCACTTGACAAAAAAAAGTCCTCACAATTGAATTTAATTATGCGGTATTAAATAAAACCATTAGCAATTTATGAGTGTGGTGCTGGCAGTTGACTGCCATTATTATGGGAACAACCGCAAAACAAATGAGTGTCATGCTTCAAAGCAAAACGTCCCACTTTATCCTGACCATAAATTGGGTCGCAAATATGAACCGCAAAATGGAATGCAAACAGAGCCAAACACATTCATACGCAGAGCTTGTAAGCCAGATGCAATTTGTTCCCCGTATGTATGTGTGTCTGTGTGTGTGTGTGTGTGTATGTGTGTGGATGTATAAAGGCTTGCTATTTAGCCACTTAGGAAAAGCGCCTCTGGTCTTTCACACCTCGATTTTCCCATTATGCTGAACCACAGACGCCGCAATATGTTTGTATAGGTGTTGCCATTTAATTGTGCAGAACATGATGTCTTTCTCTTTCTCTATTTCTCCCTCTGTATATATATGAGTGTGTGTGTGTGTCTGAGTGGGGCACAAGTAGCAAATGAGAATCGCAGGTAATTTCTGATTTTTGTGTTGTCTGCATTTCAGTTTTCACTGATAGGTCGCCGCCCATTTTGACGAGGGTCAGTCAGATGGCAGCTAAAGATTTTTCAATGCGCATTCCAAGGTTTTCAATAAACCCAAAAGGCTTTCGTTTTATTGACCATAAAAACGTGAGCCCATTTTCTTTTTTTACTTTATTTTGCTACTTTTATTACATTTTTTTTACTGTCGAGCTGGTTGTGTTCGCTTCTGGATTTGCAGCCATTGCTCTGTTCAAACTGGGATCGATAACTGCAGCCAGTGAGCCCTACACAAGCCGTGCAAGTTGAGCATGTAATTGCGATACAACAATGAGCGATTATAGTAGGGAGTGGGAGGGGTAACTCTGTATGATACTAACGCCACTTGGCTCACGGGTATGCTGCAAAAAATGGTTGTTGGCGCGAGGACTGAAGTTTATTACATTGTGTATTTGTAATTCGAAAATAAGTCAGTATTTACTTATGCCTTACTACTTGGTCACATCAACTGCTACTCATTCTTAACACTTATTCAATGCAGCGCGGTGCCAAGGATATCGTTGTGTGTGTGTGCGAGTGTTTTTGGTTGAGTTTCACCATATGAAGATTTTAGCAATGGCAGAATCAAACTAGCTCTACTTTAGTGCCACAAGAGAAGTGCAGCTGTGCATAAATTAGTCTGTTGTTGTGTGAGTCCGTCTGTATGTGTATCTGTGTGTTTCTGGTACTGGTGCACCAGCACACTGCAGTTAAATATGTATTTGTGTGAGAAGTTTGCTGAATGTTTGTCAAACACACAACTCAACGGGCCAAGTTACCGACATCGTTTCGTTGCTTCTCGTCTCACTGGCTTCTGCTCAAATTCGATAGGCACTGCAAAAGAAAAAAAAAGCAAGAAGCAACGGTTATCTTAGCCATGCCGAAGATTACTTACCCTTGTATTTTGGAGTCAAATTGCCGTCACCTAAAATGTACAATAAATTAAAAAAATCGAATGATTTTTTCCAAGAAAGTCTTATGTAATAGTAGTGTGATGTGCATATGCTTATGTTAAAATGTTATCAGCATCACGCATAACTAATGAGTTTGCTTAAGATAATTTATTTAAGATAACCAATTTTTCATATTAATTAATAGTTAATTTAATTTTTATCGATTCTTCCAATGGAAGCTTTTTGATATAGCAGTTTGATCTGAATAATTTTTATCACAAATACGTAAAGCATAATAATACGCAGATTTGTCTAATCAAGAAAATATATACTTTATGAGGTCGAAGACATCTCCGTGAAGTTTAAGTCACAACAAAATTATAATACCCTCCACAAGTGAATAGAGAAAGGTACATGGCATAAAATCGATTGCTTTTCGCTCCAAGTTAATGTGTGATGAAGCGGCAACAGCAGCCTCAGGAGTGGCAGCTAGAGATTTAAACTGAAATCGAAATTGACAGACTGCAATTCGCAATCAGTTCAAGTCAACTGCTTTGACATTGCCTCCCCCACTCTCGCAAGTAACTGCGCCAACGAGAAATGCTTCTGCTGGAGCCTGCTAATTATTGTGCCCGCAGATAGTCGGGCGAATCGATTACTCAATTTAAGAGCAGATGATGCTCACAAGCCACACAATCACACAATACAACATCAAATTGTCAGCGCACAACTGCACAACAGGAGCAGTTACCGCAACCCAGAAAGGGCACTGCTAAATTAGCATAACCTCTAGTTGCAGCTCTGGGATTGCTCAACACACACACACGCACACACACACCCACACACATCTATATACGTAAATTTAGTTGGTCTGCTCACGTTTCTCAATTATCATGGATAAAAGTCACTTTAAATCATATTCTAGTTGTCTTAACACACTCCGCTTGTCTTCTCGGTAGATGAGCCAAAAACTAGGTCAGCTCTGACAGCTGCCAAGCTCACGTGCTCAGCGACCATTGAGCCATGAGAGATTTTAATAACTTTTATGCATTATCAAGCAGGGCTGGCAGACCTGTTAATTATTTACCTAGTGTAAAAATTTGGTGTGTGCTGACAAGCAAAAAGCAACTTAGATTACTTAGGGTGTGACGCCACTTGAAACTTGCCGCTTTTCACTTGGCAGATTGGGATAGTCCAAGACCAAATCAGATCCAAGTGCAGACCGCAGGTGTAAATCTTAGCCCAGGGGTATTAAATCTTCATTTTGCGTGCTCAAGTTTTTGTGGGCACAAATCTAATTAATGCTTTAATAATTGAAAATGCCATCAGGCATTCATCACACAAAATGTGCAGAGCCCAGACCCCGGTACTAGTTGGCTTATATGATTGTGTGTAATTTTTCTTACCTAAAATTTAGCCACATCCGGTTTTTTTCTTGGCATTCGTGTCTATCCATTAAAGGCTCATTTGCATTTATGCACAGGCTCGTAAAGCTGATACTTAATTCGTTAGAAAATTTCATAGATGCCTTGCGTCAATTAGGAAGATTTGCCAAACTTGACAGGCAGCACATGTGTTAATCTGAATTTTTTTGGGCGCATACTCGAGTGTTCGAGTACAGCAACACCTATTCGCGTAATTACAAACAACTACAACATTTTGCCTGTTTGTATGTGTACTATATAGAAACATGTTGACATGACTTTTAACTTCGTTTAATTATGCCAAATGCCAACAATGAACACAAACAAAAAGCACACACACACAGGCACAGTGTCAGACAAACATATGTGCACAGAACTTGTGACTTGGCAATCGTAGACAAATGCAAACAGAGACAACTCGACGGCAGACAACGGAGGACTGCAGGATGAAACAGTTCAGCTTTATGCAATTGTCAACTGGCACACAGGCATTGACAGTTTCAACAATGGCAAGCACCCTTTGACAATTGTTATTACAATTTAAACATGTGCTTCAAATGAGTGGGCGTGGCTGACACCCTGGGCGCTGTTGTGACACATGTGCTCCGCTTACAAACTGTTGAGCAAGTACAAAAGCGTATGTAGAGTAAATACCAAAGGCATACACAATTTGAGAATGGGTTGAATTTAGAGACAAAAACCATAATAAGTATAATAAAAATTTATGGTTAATTTTACATGCATAAATTATGCTGTTGCCTCTTCGGGCTGGAGAATTGTCTGAGCACATATTAAATATAAATCGTAAAATATAAAGACATTTAAATCTCATAAATTAAAACGAGATACGAATGTATTTCTGTTACCGTAATCATTATAAATGATGTTTTTATTAGTACAATTTATTTTAATAAACTGTCGGGTTTTAATTATTACTTTTGAGACTTACTTTGTAAATATTTGATTTTACTGAATGAGAAAAGAACACTAAAAACTAATGATAACATGAACATGACTTTTTAAGATTGAAAATGGTTTTAATAGGTTTGTCTTTCCTTCCAATCTTGCTACAAAAAGTCGGAATCATATTGATAATCAGAATCATAAACGAATGTTACGCAATATTTTTGAACAAATATATAAAACTGTAAATAATCTGCGTCTCGTTCGTGTCTAAGACAGAGTATCTAAAAGATGCCTGTTTGTTTACGAGCCAACATATATTTGTATATGAACATGTACCCCTTTCCAGATGACTTTAAGTTGCGAGAAATACTTTTTTAAAGCTGATTTTAGAGTTTGGGCAGCCTCTGCAAATATTTGCGGAGCGCATAAATCAGCATGTTAGCACTGTTATTATCGTATCTGCGTATGAGCAAACCAAGCCGAGGCAGACCATGCCAAGCCAGTGTTGAGCATATATTTATACTTACAGACAATTCCTTCTGCCCAATTTCCTGACTTGCCAAACTAAATACGTGGCTGTGTATGCATGGTTGTGTATGCATGTAGTATATATATTATAAATAGAGCTAAGAGCTGAGCAGGAAACGCCTACGAAATTTTCTTGTTTATTATGCGAATTTAAATTTATGCTAATCATTGTTGTGGCTTTTCTGATCGTAAAGTGCAAGCTAACCATTCCACAGCTTACGAAAGCCAGTTAATATAGCTAACTGTCAGGTTTTGTGGCTTTAAGAATGAATATATATTAAAAACCTGAAACATACTTTTTTTGTCAGCATATATATATTGCCATACTTGTGCATGTACTATATCGTTGAAAGTTTTTTCATGAAAGCTGCATTAGTCAGATGCAGTCAAAGTTGCGCTTTGAGTTTAAAGATTTAAAAAAAACAACTTTGACAGCAACTGTAAAGTTTTATTAGCTGATTTCAGTTCAGCTTAATGAAGTCTACCAACTGAATAAATTGCTTATGCAAAATGTGTCAATGAAATTGAAGTGAAGCCAGGGCGAATAAAACTGTCGAAGCAAAGCAGCCAATTTAATAACGAGCTAAGCTGTGCAGCAGAACGAAACCAAAGGGCAAAGGAAATCGAATAAAAATCAACGAATAGCTGCAACAAGCTTCAGATATTAAATATTGATCGGTGCGGTCAGAAATGCTATGTAGATGGCTGAAATTACTCTTCAAATGAAGCGAATAAAATTGTAATATTAATCTGAAAATTAATTAAACTTAAAGCTGAATTCAGCAAGGTCTTACATATTAAATTCTTAAAAAGAGAAGTTACGCAAGCAAAATAATAAAAGAGCAAATTAATAGTCAGCATTTAGAATGAAAGACAACTTTTTATATTAACATATAAATATATACATATATACACTACCATATATATTCATATACTCACCACTGACTAAATATTAATTTTTATGCGTATATAGCAAATAACAAAATATTTACTTAAAATTGATAATTTCAGAAATTTTTAAAAGTTCAAAGTCAAATTACATTTGGAAAAATTGAAATGCTCTCAATGGAGAGAAAGTAACCTGTTTGCATATCTAAATATTCGGATGTGTTTGTGTGTGTGTATTTGTTTTTGGGGAAGTGGCAAATGGAACCGGCGTGTCATTTCCGGTGCGGACACACAGCTGGCTATAGGGGAGCAACAATGGTGTCAGGTTTTTAACCGCAACGAATTCATAACATTTCAGTCACATGCTGCTGTGCGAAATACTCCTAATATGGACACGGTGCAATGAACGCCGGAAAATATATGAATCATTTGTGTATGAATATACAGAGTGGGTATTATTTTTGATTGAGGCAATTCTCAATATTTCTAAGTATTTCTGTTATTAAGTCAACTGGTGTCCTGTTCCTTTTGCTTTCTGTGCTGACGGAGATATAATTAAAGGTCTTGGAGGAAAACTGTTCAACTGACAATGTGAACCGAGTAAAATAAACAGGCTCCTTTCAGCCATTAAGATGGCGTATAATGAAAGTCCTGTTGCCTTTAGTGTTGATGTTGCTTATTATGCGCATGTTCTGTTGTTGTTTTGCTTGTAAATCACACTACTTCCGGCAGGCGCTTATATTTACACTTATACACTCACCTACACTTAAACGCACAAACGGACAGATAGACAGACAGTCACACAATTGGCAACAGGATGACAACAAAGCAGGAGGGTTGCCGTTGGCAACAGTTTTATGCAATTGCTGCTGCTGTTGTTGTTCTTGTTGTTGTTGTTGTTATCATTGTAGTTGTTTGTGGAACAGGTTTTGCGACTTTCCTTTTTTGCGCAATATTATTGTAGTCGACTTTGTTGCGTTGCTCAGTTGGCCGCCGCCGGCTGGCAATTTGTGCGTGTGAGACTCCATGTCGCCTTGTTCTGTATGGGATTGTGTGTAAGTGTGGGTGTTTTGACGTTTAATCAACGCTTAACTTTACAAAGAGGGCCTACACGCCTACACACACACACACACACACACACGCACACACTCACACTTTCGTAAGGGAGCATCCTGCGGCCTGTTGTTTTGTGATACTATCTTTGTGGCTCTGTGCGACCCTCTGTTTTGTTCGTATATTTTATTGTCTGCCTTATGCGGAGCAGTTTAATAACAATCTGGGTACATAATAATACTTAAAGAACGTTTTAAAAATGTATGACAATTCATATTGGTCACTGTAGGCTAACTAAAATTACGTTGCAGTCAAAATGTATAACATTTTCTAAATGGAGGTTGATACAAAATTCATTTGACGCAATGTTTTTCGCAAGAGATGCCTTAGAATAGATTGCGTTAGAATAGAAGCGTTAGTTTTCTTACGCTTTCTACTTGATGCCGACTTCCTTTTATTATACAATTTTTTATTTTTCCTTTACTGGGTGGAAATTCGCAAAGTACGCACAAGGCGACGATATTGAAGTCCGAATTTTTAAATTAAGATTTAATAGTATTTTGAGGATTTGCAGAAACAAAAAAACAATTGAAAACCTAAAAGGGCCCCCAAACTGGAACTTACTAAAGCAATCAGAGCTTCTCTCCTAAACATAAAGTACACAAACCTTTTCATCTAAATCTTTTCATTTTTTTTTTTTACTTATTGGGCCACCCTCTCTGGCTCTAATTTGACATTTGTTGACCATTTTTACTGCCAATTAAGTGCAACAGCTGCTATCACAGTGACTCGTACGTCGTATCCCATTTTTTGTAATACCATTAAACATTCTTTTACAAAATCACTCACAGATTTTGTTTCAACTCTGTATCCGCTTGTTATTTTAATTGTGAAACAGAGTGGAAATCAAATAGTTTCAATTTGGGATTTAATAAAGTGTATTATGTTGAATTTACGCAATCCCATATAATGTGGTTCCCTTGTGAATTTACTGTAGTAGCAGTAACTAACTAACTAGCACTTATCATATATAAATATGTTTTAAAATGTGAAATAGAGCAATGATATCCGTGCAGCGATTGATGGCTTTGCAGAGAAATCCAGAGAGAAGAAATAGCTTCCTATGCGATTTAGCTGACCAATTTCAACATATCAGTTTCTGTGCATCTTCGTGTCACAGGGTATAATAATGCCATAATCTTTGATGACATTTTAAATCTGTTCGTTTAGTGAACATGTGTTTGGAAGCCCAGTGTCACACAAAAGCTTTTAATGTTATTTTTATAATATCAAGTACCTGGGTTAATCAAGGGATCAAGGAAGTGCAGAACAACTGGAGCGCTGTAGGCCAATTAAGCTTTGTGTATTGTAAATACATGGTAAATTATGCGTAGTCCTTAAATGTCCATTACCATTGGTCATTTACTCGTAAGCATTTTGGTGTTGTTATGTGCTGACTTAGTTGGCCAATGAGTTTATTGCCTGGCAATCAATGAAGCTGGGCATAATGAATAATTTGTGTTGTTAGTATGCAAATCGGTAACACGAATTCAGTGTTCAAAATGCCTTTTGGGCTACATTGTGAGCTGGGAAATTACTTAATTAAGTGTTGTTATTAAATTATGCAAAGGCGTCGAAGACTGTGAGAGCGAACGCTAGCAAATGTTGACTCAAGAAGTTTAAGTTAATATTGGAATTGAAATTATACCCATCAAGGATTCAAATGAATTTCATTGGCAAAGCATCACAAAGAACAGGTCAGAAATTCAATTCAAATTTAATTATTAATTGATAATAATTATAATTTGGTCTGGTCTTCATTTAATGCAACTTTCCATGCCATGTTTTGGTCACTTAATATTTTATGTGTCTGTCATTTCTCCCTCCGCAACTATTGGTTTAGTATCTATATAGGGATAAGCCCTACTTTCACGCACTGAAAATGGTGCATTTCAGATAATTAGCAACTTTTAAGCCGCTTAAAAAATGTATCCATAAACACTGAAAGACAGGCTGCGAAATTAATTTAATAAAATGAGCGATGTATAGGTGTAAGCAGACTCCCAGATCCCTTCCTTCCTCACCGCATTAGCAAAATGTGTAGCAAATGAAATACATATTCTTGCAGCAGCCGCAATTTCATGCTTAAATTAATTAATTGCATGTGTCAGCGGTTTTGAGGCTGCCTTTTACCATTTTCATTTGCATACTTGTTGTTTATGTTTCGTATATATGTATGTACAACTTTGCGGTGAATACATTTTTCACATACGTTGTGCGTGTGTGGCACAAAGTTGCATATAAAAATAACTGACAGGGAATTGGCAACACTCCTACAAATACATCGTTTCCAAGCTTTTATGCCTGATAGTGAGAGTTGAGAAGCTTTAAGATGTTCCGAATTCCATTTACAAGTTCATTGCATACTTTTTTGGGTCCATTTAGTAAATGTATACATTACTCAGATATAAAAAATGTTGAATTAAATATATGTAATATGGAAATAGGCCAAAAGGAATTTGACTAGCTGAAAGAATCAATCTTAATTTAATTGCACAACAGTTGTAATGATATAAATGTTGGGAATCACAATTAAAGTGTTACATTTTTAGTACTAAAGGTTGTGAAAACTGTTGACGGAACACAAGCGTTTCAGTATTCATTAAAGTTATTGTATTGTATTATTATTCAGCTGGCGCATACAAAGCGAAAATCATTATTCACAAGGGTTGTTTGGCTTGCATATTTATGACGCCGAGTGGTCAAAGCAGCAATGTTGGGTTGCCTACAGATTCGTTATCCTGGTAGGCCCTCAAATATTTTCAACGTTTAATTAAGTTTTATTTTTGTACGCACCTTGCTGTTGGACTGGCAATGCAGACTATGCTTTCATAGGAGGACTGTCAATTAATATATTCATTCGCACAGCTCAATTCGTATTTATGTATATATGGGAGAAACGCTGTGTTGTGGTTTGCAATTGAATTAAATGTATGTGTACATTTGGTCAGTTATCCAGTTAACCGAACGCAAGATGAGCTAACCACCGAAATGTTCGCATGGAAATACATACATAACACAAACACAGATACACTATTACAGACGCACACACTCATACACTTGCTGACTGGCAAAACCACAAGACAAATGCGTACTGACAGACACATAACTCAACACATCACAACTGAAGCTTTGACTGAGAACGATGCTGTCACGATCCCAGCTTAATTTTACAAATTAATTATATTCTGGCTTAGCAATTTACTGTTTTCAGCGCAATAGAACATTGGCGCAACTTTATCGATTTTGATTATGAATAATGGCTGCTTACTGGGCCTTGTGTCTTAGCGTCTGACTAAGTGCCTAGCTGCTAAGCAACCGCAGACGTCAAATGATTAATAGTTGCTCTGTGAGCCCAGCCAACCGCAGCCAGATATGTGAACCACAAACAACATGTTACGCTGGAATGTTAGAGAAGCGGTGAGCTGAGGTATACACAATGTAATTGAACATTGGGCGTATGCGAAAACTAATGCCTGCCGTTTAATTAGTGTAAAATGTTTCATTCTTCAGCAATTTATGTCATAAGCACACAGCTTATATATTTCATTAGTCCTTGCGCTAAGGACAACGCCAAAGCCTTTGATGTTAATTAAAACTTGTCGTTATCCTTCGCTCACGAGTAATGCGTAAAAAACCGCCTTGCCTTATGTTTGTCACATGGAAACTTAAATGCCAACTAATTAGGAGCGTTTTTATTTAGACAAATGCTAAAATGCTGGCATGGCCATGCGATGTTTAGCATACCCGTAGAATGAGAGTTTTGGTTAGCTAACTTTTTGGTTTTCTTGCACTTAAAGTCACTGAAAATTGTATACTTCTTAACTCATTGCAGCTGACATCGTACTACAATGAGACGAGCTGGACAAATGCCTCTGAAATGGATACAATAGTTGGTGAGGAACCGGAACAGCTCTCACTTGTGTCAATTGTAGTTGTTGGTAAAGTAAATGTCGTTGAATGTCCAACTAGCTGAAAACACTCACCAGCAGCAGCATCACCAACCACAGCACGAGAGCACAACTCGTCCACTTGTTTCAAAGTACACAACAACACTATTCGCAGTTCAATGAGTGCACACAGGCACAAGCGCATGTTGCTTGAAAAACACAGACACACTCGCACACACGCTCGCACACACACTCGCACAAACACTCGCACACACATATTTATCAATGGCTCGACCTCCATGAGAATGCTATATTTATGAATGTTCACGTTTATTTTATACATCCATGTACTACACACACACGGTCTAATTTTGTGCTCTCTGTTCACAATCGTGTTCCACACGCCGTAGGCATCTTTTTATCGGTGCTGATATTCCTTTCGGTTGCCGGCAACATTCTCGTCTGCCTGGCCATCTACACGGAGCGAAGTCTGCGCCGCATTGGCAATCTGTTTTTGGCCTCATTAGCGATTGCGGATCTCTTTGTGGCCTCTCTGGTGATGACATTCGCTGGTGTCAACGATTTGCTCGGTAAGTACGATTATCATTTGCTGTCAGCGTAATGGAAATTTGCAATTGAAATTGTTGCGCCGTCAATTTATGTAAAATGCTGCAGGCTGTCGCACAAAACAAACGCCACGACAACATGCAAAAACCTAAACCCCATTGCGGCTAATGGAACCAGTTGGGTGGGTTGCGATGTGGCAAGGGGGCAACCAGTTGGTTGATGAGTGCTCCGGTGAGCCCACTTGATATGCCTGGCAGCGCTTAAAGCTGGTATCTGGTGTGGCTTTGTACAATTCCTTTCAAAGTGTCAGCTGCACTGTAGAGGCTGAGGCTGTCGGGGCTGAGTGGTCGCAAAACACATTGAGTACTTGCATTTGCTCTTCACAGACTGCACAATACAAATACCGCCTGTAAAAGGTGAAAGCACTTCGCCAGTTGGCTATCAGCTAACAGGAATTCTCACTTTATGACATGCCAAAGCCGCTGTTTCAGTGCTCCTGGCTAATATACAGAATTCATCACTAGCCTTGCATGCGTACACTCCGAAAAAAACCTCAGACAGAAATTTGAAAAAATTTGCAAGGCTAGCCCGAGGACAGCTCAGAACATACATAAGGAGTAAGTTACTAAGCGAATACCAAACAGTGGAAAATTTATAAGTGGTGAGTACCTTGAAGTAGCTACTGAGTAGTAGATTAGAAGTGGATATCTACTAATGGTATTGAAGTGGATGCGTACCAGTAGCTACAGAAGTGGATACCTCGCAGTGGATAATTACAGAACAGTACAGAGGTATAAACATCCACTTGGAAACGGTTCGAAATATCTCAATGCCATAAACTAAACCGATTGTCACAAGTCTTTGGCTTGGGCGATCTTTTGTCTGAGTGTACATAAATCCTTTCGCTTTTTTTACTTTGACTTACTCAGACGCAGTATGCAAGCCCTGTGAGTGGCAGCTGCAGCTTCCGTCTTGCCATACCGGCAATATTTTGCCTTTAACGCAAGTTGCGTTGATGTTGACAACGTTATCAAGTCGCAGGTAACAGATTCACAACCTGTATTAGCTGCCCTTTTAAAGGGGACACTTGAAATAGGAGTACGCAAAGCATTCGCTGTAAATTAAAACCCTCAAAATAGTTGAGACCGAATGAAGAACCAAGTAAATGACGGACAAATTAGACACAGCGTTGGCTGCTTAATAAGATGAAACGATTTGAAGAATTGCTGGCAGCTACTCCGAGCTGCTATTCCCGGGTTTTGTTTGCAGCTGACATCAATGCGTGTTCAGCGAGTTCCCAAATGAGAGGGCAAAACACAAACACAACTGCCAAGAAAACAGCGTGCCACGCACATGTATTGTATGGGCAATTGTGATGAAGTTTAGTGATGCGTTACCTCCATAGCAGAGCAGAGCAGAGCAGAGCAAGACAGAAGGAAACTGAATACAGAGATATATAGTCTGCTCTATGTGGGCTATATGTGTAGTGTGCTATATGTTTGTCATTCCGTTTGTTTGTCTGTGCGTGAAAATAATAAACGACTTTGGCACTTCAGGATGGAAATAGGAACAAGGAAGAGGCTTCTGGATTTGCCACTGTTGCTATTGCTGCTGCTGTCTAAGAACAGAGTGTGAAAAAATAAATAAAAATTCTGTGCCTGCTGAGTGTTGAAGACAAACAGCTTTTTGGAGTGCCAGCTGAGGTGCCTCAGGGCCAACATATACCATACATACAATTGTATATAGTATAGTATGCATGTAGCATACATGTGGATTGAGAGCTGTTCTGACAAATTATTTTCGACGAAGTGCCGGCAAACACGAACCTGTGTGAGTGTGTATGTGAGTGTGAGTGTGAGTGTGAGTGTAGGTGGCTGTAAAACAACATTTGGCACGCTTCAAGGCTGGCAAATCAGCAAATAAACGCACAAGCTTCAGCATATTTATACAAATTTGTGCAACAACAGGCCACAGGGATACTGAGAGGTGGCAACAGCTGCGCCAGCTCACAAAATACAACAAATGCTGGCAAAATCACTGAATATAGCACATATGTATGTAGCACATTGCGCACAGGCAATAAGTATTTATAAATACATTTATATGACTCTGTATGAAAGCCACTTGAATTATTTCATGATTTAGTCCAGAAGCCCCCATGTCATGGCCCTCAGAGAAGCCCGTAGCAATGCAAACTGACTAAAAATACCATTGTTTACCATAGATTTGTACTGCTTTGCCAGCTTCAATTTACATATATACAATGGACACATTTGCAAACCATCGTTGACTCAACATTTTTTAAAGTCTGCTTTCAGGGACATTTCACTATATTTGTGATAAGTTATAAACGCGACTAATTCTATTGGAGACAATTGGAAACATTTTTTGATGAGTTTTATTTGTGGCAAGAATATTTCGTTTTATCTCTATAAGATAATAAACTTTTGTCTCCATTGTCAGACAAATATACATAAATAGAATCTAATCACGCTGTTTGCTCATCAGCCAAAAAAATATAAAAGCACACTTGGCATTAAAATTAATTTATCAATATGTTATCCAATGCTTTTATGATTAAAGCCATCAGCAGGCTTGAATTCATTCCGCTCAACTCAATTAAGGTATAAACACTTGTACCACAGGATAGATTTATCGGTTTTATACGTTACTCTAATATTTGTAAGCTTGTTAGTAAACTCAATAGTCGTTCAGTACTAACGTACACTGGATGGATTTATGGCCGTAGTCAGAGTTATTGTCACTGACCCAATCTAATGAAGAAACCATTGAGAAATCGATATCTTGCATTCAGCGCAAAGTGATGTGGCAGATTACCATTTGAAGCAGTTTGTGGTGATGCCAAAGTCTTTTATGCTGATGCGCCACTTCCTGTGTGCTAAAGAGCTATATCCTGTGACACGCCTGGCACAACCGGCATTAAAGGCAAAAAAAATAACCAACATATATGCGCAGCATCAAATATCGTGAAATCAGCTCTTACCCCAACTCATAGTAAATAACTGTTTTTGGTTTTGCGATCTGATATTAAATTTATCATAACGCCACACTTATGCATACACCCGAATATATGTACGTATGTGATCCATGTGTCGGTTATTTCCTACATGGGCTTAAACGGACACAGCAGAGGAAATCCGCTTTGCCCGTGCGTGTCCGAAGCACAGAAGCTTGTCCGGCTGGCTGGCTGACGAATCTTCTTTGCCGTAATTGCATCGCACTAGTAGCATTGCCACAACCTTGAATTGTTTTTTTTTTTTTTTTTTTTTGTGACAACACAAATCAAATGTAAATAACGTAAGAGACACACACATATGCACAGCCAGAAGTGGACAGGAAAAGGAAATTATTTCATAAAATCGCTCAATTTACTTTATAAGAGACACAAGAATCGACAGCCAAACACCATATTATCTTTTCTGAAAATTGTTGTGATTTCTTAAGGCTTGTCCTCATTAAAAATGTAACAGAAAATTTAAAATATTACGATCCGTTTGCTCATTAAACGTGCTGCAAACATATTATTATATAATTCGGTGTTCAGCATATTAAATTGTATGTTAAAGATTGCCAGAAACATGGGCAAATGCGCATCAGATTAGATTTATAATCTGTTTTTTTTTTTTATGGAAATCACCCTGGATTATATAAATAAACCCGTTTATGTCATGATAAATAGGTAATTGCATTTTCGTATGGCTGTGGAAACGTTTTTTGTTTGTTGCTGTTGACGAGAAAATGAAGAGTTTTCCTCTGGTCTCCGTTGGCCGCAACATGGCAATTTCCGCTTTTATATAACCATTTACTACATGCATTGTGTGGGAGATGTTATTAAGTATTTCGGACATGCAATCAGTCAAGCAGTTGGTTATTTGAGCAATTAATCAATAAATAACTCAACTATTATTCTATATTTATATTTATTGCAGGCTATTGGATCTTTGGTGCAGAGTTTTGTGATACATGGGTGGCCTTTGATGTCATGTGCTCGACGGCATCTATTCTGAATCTGTGTGCCATTTCCATGGACCGTTACATACACATCAAGGATCCGCTCAGGTGAGTGCCGGGAGTAACTAATAATCATGATGATGACAACGACTTCGTCGCCGACACTGTCGCATGCATGAATTATACAATTTATCAATAGATACAGCCTCAGCCACAGCTGCCTGTCATCGCGTGCTTCACATGAATCTAACGAATATAATTGTGCATCGAGCAGCAGAGTGTCCTACAGGCTGTGTAGGAGCAGGCTGTCTGTCCCCTATTGATTTTAGTAGTGAATACGTATTTAGAGCCGAGAAAGCTGCTCTCATTTGTTGTCTGTCATCAAGTGAGTGGAAAATATTATTGATGTGACATTGACGCTCCACTGAAAGCCCGATTAAATATCGATTTATTAAAAACAGACCTGCCACATTCTAGTCCCTCAATTCGAACGGCATTCCCTCTCATGCATATTACTCATCCGCCGCGTTGACATGCACGTCACGTTTCTCAGTGGCTCGTTCTCATTTTGGTCGTTCACTTTGTGGCCGCTCTACAGACACTCGACTTATTTATGGCGTCGACTCTCATTAATCGCAGCACATAATTGTTTCATTAGTAACAGATTTATTGGGCATTAACGACTTTTTCTCCTTTATATCTTCATTGTTACGCGCTCTGCATTAAAGTTTGTTGGGCACTTGTGCTGCATCACCAGTGTCTGATTTGTGGCTTTAGTTAGTCAAATTGTTCCGCAAGTCATTTGCCATAGCCAAACGACTACCCGAATAGCTTCTCAATTGTCAAACTTTCTAACATACGCATTTCGTGTGAAAAGAGAAAATTGTTGCTTGTTCCATTACTTGATTGAAATGTTCGTAAGTCTAATTTATTTTGCACTCAACTTTTATATATTTCGCTAGCATAAGCCATAAACAGTTCCAACCATTATCTTTGCTCGATTTATGTTTATATCTCAAGGAAGAACGAATTTCACCTGCTGCCAGTAATTTAAACTCTAAAGTGCGTGTGTGTGTGTGTGTGTGTGTGTGTGTGTGTATTGTTGTGTTTGTTTGCTTGACAAACACAATGGAATTCTACGGCTCAGCAGGCCGTTTGAATTGGCTTGGACATTTCTCATGTCTGGGTGTGACGCAATATCCTGTTCTGTTTCTGGCGTTTGCATTGCATTTTGCCAGTTGGCCAACTGCAAGCAATATGCAAGTTGTATGTTAGCTTGCTTTGTGGTAGAGAACCCACCGTCATACCGGTAAGTAGTGGCAATTGACATGGACAAGGACAAACACAAGCACAATTACAATCACACACACACAGAGAAAGCGGATATAACATTATTAGCGTTTCTCGTTTGTGCCTCATTGTGGCAACAGCAGCAGCGACAACAACAATTGGGGGTTAATTAAATTTTTTAACAATGTCGCAACCGCAAAGCGAGAAAAGAAAATAACAAACAATTTTGGAGAGCGCAAATATTATGTTCAGTCGGGGCAGAGTCAAACGAAAATTTATGACATGTCAGTGGCAAACAGTGGCCAAAAAGAATGGCACAAAATGGCTGCTCGCCACACTCACACACACACACACTCACCCAAAGTTGCTGACACGTGTGCGTGTGTGTATATTGTTAAAAATGGAGCTGACCAAGTCGCTGACAGCCAAAGACAAAGTCACAGCAGCGACACAAACGAAATTAATGTGGCCCCACGGCTGTTAAGGGCATAACTACTGCTGGATGGAAGAAGAGGCGGTAGGGATGCGGTATTGGTGGGGCTTGACAAAAAAAAAGAGACTTCTGTCCACACATGACAACGAGGCACTTCTGGACAAAGCTGTCCCCCTGGCTGCTGCTGCAAAGAGCCATAATAAATCCTTTGATGCTATTTTCAGCACAAGCCAAAAGTAGATACATATTTTCTTTTCACCACCCCCCACCGACCGACCGCGTTGTCCGTCATCTATCTCTCTCCCTCACTTAATGTTTATCTGTGTCACTCTCTCTATTTATGCGCTCGATTTCTAGCTTTCGGGCATTTGTTGATCCACTTGCACCTGCCACATCTGTTGGGCAACAGTTGAAGCGTATTCGTTTATGAAAAACGTTACACGACATTTGTATTGACGTGCCATTCACTGCGTCTGTGTGTATTTTCTGAGTTAAATCGGATTTTTTCCGGACCGTAACGAGTTGGCGCAATGGCACACTTCATCGACTTGCTAAAGTTGACTTGGCCATAAAGTGTGAATTCTGGTGGCACTTTTTATTTTATGCTAGCCAACCATTTGAATGCGAAAAGTTTGCAACGGTTTGTTAATTTGCAGTGATTCGTTGCTGCCACAGTGGTTGCTTTTAATGAACTCATGAAAAGTTTTTTATATAGAAAATTTAATAAAACCATTAGCTGTGGAAAAAAAAGACTAAATAAAAAAAGAAGACCGTTGACGAGTTTAAAAAATACCAGAAGACTTTGTAAATTGTCATCATAATGCCTGGTAAAATGATAATTTTTCATTCTATATTGCCTCTCTTTAAGGAATGTGTTGAAAAATTCTATGAACCATTTTCATGGACTCTAAGCTTTGAAATTATCTCAAGCCAAAACCAATTTGTTTAGCTTAACGAAGAAAGCTTGGAGAACAAACGAAATTTGCCTTGCCTACTTTTTCTGGCAAAATTTGCCCGTAAGCTGTGGGTCAATTTTAATACACATTTAAATTGAATTTGGCCATAGTAGACTCTATCCTTATCCTCTGTGCCCAGTTCCATTATGCGAAGTCCTGAATGTGTCTGCGGCCTGCACTCAAAGCCTCAAGCAGTCGCCTAGCACTCCCTCCGGGTGATTCACTGCCAGCGAAAATACCACGCAACGCAATATATTCTATGCTTATTTTTATACACTTCATGAAGTGTCATAACTTTGTCGCATTAAGTGTAAACGCGTTAAGGTAGGCTTTCCACAGTCCCTACTTACATACTATATGCATGATTGCTACACAGGTGCCTATGAATCTCAACTTTCGACTCTTAAAAAAAGAGTATTTAATAATGTTTTGCATCTGTGCTATGGAAAATGAATTGGCTAGTGTTTTCTAGTGTACGTTTTCAAATTTCCACGAATCAGTTTTAAAGCGCACTTCAAAAATATGATCGACATCGATAAGGTATTTAATCTTCGGCTCAGCAAAGTTTTTTTTTTAAATATTTTCTTTTGGTGCTGTCTGTGCTTGGCTGCTGCGTGTCTAGCGTTATTAGTGCTGGCCCCCAAAGAGACTGATGGCAGTAGGCGTCGTTGGCGCTGCTCTTTATGCAAATCTGATTTATTTGCATGTCAAAGTGGGGACGCCGAAGTTGAGCGCTTCAGTTTTTCTTGCTGCTGCTGCTGCTGCTACAGATGCTGATGCTGCCCGACGTGTCAAAGTTCGCGAAATGCGAACCAAAGCCGTTGCGGCGTCTCATTAGGTTGGCCACCTCGGACGGTGAGAGTGATGCGTTGTATTTTCTTAGCGCCTTGAAATAATTGCAAGCGTTTAATTTAATTGCGCCTGCCAAGATTTGAGCACTGACAGCTAAAATTGGCAAAAGAACGACGATAACGAAAGAAGAGAAAACAAAAAGAAAACGAGACAGAAACACAATTTGAATGAAAAGCGCGCTCAAATCTAATTAGAAACAGGCGCTGACAAAGTTAAAATTATGGTGAAATTAAGCAGGATACAAAGTAAAAATTTTGTTTTATGCGATAAGGCTGAAGCTGGCAGCTTGGCAGTTTGGCAGGCTGTCATCGTCATAAGAGTCATGACCCCAGCAAGCATATGAGTACAGGCTCGTATCAGGCATAAAATACACTTTAAACTGCAATAAAAAGTGTTGCAAACTTTTGAGGCAAGTAGGGTGGGGGAGGGCAGTTAGAGGAAGCTGGCGTAAGACGCTTAAGCAACAAAAGTCAACAAGAATGGCGCTTTAGGGCGTGTTTGTAATTGTGTTCGTTTGGGTTCGTGTTTTTGTGCTTTTGGAATATGCCTGCAAACAGTTTAGAAACAAAAGCAGCAGCAGCCTGTGCTTGCAACATCTACGCACATAAAAACTCATAAAACATCTGAGATGACAACAAGCAAACAAAATAAACGCCACACTTAACCGAACTAGTCGAATGAATCCTGGCATTGTGCGTGCTCGCCTATCATTTCTCGGGCACACGCACAACTCAAACATCAAATGCAAATGGGCAATGCCAATGCTGGTTGGCTTTGGTCTGTGGCTGGGGCAACTAACACGCACACACACACACACACTCACACCCAGACACGCACACCCACACGATTTCAATTAGCTCTGGGTTGCTCGCTTTGGATGCGTGTGGCGCCACTTGGCACTGCAATATCCCATTATGTGAAGTGGGTTGGGTATCCACTATATATGTATGTATACATATGTATAAACATATGTAGGTGCGATAGGTGCTTACACGGATAGGTGGCGACTATTGTGCGCTGCTGCTGCTCGATTGGAAATCAATTTTGGGTTTGCACATGAAATTGAATTTGTTTCTGAATACAATTACCTAAACTTCCTTTTTACCGTTTTGTTGTTGTCGCTTTTGTGTCATCTGTAGAATTTTCGGTTGGCGCATTGAGTGCGTCTTTGTATTGAAATTGAATTATTCTGTTTGATTTCCTGCCCCATGTCTGCCACAGCACAGCCAGCGGTTACATTTGCACAAGCCAAAATTTTGGTGCGGCATATGGCAACATATACAAGCAAAGACAAGCACACACACACACGCACACACACACACACACACACACACATTCATAAATATATAGGCTCTTTACATGCCAACAGTCTTAGGATTCTGCCTGTTCATTTCCGTTTGCTGTGAAATCAAATTGTGCGTCTGCCTTCAAAATCGAAGTGCTA
The DNA here is from genome assembly GCA_035041595.1 of Drosophila basisetae. Lineage (NCBI taxonomy): Eukaryota > Metazoa > Arthropoda > Insecta > Diptera > Drosophilidae > Drosophila > Drosophila basisetae. Next base: position 8,972,276 of record JAWNLB010000147.1, on the reverse strand, counting down.
CACGAGTATGATTTGTATGCGTCAACAGCAGCACCACAGAGCACCACAGAGCACCACAGCGCACCACAGCGTACCACAGCGCACCACATTGCGTAATGACCGATGGTTTGCGTTGCGGTTGGGATTTTCGGTTTTAGGTCGGTTTTACCGCAGCCTGTCCGTGTTCGGTTCTGTTAAGGTAATTAATGACATGCAGACAGACACTGCGGCACTATGGCACTGGAGCATAGTGCGTATTGCACGGTTGCACACCTTTGACCAACTGTGTCGCATTCCAACACTTGTCGCGCCAACCCCACCCAGGCACACGTATTGCCTGCCAGCAACATGCAAAGCCGCAATCACAACATGTCCCATTTTCTTGTCGCCTTTGCTGTTGCTGTTTGTTGTTAATCCTTTTGCAGGCTGCCAACCACAGGGGACAAAACACAAGCCCACATCCTTCACTCCAAATTAATGTGTTCTTTTTCTCTCTCTCTCTCTCTCTCTCTCTCTCTCTCTCTCTCTCTGTTTGTGTCTGTGTCTCTCTCATGCAGATACGGGCGCTGGGTAACACGACGGGTGGCTGTTATTACGATTGCAGCCATTTGGCTGCTGGCCGCATTTGTTTCGTTTGTGCCTATTTCGCTGGGCATCCATCGACCCGACCAGCCGCTGATTTTCGAGGATAACGGTAAGAAGTACCCAACATGCGCACTGGATTTGACACCCACATATGCCGTCGTCTCCAGCTGTATCAGTTTCTACTTTCCCTGCGTGGTCATGATTGGCATCTACTGTCGGTGAGTATAAGCAAATGCAATTGATAAACAAAAGTTCAACTCATAAAATGCGAAAAAATGCAATTTTACAAAAATGTGCAGCGTCAAATGATGAAAAAGTGCACAGATAAGAAGAAAAGAAAAGTCCAAAACAATCTACAACTGCTTGCAACTTATGGAATGCATCAACTTTTGAAGCTTACAATTACAAAGTTGCTCAGTCTTCAATTTTTGATAGAAAGACGAGTCGATAAGGACATGTCTGTATGTCCGTCAGAACTCCCTCACTTTTAAAACCATCCTGTTGAAACTTGATATATTTTCGCCTTTTAGCTCCTGTCAGTAATGTCGTCGGAAACGCCTTTTGAAATATAGCTGTCATAGGAACAACCGGTCATAATATGAGTTATAAGTTGTGGACTTGAGATAGTCATAGAGATACTCTTTCTGAAATGGAAAATATATAAATAAAATTAATTTAATAAGTATGAAATCATAATAATAAATTAACTGCGGCTTACATTTTTTTGATATACATATATTTTGATGCTTTTTATTATTTATATTTTGAACGTTATCGTGCTAGTCGCGATCGATCGTGTTATGCATGCTGACATGCTCAGCGGCCATTAGCGAAAACAAAACGAGCCTGAGACTACAAGCTAATTGCTTGAACTCATCGATACAGTCTAAATACAGAACATTAAGCTTATTTGGCATTCTTACACAAACATAAATATATTAAGGTCACCTGCAACTAGCTAAATGTCGCTGCTGCCAGACATGGATAAACAAAAGAAACAAAAAAAATTCAGAATTTGAAGGTAGTAAAACGTACATAACAAAATGTAGTAAACACTTTCGAAGTTTCAGTCGCATTGCTGAAAGACCCCAAGGACCTTGCCGCTGATGGCACAGAGGCACGAAGTGGCAGCAATGGGATAGCTGAGAGCTGGGGGTTGGGTGTTGGCAGCTGAGAACTCGTTGCTTTCAAATAAGACGGCAAACAAATAAGCGCACGCATTAGTGGTCGGCTAAGTAATCCCTGAGCAAAGCCAAAGACGGACAAGCGGACAGGCGGACAGGCGGACAGGCGGTCAAAGACTGGGGTGTGTGCAAAAAGGGCTGCTAGACAATGTGCCCAAGGACGGCAACAGGATGCCAACATCATCAACCCAACAACAACGACAACAACAGCAAGACGAGCAATATCAACAGGACAGCGATATGGCCGCTCATCAGCATTATAGCCGGCAGCCGAGTGGCACGTTGCCATTTTAGCTTAACGAGATTTGCGGCCAATGGGCGCACGCAACAAATGGACGCAAGCACACGCCCATCGACAGACCGACCAACTCGACTGACAGCCCACCCACTCACTTCGACGTCGATACCTCATCGCAGCCTGAGCCTATGGCTTGGGGCATCCACACGAGTGTCTGGTTGCTGTCATTGGCATGTTCTATCAAATTTCGGTTAAATTGCAGAATAAATAGACATTTATCGCCATAATTTGTGCACAGGCTTGTTATCCTTTTCGTGTGGCATCTAAGAAAACGCATAAGCATATGATTCCTTGCTACTGCTGCTGCTGCTACTGCGTCTAGTCAGTGAATATGCGTCTGTAAACGTGCCCCAAAACAGCCACATTCAATACCAAGTAAACGCTTTATTGGAAGCTCATCCCCGGGGGGGCAGTCTGTTTAATTGGCATGTCAGGAAAAGTAAATAATTATCATATCAGTTACATCAAGACCAGCTAGACGAAAACATTCCATAGACCCTACAATTAGGTGGCTAGAAATGGAATTCCCCACACACCCACAAACTGCACTCACTCAAAGCAGGGCAAATTTAATTAATATTAGGTTCGTTGGACAAAGGGCAGCCTGAGGGCTCTGTTAGTGAAACAAACCCATGTCACAAATGACTATTTCATTGATTAGGTAAAATGAATAGCCTTTATCTGATTTGCACCGAGTCATTTTGAATTCACAAACACAAATTATATTTTATATTCAGGTATTTCGAATATATTATAACACAATTTCATTGATGTCAGTGAACATTCAAATGACATAAGATACAGATTTTTTATTCAGTTGCAGAATTAACAGATTATACTCGTATACCGATTAACGTTTATCTTCGTCCTGATTTATTGTCAAACCAAATCAATAAATTGTGGATTTCTGATTTTAAATAAATAAATTATACAATCATAGTGCAATACAGTTCTTAATAATTCTTAAACTAAGTTATTAAGTCAATAAAATTATTTACTTACATATTTTTGAAAGTGAACTTTAATTACTGACTTATTGACACAAACTTTCTTCCGCATTCTCGACAACACAGGCTTTACTGCTATGCTCAGAAGCACGTGAAGTCCATAAAGGCGGTAACAAGACCCGGTGAAGTGGCCGAAAAGCAACGGTATAAGAGCATACGTCGTCCAAAGAACCAGCCAAAGAAGTTCAAGGTACGCAATCTGCATCACAGTTCCCCATATCACGTATCCGACCACAAGGCTGCTGTCACAGTTGGCGTCATAATGGGTGTGTTCCTCATATGCTGGGTGCCATTCTTCTGTGTGAACATCATGGCTGCCTTCTGTAAGACGTGCATTGGCGGCCAGACTTTCAAGATACTCACCTGGTTGGGCTACTCGAATTCCGCTTTCAATCCGATCATCTACTCCATATTCAACAAGGAGTTCCGGGACGCCTTCAAGCGTATACTGACAATGCGCAATCCGTGGTGCTGTGCACAGGATGTGGGCAATATTCATCCGCGCAACAGCGATCGTTTCATCACGGACTATGCCGCCAAGAATGTGGTGGTGATGAACTCGGGTCGCTCCAGCGCCGAGCTGGAACAGATCTCCGCAATTTGACCAAAACGCTGTTGTAAACCCAGGAGTTGGCTCCTGTGCAGCTGCTGTTGCCCCGGCAGCGGCCTGAATATCGATGATGATGCCGACGATGGCGCACTGACCACAAGATACGTTCCATGAGATTCGGTCACGGCGGCCCCAACAACAACAATCGTGGAGACAATGGAGGCCGCCCAAATGGAAACGGAACTGGTCTAAGCTTGGGTCAGAAATTTTGGGTTCCTAAACGCAACAATCAAAGCGTAGCAATCCCAAACCAGACACAATTAACTAATCCCCCAAAAGAAGCAAATGACAAGAAACCTGTAAGTATTATCAGCGCATCCTAGTGTCCTAAGCAATCAACTATCTAACTGGAGTTTGTGAAGAGTGTTTATACTTAATCGTAGTCATAAGTCAACTTTATAATGTTTAATATGTGTGTATGAAACAACTACAACTAGCTAACTGAAAAAAAAAAACCAAATCGTGATTAGGTCTAAGATCCCCTCACTAAAGAGCTTCTAAATAGTTTAACTGTTAAGTTTTTCTTACAATATAGCCAAAATGTTATGGCAGCTATCAATTATCGTTAACAACAACCATAACAACACACAACAAAATACAAAACCATTTGCATTTGGACAAAGTTCGAGCAGATTACGTGTTTCTTTGAACCCGTGACAAGGATCTAAAGTTATGATTATTGCCGAACCAAATAATGACACACTCACCACATATGCATATACATAGAAATATATAAAATTCTCAATTGGACACAAAACGACGGACTGACACAGTTCCATTCAATGGTGGCACAAAACGTAGCATACAACCCGGCGCTTACTCGCATTGAGTGGCAAACAAAGCCGTAGATTTGAATTATTGATGGAAATTTATGTGACACAAAGAGAAGCAGTCGAACATGCGACACGGACGTGGCACAAAACTGTCAGCAGCATTCATAAATCATTCAAAAATGATGACGATTTACGAGCATTAAATAATTGGTTTAAATCCAATACACACAGTGCATTAACTATTCAGCTCATGTCTGTGTCCGACTTTTCAATCCAACTTGTATCTATGCAATTATTAATATTTAAACAGATGTGATTTTCGCTGCATTATCATTTTTAATTTCCAACTAAATAGCTTTGATTCGTGATAATTGGCTGCAGAGTCGATGGTGTCGACAGTTTAATAATGAAAAATGGCCGAAAAAATTGTATAAATTTAATTGAATATTTGAAAGAATAGGAAATCAACGCCATTTTGTTCTTATTTCGAAATTTTAATTAATAACTCCAACTGTGATTGACGGATGCGAAATTCGGGCGCAAAATTCCAAGCCAAGGTGCTGGAAAGGTTAACTAACACATTGGGCTCTGATTACCGAGTGATTTAATGAGCCGCACCTGAAGCGCCCCAAAGCGGATTCGCTCTGTTGACGGCGATAGCACTTTAGCGTCTGCCCGTTCTCCCTCTCTTTCAGACACCATCTCTGTCTGACTGTCAGACAGAAGATAATGAATATGTCTCCACCACCCACCAAGGACCCAACACCTCTTTGGATGCTTGCCGAGCTGAAGTGAAACAAATGTAAACAGTTTGCTTTTCATGCCAAACAACTCAGACTGCTCCAACTCGTATCATGAAAAATGACGCTGCTTGAGCTCGACATTTCGCTTTTGTTTTGCTTTCGGTTAAGGCTTCAGATACATTTTCACTTAAGTATTTGTGTATGCTGAAATCCCTTGCGGCACCCGTCAACTGCCCTAATTCAACTCAACTCAACTCAACTCCACTCAAATCATTGCGCTGTTAATTTTGTGTGTGGTCCCGACAATCCGCCCAAAAATATTCGCAATCAAGCTTGCGTCTTCTGTTCATTCCAATTGAAGTGGGCTCAAGCGGTTTTCATGCGCGATCCTGAAGTAGATAGAACAATTTATTGGTTACGCAATAGATATAGGTACAGATAGCTGCTTCAATCTTTCTTATTTATTGAAGTTGAAACTTTGCAGATATAGTTCTTTAAATAGTCATGGCACTTGCTTATTTCCGTTCTTTTTTTTTGGGAGCAGCAACTTTACTTTCGTATTAGGCTAGGGTATTTCCAAGTCGCATTTCAACAAAAACATTATTTCATTTCTCTTTATTTTTGTTTTGTATTTATTTTGGCTGTTTATTAAAAAGCAGCTGCTGTTGTCATTTTAATTACAATATACTTATTTATACTGTTTGCCGTTGCAAAGGAATTCAACATTTGGCCACGCCCACCGCCCACTGTGCATATCCCAGAGGTTTGGTAAAGCTTTTTGCCTCATTTCCTCCTAGCATCTGGCACGCAATCAATTCCCCTTTTGTTTAACCAGCTCATGTAGATCGCACGTGCCAACGGAATTGGGAGTAGATGTGGAAATCGAGGGTTCTGACTGTAAGTCATCGAAAGGCTTGAATTGCGATGAGAGACGACTGTGCTCGGCACGCATACGGCACGGAGGCAGCAAATTGTATTCGATTTCGATACCATTGCCATTGACTTTGGTATTTGGATCCCTCCCAAATGGCAAAGCGCAAATGGCATGATAAATATTCGAAGCGAATGCCACGCGTCGATAATATGTGGTTATATTTAGGTGCCGAATTGCTGTGCTCATTTCTAGTTACACAATTGGCGACAGGGTTGCAATGCAATGGGCCTCGTGCACCCAAGGGGCATAAATCGCACGAATCTGGCTGATTTTGGCCTGCGCTCAACCTTCGACTTTGCCAACCCTTTATTTATGTATTTGACATATACGGGGGCAGCGAGGTCGCGTTCCAATCACCTTTAAGGTATTTGTCTTTGTGAATCGCTTTCTTTCCCCACTCTTTGCGGCGCCAATTCGAATCTCACCAATTTGTTCGCAGCCTTATCTTAGTCGCCTTTCCTGCAACTCCTGAATCCTTTTGTTGATTGCGTTGCATTTCGGTCTAAATGTTGCCTTGTGAATTTTTAGCTTTCTGTGATTTTTAATTGTAACATTTTTCGTCTTGATTCCTTTTGTTTTTTTTCCGTTTTGTTAGCCAGGAAATCGGTTCATTTTTGTCCGTGTAGTCTCTAATTATACTCGCCAGTTCCATGCTATATATTTGCTACGGCTACGTGCTATGAATGATAACAATCGCCTGCCTGGCTGGGCAGATTCACAAAAACCTGAATCAACGCAGCGTTGCGTAAAATAAACCAAAGATGCCCTCTCATTAGCATAATCGGTGAACAAAGACTAGGTCGTGCATTAAGAGTCTGACGACTGAAGCTGCCGATAAACAAGAACTTACTGCATTACTCATACGCACCATTGCATGCTCTGCTTAAGCAAACAGATTTCTTGTAATTGCTTTCGCAATTGAAATATTTGCCACAAAAACTCAAAGAAAAACATTTGAAAAAAAAGTGGAGCGAAAGAAAAACATGTACAACAATCAATGTCAACAGCCAAAGCAAACAATTAAAATTTCAATGTCATTAAAAAAAGTAAATGCAAATACACAAACACAATTTAGTTTCAGCGAGTGTTCGATTTAAAAATATAAAATAAAATACAAAAATAACACAAATGATTTGTTAAAAACATTTGCCTGAAATCATAGTTTGAATTGAAAAACACACCTTTAAAGACATTTGGGTTTTGATTAAATTCTAGATTGACAGCAGACCAAAACGCAATAAGGTAGATAGAAGTTTAGATAATCGGTTTTGTTATCGATGCGAAACTTATTTCATGTGGTATATTTGCAGCTGTACAATTGGAATTAAAGCAATTTAAATTCAATTCAACTCAATTCAAAAGAATGCCCTCATAATCCGAAAGCCCAACAAGTCAACAGCCCTTTGGCAAATCCTTTCAAAATAAGTCTGTGCATATGTATGCCTTAAACACATTTTTGTATATTTTTGTCTGTGTGTGTATACAAATGTTATCAGCTTCTTGAAATGTTTGCATTCAATTTATTTATATTTCAGCTTGATGACGCTCCCCGTCTCATTTGGGGCAAAACTAAAAAGCAAATAAGACAAGTGCAAAGAGTTCAAAGTGTCAGGCGATAAGTGTCAACGTTTTGCATAAATTGCATGTCGATTGCCAACAACGCCAACGGACTTGGCCATCAAGCTTAGGCTTAGAGGCGAAAAGCGCAAAGCGATTGATTGATTGATGGATGAATGAACGGCTGACGCGATGACGAGCTGACTGTCAGTTTGTCATTTTGAAACGAGCCACCATTTTTTTTTTTTTGTGAGTTTTTAAGTCTCTGCCCCGCAGGCAGAGATTGACATTTCATTTGCAAAGTGAAGCGTGTATATGAACCAGCTAAACCAATACCCAATCCACCGCCACCAAACAAACGCCTCTCTCTATTTCTAACTCGCTCCCACTTTCGAAGGCGCAACAGTTGTCAGCACTGGCCAATAATTCACAGAAAATGTCGCGCTGAGCTCTAGTTTGTTTCTGGTGAAACTTTAGTGGCACGCAGACCTACGCCTAAGAAGTACTCTATTCATAACACCCACCCCCCACCAACACTTCTACTTCTCCAACATTTGGGCGTTGAATTTATTTCGGTGTTTTATGACTTTGCGCCTTAAAGTGTTTATTTCAGTTTACGGCTTTCTACAAATTCGCTTGGCGCGTGTCATTTGCTTGCCTACATCCAGCTGAAATATACATTGCGTATACGTAGCTCAAAACGTTTTATTACCATCATTTTGGGTCGGATGGGGCGCTTGGCAGACGTGTGCTAATTTATACGTTGGCTTTGAGCTCTCGCTTAATGCCTCGGGGTCACGACTCAATGGTTAATAAAAACACACTTTTAATCACAATTTTTGCATATACGCTTGGATTTGCGACCAAAACCGTTTGATGGATGTCAAGAATTTTGCATACATGGCCAAACTAGATAAGACATGTGTACAGCATCTCGACCTACACCTTGACCTTGTGGCCAGCCGGCAGCACGCAGCACATTCTGCTGTTGTTGCCAACACGCTCTGCTCCGTTGACCTGACAAATGCAGCGACTTTGACTTTTGACAAGGGCAACGCTGCGTATGCGCAATCTCTGACGTTTACCAAAGAACTTAAAGCACTTTAAGCAACCCCAACGAGTTTCCATACGCCACACAAAGTTTCGTGGTGTGTGTGTATGTGTGTGTATCTTCTTTTACCGTTTACTGCAGCGGCAAAGTTGTGACGACAAAAGTTTCTCGAGCTGCAACAATAACGTTTCAGAAAAGTTTTGACAACAATTCGCCACAACTTACAGCAGCAGCACCACACCAAGCTACACCACCCAGTTAGGCAATCAGCCAGTGGGCTTTGCGTTAGTCAACCACCTGGCTAACGGACCTCGCCCTGGTTCACTCTCGTATTGTCTGGCAAACAAAATGTTGAAAGCATCCGCCTAAGGCCCAAAAGTTTTCAACGCTACTGCACATTTTCATAATGCATCCGATTCGTACGGATTCTCAATGCTCTGCGTCTCTAGATGCTCATTGCTGTTGCCATTCTACGTTTCAATTATGGCAATTTAATTGAAAAACAAAGCCCATTTCGTATCAGACTTTTAGAAAGTTTTCGTACTTTTCCAGCAGCTATTGACTGCATCGAGTTATTTGCCTGTACTCATACATTCATTGGCAGAACGGCAAAGGCGACAAGAAAAAGCTCTTAACTGAGCTGCGCAAAACCAAAGTGCAATTTAAGTCAAGTAGACTGTGCTTTTGGGTCTTATTCATCTCTTTTTTAACTGTGCTCGCCCAAAAAAAATAACAATGATTAATTAATCAGTCATTCGGCTGGCGCTCCAGCCTACTTTCAGCGCCTCACACTGATTCCTTAACTGAAACTGCACTCAATCGATTTACGAGTACACTTTCATGACATGCATTTTAATTAAAAAGCCGTGAGAAGAACACAACAGCCTCGAGGAATAATATCCGGAGAATATCGGTCCACACAGCAACTGCTCTACTTTCCAGTCTCCGCTGGCTTCCGACATCCATATGCATATTAATATATATGTATATAAATGTATGAATGTACAAGATGTGTGTATAAACAGACCTCTGTCAAGGCAGTGTTTCGCCTTAACATGTTGCAACATTATTGCAATTTTAAACCCAAATTGAATTATCGCGTTATCGTCGTTCTCTCCTCCCAAGTTGTGTGCAACAAGACTTTCTTAATATCCTACACCCATAAAATGTGCAATGTCATAGTTAAGTTATGCATCAACTATGACAGTGTCATCAAGCAGTCAATAAAGCATAAACCTTGCATATTGAAACGATTGCATAGTAAACTTCGAAACGATTAAACATAATAGCAGCTCATTGATATTTTTGTCGAAACTATTAAACTATAATAGTACTAATATATTTACGCACGTGCTGGGTATCTGATAGTTGAACCTTTCAAACTATATGCTGTAGATTAGTGAATCTGGTGTTTTCGCTGTCAGTTGCTGAACATGTTTTATGACGCCTTATATAGAAGCTATACTGTTGTGGTATGTTGAGTATAAAATGCGCATAAATTATAAATAGCTTATTAAATAAGTTTTTAATTATGTGTTGCAACTTTACGCTCTATTGAGACGCTCTATTTGAGAAAATAAGTTGCAAGCACTTTGACGCAAAGCAACCAAATAAAAAGACATATTCCAATATATTAATTTCCCACTTGTGACTTTATTAAGTTCCAAATAGCCCGCGAACTTGATATACGCCTTCCCATTATTGTCACTATTATAATTTTAATTGCACTTGATTAATGTATGTATGTGAAAGAATCAAGTAGTGGAATTTCAATTAAAATCTATTAATGGAAAATATTTTGTAATTTGTAATTAAAACTTCAACAATGTTCACAATCATAAATAACTACTTAGCTAAGTTACCACGAACAATATGAGAATCAAATGACCACTTTAATATTCATGAGCAGCGTTATTTGTTATGCCAAAATAATTCAAAGAATTTACAATAATTTGTATAACTTTTGCATTGTTTAATTTCTAACCAACTTTCACAACAAATAATTAATTTCCAAGCTGAGCTTAAATTAGATTTGACGGCTTGCCAAATGGTCGCTATTGCAATTTGTTTATGGTCGCAAATCGCATTACGGTTTTATTAATTGTTAAATATTTTCATTGGCCGCAAACCACTAACTTGCTGTTGCTCTTTCCAAATTAAACAATAACAATAACTTAAGCTGCGTCGTCCTCCATTCGCAAATTGAATGAATGAATATGCAATATGTGTGCACACAATGTACATATATGGATGGAATTGTCAATTTGGTTTTCTTTTCCTTCTGCTCTTAGGATAATAATATTTGAATTCCAAACAAATGCCAAGCGGTCCATAAATACACAAGTTAAGCCACAGCCACAGGCACATTTATAGCCACAGTCTAGCGCCAATGTATGAAATGCGGATGCGAGTATGCCGCTGACACCCAGAGACGTCCACGCGGACATGGCCCGGAGAGTGATGGGTGCGGGGGGTGGTAAAGGGGATCGTGAGTGTCGGTCGGCCTGTGTCGGGGCCTGTGAACCTGGGCCAACAATGCAGGCGTGAACGTAAATTTCAGGCTTGAGTGAACCCAACTCAACTTCTGGCTTCGCAATTCTGGTTGCATGCCGCTAGCCGGACTTTCGTAATGGCTAAAAGTGCCAAAGTTTATTATTAAATTATGTTGTCGAATAAAACTGTTGAAGAAAAATCAATTTTTGTCCATCACAGCAGCAGCAGTAGCAGCAGCAGGTCAACGGGTTGTGTCCACAGTGTTTGTGTGTGCGAATGAACCCAACTAATCAAATTAAGTTTATTTTTAAAAATACGTTCAAGCGTTCAAATTTCGAATCAGCCAAGCACCAAACCCAAATCCAATTTTTAGCCAGGCAACGCAAATTCCAAAAAAAAGGACATATATAAATATATATATTCGATGCTGGTAATCGAATATTTTAGTCAATCTGCCGCACAACACCAAATTTGTTGACATTGGGCTGGCTCGCTGGTCGAGCTGTAAATAGTCCAAGTAGCCCCCTGAATAATCGATATCTCATATGTATATGCAGCTGTCGGATTCTATATTTCAAATAAGTATTTGCAACCAAAAATAGCGTGGCGTTTGCAGCAATAGCAAACAAAACACTGACTAGCGCTCAACAGGAAATCTATACAAGCCAATGAGCTAGAGCAAGCCAGCGAGATATCGCGTGACAGGGCGAGAGAAAGAGATGGAGAGCGTGAGCTTTCTTTATAGAATTACTTCTGGCGCAATAAGTTTTCCAGTCGAACGAGCCGTTGATGGGAGTAGTTGGTGGTGCTGCTGATGCTGGCCGTGCTGCTGTAGCTCATGCACTCAGAAAAAAATCGTCTTGGAATTTAAAAAATCGGCCTAGAATGACAACAATTCTGAATTTTAGGAATGTATATGTTTTTTCCAGAAATATTTTTCTAAGACGAAAAAAATGAAAAAAAGCTTTTTTTTAGGAAAAATATCTTTTTAAAATTCAGAAAAATATATCGACATTTGCTCTTTTCAAATTCAATTTATAATTTAAATAAAGCCCAACAAAGAATTCTTTTTCCTATACATAAAAAAAAACAGTGGAGCTTTAGCCACCATTTTATTAATTCTAGAAAAATGTACAGTTGAATTGAGAAAAAAAGAAAGACACAACATTACCCCTTAAGACAAATACTTTCTTAATAAGAAGGTGCGATATGAGCTATGGCGTTTTTCTCAACTTCAAGCCAATTTTTATTGTTGAGTGTAGTGTCTAGTATATTGTTGCTTGGAGTCCGTGCAACCCTTTGGCCATGCGTCATTCTGAATGGATATCCATTCACTGATTTGCCTTCACCGTTGCCAACCACCGCTGAGCAGCGTGCAGCGTCAATCATTTGTCCAGCTATTAAAAGCGCTTATAAGTCAACAGTATGGCCCAAATGAAGTTGCTGTTGTTAAGTTAAGTTGCTAAATGGCCGTGTGATTGACCACTCGAGTGCCGCACAAGGCAACAGCAGCAAAAGGTGCGGCTGGACCGCATGTTGCGCCTTGTGCAACGCTGTCGACATCGATGTGGATGTGGATGTTGATGTTGATGTCTTGACCGTGTCTGTGCTAATAAATTACAAACGCCCGCCGGCCAAAGAAACAGACATTGGCGTTGAAGATGAAACCACTCGCCTGATCGTGTGCCTGCCAAGACTCGCCTCGCCGTTGGCCGATGATTAATTACATTTAATTGTAATTTATATGCGCAGCCAAGCGGCCTCTCAATGGGAAGTCTGTGAAGGATCTCCGGGCGCTATTCATGTTGCATTTTTATTGAAGTTTTATTGAAATGTAAACCGCTGGCAGTGTTCTTTTATTATTTGGCCTAATTGCCTATAATGCCAAATGATTTTAATAATAAAATGTCATATCTGTGCTGGTTTCTCTGGCGGGTCCAACTTTCACAGCGTGTACTGCAAATTGATGTGCCGATAATTGTTTCATGCCTTCTCGCTCGCTGCTGGTCAGCTTTGAAATGGCAATGCCCTTGTTTTTTGTTTTTGTGTCTGTCTGTCTGTCTGTGTGTGTGTGTGTGTGTGTGTGTGGGCATCATTTGCTTCGAATAAATCATGCTACTGTTGTCCCGACGGTTTTGGCATTTCCATTTCTTTCCTGTTGCTTCTGCGGCAACAATCATTAATCAAGTCGGCTAATAGCAGCAATGCTCCGAGTCATTCATTTCACATGACCTTTGCCCCGGCCAGACATTAACTTTAAGTTGATTTGCTCAATTCATTAGTCATTAGGCATAGCTAAATTTTAGCGGTTTGCTATAAATGTAGCATAAAAATTGTCACATTTATTTAAACTGCATAAAACTTATTGTTGCGAGACTTACTCATATTTTAAACGTTCCTCAAGCTTGAGTGAAGTTATCCTAACTTAATGCTTGAAATATCTCAAACCAATTAAATCAAAATTAATGCAAAATGTAATTACATTCGAAATTTATTGTGCGTCATTTGACTATTAAGTGTATTATCAATTAAGTGAAGTGAACTTTACCGAACTTTGTTTTGTTAGTTTTGATTTTGTTTCTTTTGCCCTGCAATAAACTAATCAATAAGCGTCATTTAAAAGTTTTCCTACTACTTTCGCTTCTACTTTGCCAACCAGAGTTTTCCACTTGAAATTAAATAAATACGTTCATCCCATCATTCAACTCAAAGTCGCAAGCTGTAAAGACACTTGAACAGAGTTGTACTTTGACTTTCCGAATATTTAATACTGTCGCAGACCACATCTGCACTCAATTATTTTAATGGCAGCTGTGGCAAACAGAACTTTAATCAGTTGTGAAGTTCGGAAAGATTTCGAGCACAAAGTAGTCAGGAACAATATTTTATATTTGTACAATGACAAATAAATAAATATTAATAAATACTGACATTTTCGAGGATAATTTAAATGGAAAGAAAAGTCAAAGCTTTTAGGCACACAAATATAAAATCCAACATTTTCTTGTTATTTTCTATATTAAGACAAAGCCGATGTATATTTCTGACTGTTATTATATTATTGGGACCCGAAATGGCTTTAACAATGAAATGCAATTTAAAAGTTTTAGTGCAATATGCATTTTCGAGTTGAATTCGACTGCAAGAGTCTGTTGCATACTTTGGTGCACACACATTAAAATTATACGAGCTTAACTCCGATTTAATACTGGAAATGCCGCCATCAGTATGGGCCAGGATTTATGACCTTCGCCGGCAGTGAGCTGCTGACATAGATTTCGCTTAAATATTTCGCACGACTTTTCTCTTTATGAGTGCATGCAATAAAAGAGGCGAAAGCATTACTCAACTGTTTGCTTGTATGCCTTACCACGCCCACCGATTTTCCACACTTTTCCTTTGCGCCTGTTTGTTTAATATATGCGCCGTTGCTTTTTTTGTGCGCTATTGTCCGTACTGCCGCAATTGTTGCAGCATAAAAGTGAAAAGGCTACAAAACAAACAATACTTTCCCCTCCTGCATCCGCTCCAATCCTTTTCAACCCGTTTGCGTTTACTTTCCGTGCATAAATGAATACTGGCGTGTTGTGTTTTTGCAATCTGTTCCTCTTTTTATACCCTTTCAGAGGCTATTCAAATTCTGTGATCAAGTTTGCATCGCATTCAACCCCATCTTCTCGATCTGAATCCTTGGCGACTCTGCCCGTCTGTCTGACTGTCATCAAACTAGTCCCCCAACTTTAAGGTTTAATGAATCTTGGCAAATATCCGTCTTTTTGTTGCAGATAATACGTACGTCGGAGTCGGCTGGTTCAGAACCCGATGTTATTTATTTGTCAGAGGAACATGTATAACCTTTCTTTCTTGTTTTCTTGTAACACTGACTGGCGTGTTATCTTTTTCAGCTGTTTTTTTTTTATATATTGTATTCAAAGAGCGAATGTTAATTAAAATATCTTCTTCAACACAAAACCTTTCTGCTCTTTTCAGATTGCATTTCATGTTCTACTTTTAGGCTTTGCACAGGCTGCAATCACAGCTTAACCATTTATTAATTGGTATGCAAAGTACAGCCTTTCAAAATTAAAGACTAAGTTGTATTTTGCCAACTTTGCGCTTATCTTAAGTATCTTAAAATAAAAAGAAAAGCTGATGGCTATACCAAAAAGTTTAAATGAAAAAGTTTTCAAAGTGAACTATTCTATTTGTCCAAATTTCTGGGTTTTGGGCTACAAATAAGTTTGTACTTTCAGAAAAAAAGAAAAAAAACGATTTCCTTTTCGCTCGCAACTTACTGAAATTCGCAAAAGAAATAAAACAAAGGAAATGGAATGACTTACTTAAATTGTCTACATTTAATTAATCAGACATTTGTTCCATTTTAATACTTAACCCTGATTGTCAACTACATATAAATTCAATCCTCTTTCATTAAGTTTAAACTTATTTTCTAATGCATTTCAGCTTCAATTGCAGAATTGCAAAATATAATTGAGATTTAAACTGTCCGTTGGATAAGTTGACTGGCAGAACAATAAAAAAAAATATTAGCTAACATCGGTGAAATCGTGTAATGTGCAAATTGTCAAAAACACTCGAATATTATGTCAACGCTGGCTGCAACAGCCGGGAGCCAAGTGAGTTGCCTCCGGAATTGTCAGTTTATACAGATGGCTGTTGGTTGCTGAGGCAGCATCACATCTGAAGCGCAATAGTTTAATGGTCATACAATTGACACAAAGGTCGCACATTCCATATACGAGTACTGAGTATATATATTATATACATATATTTTCCATAGTTTCCATCTCGCCTGTTATGCTGCCACCAATGCGAGCAGAGTTCCAAAGTATTATACAAAATCCGACCGAGCTGAGCTCCGTTTTGCAAAATATTCGCAAGCAAAGAGACAGACAGACAGATAGACAGACAGATAGACAATGTGAGAGGCACGCATTCACAGAAATTCCGACAAACAGACGGAGCGATAGACGCATAGATACTGCAGTGTTGCGTTTTTATAACACAGCGAGAGCGGAGCGGATTTTCAGTGCCAGAAGCCAACCGTCTGTGCCATTAGTGCAAATGTCAATAAGAATGCCGGATACGGCAATGGCAATGCGCAACAGTGTCGGCTGACATTTGCCGCACTCATGCACACAAGTATCAAAACGTATAAAATCATTCATGCATTCGAGAAAAAAAATGGACTCTCTTAAATGCTCGTGTGTGAAACATATCAGAACACTTTTAAAATTTAATTGTAAATTAAACTGAGCAATTTTTCATGGCATTGGTAACATATCTTTAACACACACATAGCCATCAACTGAGTAAATGTGCATAATCAAATTAATTATTGCAAATCACGCGTACCTTTTTTGTTGTATATTTTAACCAACTTTAAGCAACTGCGTTGCAAATGTTAACTCCAAAAATGTATATAGAAAAAGTTTAGGCGAATACCAAAGAATATTCCTAGTAAACATGAAAATGCAATTAAAATATAAGTAAATACCAGAATAATTATATTATAAATATATATATATATATATATATTACGATATTGACGACAAATTATTGCAAACAATACTTGCTAAGAACTATTAATAATAAACACCCAATAACTCGATGTGTGTATTTTCGTTAAATTAAATGTATGTATGTATTATATTGAAACTAGGCCTAAATGAACTTGTCAAATAAAAACTCTTTTGTACCTTCTGCTCCCCACTTTCGAATTTATTGTAGAAACCTATAACTACAAGCGATAAGTATAACTTAAATATAAATAACTAAAACCATTAACAGCAAACTAGACACAAACAAAATATTAAAGAAAATGTCTGAAAACAGCAAAGAATTTTAATGCTTAAACAAATGCACAGCTTAATCATAAGTAACAATTATGCTGAGAGCATTTAACTGTTTAAATGTACCACAATGGAAAATAGTGATTACGATATTAAATAAATGCAAATTGAGTGTAAATTATAGAATAAAATGATCATAGTAAAAACGTAAAAACTCAATATACTCGGATATAAATAAATATGTGTAGAGCTGTAGTCAGAAATTGTAGTTTATTGTTACTGTCTAAAATAACATCTATGTAAATGTGTGCGTTCAATCATTGTCGGCATATATCAACGTGCAGTTTAATCGATCAATTACAGCAAAAATAGATCAACATGTTAGTTGTGAATGTATGTATGTCTATATTTACAGATCCCCAAAACTTGCTGTATCCCGTTCACTTTTCTGGCTTTTATCTAAGTTGGCCCATCCCACAATTGGATCACCCTACTGGCATATGCCTTAACTGTTATCTTCCCTAAATCGATTAAATTATGAATAATTATCAATTGTAAATTTCAAGTTAATTGTTAAGTTAAAAACATACTGAGAATTACTTAAATAAATACTGAACATATTAATAAGCAAACTAATCAGCAATATCAGTTCTATCTAAGTATTAATACGGAAATTTGGGCAAGTATTAAAAAAAAACTGCATATTTATAATTATAAAATATAACATTTTTGCATTACATATGATTTATATATTATTTTTTAAAAATACAATGTTTGAATAACTATTTAAGTCGTTGTTAAAGCTAACATATCCAATATGGAGTTGGAGTTGGAGTTGCAATTCATTTATTATTTCGTATCATTTTATAAGTTGTTCGTACAAAGCTTCAAGTGACAGTTTCCTTTATGTCAATCCGTGAAACTTGGAATAGTTAGAAAAAGTGGTACAAATTATAAAATGCAAATCGATAAAGCCATATATCTCCCCCAATTTTAATGCCAGACTCGACCAATTTCGAAGACAGATTGTGACATTATTTACTTAATATTGGCCCCCGACATACTTTATTCCCCTAATTTAGGAGCTAATGGAATCAAACTCAAAAATAACTATTCATTTCGTGCAATTATTTTTCATTTGTATGGAGCTGACAGCTGACATTTGTGATGCTGTGAGTAATGAGAGTTAATTCAACATTTTTTGGGAAATTCAATATGGAATAAAGATCACAGCGTGTGCACTCAAAGTGCAAAACAAGAGAAGGATACCTACGCAAACACATACGAGTAAGTCGAACTTTGACGGGCAGTGGTTTTAATTTCCGTTTTGGTGGCAGCCATCAAAAAGTCGAAAGCAGTGCAATTACGCTCATATATATTTGTAACTGCTTTTCATCTTCGAATATTATTATTGGGAGTATAATGTAGGCATTTGTATACGAACGTAATTTTGACTGCCTTTCATGTAGATTCTTTTGTCAACAGGTAAGACTTCAACAATAAGAACCCGCTGGGCACAAAATGAAGTTTGAAAATCTATTAGAAATTCAGTTGATAGAAATTGATTGCCTTAAAGTCGAGTCTTCTTTTTAATGCACAAATGCCCAAAAAGACGAACAAAAGCCAAAGGCAAATTTTTAAAACCAAAATGGTACGAGTGCACATGCATACACCATACCATACCATAAATACTCGTATATCTTTTAGCCTTAAGCCATATGGGGAAAAGTAAATAAAAATAAAAAATAGATGAACTTATTTCGTTTTATGCGCCATGCAACGGTGGGCAATTTGCCACTCAACTTAATCTAGTCTTGTGTATACTGCTTGAATGGTAACATTCGGAGCTTTACAAAACTTCACATTTATCCTTTGAAATTCAATTTACAGATACCAAGCCTATATGACGAAATGCTTTATCCTATCATCTTTCCCATTCCCTGTGAAAATTGACTGAATGATGGTTAGCTTATTTAGACCATGCTAAGATTATCCTTTTACTTGTGGACATTTAATATTCATGTATCAATTTGCATTTGGTTGTGCTTTTACTTCAAGAAATTCTCATCTAGATTTTTAACTGTTTTATCAGCCAGTCGACCCACTGTGCGTTTGCCTTACCCATATGTGTTGCATGTGTACATTTATGTATATTGGGCTTGAAAAGCAACTGGCAGAGGCGGCAACCGGAGTCAAATAATACATCCAAATAACCCTAAGGCAATACGAGAATGTGGCACATTAAAATGAGCAAAAAATGTTAATGAAAACCATTATCCACATAAGCCAAAAAATCAGCCAAAAGAGGATACCGTTAACAACAGTGCTTAATACAAGCTTTCTGTGCACGATGACAAGCCATAGAGACAAACTTCTCAGGAACCAACTCAAGTTTAAGATATGAGTCTCGATTGTATAGTTCTCTATTGTATAAGGAAATATTAAAGTAAGCGGTAAATTGTAAAATTACAATAAGTTATTCTACCAGACACCAACTACCCTGTAGCCATTAAAAACGAGATAACTCTTTATAAATGTGTAAAGATCTTGGGAGGATGTTCAGCTTTCTTTCAGCATCCCTTTAATTAAAGAGAATATAAACATTAATGGTGTTATTTTGGCCTGAGGGTGAAAATGATTTAGTGTCTTCAATATGTACCTGTTCAAAGCATAATCAACGAAACAGTGAATTAAATTATTACCTAACCAAAATTACAGAATTGTTTGCACAACTCACCAGAGTATCCCTGACTGTTTTAGTGTCGCTTACAGATGTTAAGGTAAGTAGCTTACTTTATCCGTGCTGATCTGCCCAACACTTCAGTTTAGCATCAAAAGAACTCGTGTTGTGCACACAACTTTAATCGGAACTAAATGTGCTTGAAATTGAAATCAATAAAACGTGCAAATGCTAGAAAAACATTCGGAAAAAGAGATAAAAACATATAGAAATGCCTGCTTCTTGCTCAAATTAAAAAGAAATGTATGTGTATGTGTGTGTATGTGTGTATGCATGCATGCTCTTGAGTAAACAAATCTTAGTACACATATACATATGTATATATACAACGTCCACATACACCTCATAGAGCCATCGAGAAGGTCAAAGTCAAAATATATATGTATACGAGGTGTGTTCAAAAAGTATAGCGAATTTTGTGTTTTTTCAGATATTATTTATTTATTCATGAATATCTATTTTGTCCCCTTCAAAGTAATCCCCATGAGATATTATACACTTGTGCCAACGGTTTTTCCAATCTTCGAAGCACTTCAAAAAATCATTTTTTTTTATCTTGTTCAGCTCCTCCTTCGATCCCGTCTTTATCTCGTCAAGCGTAGCGTAACGTCGTCGTTTCATGGGCCTCTTCAGTTTAGGGAACAAGAAAAAGTCACAGGGGGCCAGATCTGGGGAATACGGTGGCTGCGGCATCATTAGTGTGTTGTTTTTGGCCAAAAAGTCGCGCACAAGCAACGATGTGTGAGCAGGGGCGTTATCGTGGTGCAAAAGCCAATTTTTGTTCTTCCACAAATCCGGGCGTTTCTGCCGGATTGCTTCGCGTAAATTACGCATAACTTGCAGGTAATATTCCTTATTGACCGTTCTACCCTGTGGCAAGAACTCATGATGCACCACGCCCCTGCAATCGAAGAAAACTGTCAGCAAAACTTTCACATTCGACCGAACTTGGCGCGCTTTTTTCGGTCTTGGTTCGTGCGGTTTTTGGTCGCAATTGAGCAATTTTGGTACGAATTTCGCGGCGACCCGTCTCATGCCCAAATCATTGATAAAAATCGAATGGCATGAGCCAATCGATATGTTTAGCTCCTCAGCAACTTCTCTAACGGTGATTCGACGATTGGCCAATACCATTTTCTCCACTCCATTAATTTTTTCGTCTGTTGTTGAAGTGCTCGAAGTGAAGACATGAGTACCAACATAACGCTACAAAAAAATCGAAATTCAATTATACGTAACCCGCGAAAATTCAAAATTCGCGATACTTTTTGAACACACCTCGTATACTGAAAATATATGTAAACTTACGCTTGGTTGCCCTCAGGCTAGCAGAATTTGGCATTTTGCTTGAACTCTCAACAATTTCCATTTAGTTGACAGCTCTAAGCCACGCCAGCTTCAGCAATTTCAGATTTATTGGGAAACCAATAAACTGGCAAGTCTGTGGCTGATGTAAATGATTTGCCAGCATATTTCAAACGTATTTAATGGCATTGCTCATTTGTCTACCAGCAGCTAAAACCGTTTTGTGGGTTTGCCAAAACCGCACGCGCCACATTGCGCTTTGCCAATAGCATCGCGCTCTGAAGTGCATAGTGAAGATCCTTGAATGCAGTGGCTACATGCTGCTAACTACATATATTGAATACCTTTTTTGCCGCCTGTAGTCGTGGTGTAAACACACACAGCACGTGCATATTTCACGGACATTTTGAGAAAAGTATTGAATTCCCTCCAACTACACTGCGGAAAATAATTCAGTACTACCACTAATATCTAAAATTAGATAATGTGTATTAAATCAGTGTTAAGGTTCTTGTTGAGACAGCTGTTCAATATATATATTCAATGGTATTAGATATTATTAAAACCTAATGTGTCAGTAAAGTCGCGCTTTCATTACATTATTGAAGTCCATTAAAACATCGTCAAAAAAGTTTACAACTGTGGTTAGCTAATCATTTTGTTGATATGTTAATATTTGTATTATGTATTTCGAACTAAAGAAAATGTCTGATATAAAAAGTTTCATAAAGGGAAAGTTGTTTCCATTGTAAGTTTACTGCATCCAAGCACGTGATAAATGCATTCTGGTTATAACTTCTGTGATGACAAAAGTTCACTTGAAATTTTCACTAGCAATACGACACTCAAGTCGGTTTTTGCAATATATCAGTAGATTGGTTCTGGTTTAATATGTACAAAGAATTCAAGCTCTTTTGATTAATTAGTTGTCTTTGGTCAAGCATTGCTTTTTGGAAAACACACACACACACACACATTTATTTATTTTGTTGTGTTTACAGTATGCAAGTCTTTTAATTGATTGCAATTAGGTTTGAGGCCAAGCTTCGAGTATGTTTCAGCAATATGTTTGGCCTTTGTTTAATAGTCAGAAATTAATCTGGCAAAGCAATTAAATTTGTTGTACATGGACAAATATTTACGACAAACTCATATGTGTCCAAGTTAATTGCGTTAGTATGCCATAAATCCGAGATCAAAATATACAAGTCACTTGTTGATGTTGTAATCAGATTATGCAAAGCTTAAGTGGCAAATTAGTTGCAGTTGCTAAAATGGTTTGAGAATAATCAAATATTATGTTAGCTACTTCAACAACTTTGTAGATGCTTAAGCTCTTTCGGCTTACTTTATTTAGCTTGTTTTTAAATCAACCCAAGCGAACTCTTTTATCAAATATGAGTAAAATGTTTGAAACAACACTTCTACAAATGTTTTATGGATTTCGAATAAAACTGCGGTTAGTTGACTCTCCGCATTAGTTACGCAAAAGCTAACCAAATACCAAAGGAACTGTGCAGAGCTCAACGTTGGGTGATATTACTATAATAATATTGCTGTTATTATGTGTACATGCTAAGCGGAGCTGTGAGCAGCCAACTGAATCCAATTAAATCGATTCAGTTTTCTATGAAGCTTCCGTTTCTGTCAATTTTTGCGAATTGCGTCATATCATTTTGGTTTTCACAAATCCAAAACTTTGTTCGTTTTAGTGGGCTTCGGTAAGCGCCAAATTAATTCGCGATATTTAATTAAAATCGAGCCCAATTTAGTTAAGTGCATGAGGTGAAATTATGCGGCATACTTAAGGGCTTAACAGCCCCAACATATGTGGGCGGTATGGCCTGGTAAACATTGCGTGCTATGCGGCTTATAAGCAAATCAAATTGTTCAAATTGTTTTTAGAGTTTCGCTCTGGGGTGCCATGCGTAGCCAACAAAGTGCATTGGCCTCCTAAATGGGAGTCTCTTGTCGACAGCGCAACAAGCAGGCGACTAAATGGGCATTGACCTCAAGCATTGTCATCTCACCAATTTGCTTATCATGCAACCAAAAGGTTATTGCTTGAAAAAGGCTGATCAATATTCGTGGGCAATTTAGTTTTGGCCGTAGGCTAATCAGCTTGCGTCAAAAATACAGTTGTCTACCATTTGTATGTCCTGTTTCAAAAATTGGTATACATTGGTATATATTGGTATAAGAGAAGGAGAAGAGGTAGAGTAAGCCAATGAGCTTACGTAAGATATAATGACTAAAGTTAATCACTCAGCATTGACTCTGATTAACCTTACGCAGGACATCTCGCAGGAGCTGCGCTAACTTGGGCAAGGTCATTAATCCGACTGACATTATGTTCGTAGTGGGTGCTCCACAGCCCTATTCCATTCCGTCGTTGGGTGAACTAATGCCGGAAGAGGGCGATGAGCGCCTTCGATTGGATTCAGATCGCTATCGCAGCAATAACCAGCGTGCTGTCGACCCACCAAAGGAGATTTGTGGATTGGACGCGAGCTGTCAGTTAAAGGTGCTGACAAAGCAGTGCGAAAATTTTATCGACGTGGTTGGTTATTAGGCAGGTCTCTCGCTTAGCTTCACCGATGCCAGATGAGCAGCCACTACTCACGCATTGTCCACGGCACACACGCAATTGACTTAGTTTTCCACAGAGACCAAGTATTTTAGGGTCACCAATATTTGTGCTGACCGAAGAGGTCTTATAACTTTCTTGCAACTTTTGTTTTGAAAGCTATTGAAGTTAATGGTGTATAAAACTTAGGATTATTATATATATCCAGTACTATTCAGTTAATATTTGAAAGCAATAGAATGACTGTGATTAGTGCATAGTTCAGAAATTGATGAAGCGCCGAGTTCTTTCGATATTATGTTAATTAAGAAATTAAATTAATGTTATTTTAAAGTAAATACATTGGGTAGACTTACCTGACGAACAAAGATATATTTGTGTACATATATAAAACTTGCAATTAAGGTTATTTTTTAAATTATGTATTTTGTTTCAATAACAATGCATTTATACATTTGATCAACAATTAATAATATTTTGTATTTATCTCAACGTAATGAAATCCAATAGTGTCGTCAACAATTTATTAGCTTTGAGGCAGAAGTTTCACACTAAACAGTTCCCGTATGGGATTTACCGTTTAATTATCATATGGCGCTATTGCTGAACAAAGTTATGACGTCAACTAAATGGTGCTGTATCATTTCTTTAAGATGCCTTTGCCTTTGATGATTTGCTGCGCTTAGACGACGTTGACGCCTGGTGCTCAGTATCAGCTGCGGGCTCGCTCCGCTTGGAAGAAGTGGCTGGGGACGGTGCTGTTGCCGACGGCGACGCCGATGTCGATGGCGACTGTGAAGTACGCTTACGCTTGTTGCCCTTGCCAGAGAGCTCGTTAAGGATCTCCGCTATTTGCTGGTATATATTATCTACGTCGGGAAACTTCTGAGCACGCGGCGTGCGCTTCAGACCGGACCAAAGCGAACGCTGCTCGCTGGCAACTGCTGTGGGATTGGGGGCAAAGGACAATTCAAATGCGCCACGCCGGGGGGCACCCTGAGCGTTGAGCTGCAGTTGGAGCTGGAATTGCTGGCCTGCATTCTGAATTCGAGTTTGCAGTGCAGCATGCAGCTCTTCAGCGCGCCGACGAAAGACGCGTCAGGAGCGACAGTGCTCGATATAGAGCACCGGGTTAGTAGGATCCAAAGCCTTCGACTCCTCGCCATTTGCCGGTAACTGCATACAAAGGAATGCATTTGATGTTAAATTGTAGCTCATGGCAAAAATATTACTACTTACTGGCCGGGACGCCGCTTTTTTTGCAAGCTTTGGCGGCATGTCTGCTTATACGACAGGAATTGCGTTCTGGAGAACAATGCGCGCTAAAATTCTTCAAGTGTATCGATATATAGATTGTTATCATCAAAGTTGAATATATAAATTTAATTACTGGCACGACAGGCAATCGATAGTGACTATCGATTGCTAGCTTAGTCCCTGACACAATGCCAATATCAATATCGGTCATTCAGCATCTCATCGCTATTTACTTTAAGTGTTATATTTAAGTGCGTTGAAGACAAATAATTTCCAAGGGAAGTAACTGGACTTGATTTAAGTACTGTCGTCAATTTAATTCCAAGCTATAAGGTATGTTTATTGTGTCCCATAAAAAGATCAAGCTTAGCAATATAACTTTCCACCTTCGCAATTTGAGGCCATCATTAAATAAGCATCAATCACCAACAGCATCATCAATCAACTGATAGCAATGGACAAGCCAGAAGCAAACACGAAATCCGCTAATCCAACAGCCTCATTGCCAGAGCTCATTCCAGGCACAACGTGGAGGCATCCAACAAAGTAGATGATGCGGATATTTTCGACCAGCTGTTGCTGTTTACTCGAAGAATCAAGCGAATTATCCTGTCGTCGTTTACATCTCGACTGCATTGCTGCATCTGGCGCTGCTCGAGGTATTCACATCGTTGCCAATGCCAAATGGACAACACATCAGCTAAACCAGAGCTAATGAGGAAACATGCGGAAAACTACCCGATGGATAGTGACAGCAACACTGCCTACAGCAAACTGAAGTGCAAGGCGAGGAGCACAATTCAACTGGCTTCGACAAAGCTAGTCCACGTTGCAAGTCCAAATTTGCAGCGATGTTTACACCTTAAGCGAATATTATGAAAACAGTTAATTTTAAGAAATACATTTTATGTTATTCATTTGTATAAACTCAACAGAGTCAATAGTCTACACCAGATCCTTGTATATCCTATACTATACTGGGAGACACTTGCCTTTTTCCATATATTTAACAAACAACTTGGCCACCACCGGCGCGGGAAATCAGTTTCTGTTTACTTATGCATAAACACAAATAGGTGCAAAGTGTGATTAATTTTGGGTCTTAATTTGCCATTATGCTGGCTTCGTGTGCCATTTATTTAGGCTTATCTTACTGCAAATAGTGTTGGTAAATTGTTGCTGTTAAGATTTTTTGTATGGACATGCAATTGGCTTAGTTTTCCACAGAACCCCAGTATTTCAGGGTTATCAATATTTGTTGCCAAAAAGTTCTGTTAACTTTTTTCTTCTCTTGCCTTGCGGGCCTGCCAAAGCATTTACTCGTGTTTATGAAGTTGGGATAATTATTGATTATGTATCCTATTTTCGGGCTTCGTTTTTGTCAAGTTCAGCAGGTAAGCAGTTCGCGACGAAAAGTGTGAAATTAATGCGCGAAATTTAATTAATCTTCAGCTTAATTTAGTTAAGTGCATGAGCTGAAATGATGAAGCATATTTAAAGGCTCTTGAGCAGCCAATAGAAGGGGGCATGGTCTGGCAACGTGCTAAGCTGCGTATCAGCAAATCAAAGGCTGCACTTGCGATGAATGAAACGTGTTCAAATTGGTTTTTGTGCTGTCACTTGCAATGGGTTGGAGTGGTCTCGAGCGATTTGCGTAGACTACGAAGTGCATTGCACTCAGCGTCGTCAGCGCAACAGGCCGGCAGACTAAATGAGCAATGCCCTAAGCAACGTCAAAGAATACAGCGCAATTAAGGTTATTTTGGCAAAATTCTTGTGGGTAACTTTGGGTCGTCTGCTTATAATTCAGCAATTATATTAAAGGGGCAATATAGTTGATATCCAACAAGCATCTTGCTAAAACCAGCCATTTATTAATAATGTTCAAAATTGTTTAAGTGATTTTTATTTTAGTATACGATAGACATTTTTGTCATTTAATATTTTACCTAGTAGCACATAAAATTTGTTTTTATTTCATTTCTATTTTGATTGTATTTTTTCACAAAAATTTATAATGTCGACAATTGAACCCATTTCGCGTTTGAACTTTATTTTCGACATTATTGTAACTCGATTGGAGTTTTTCAAAGATAAAATCGATGACCCAGCGAATCTGCTGATCAACTTGAAGTTTAACAGTATTGGGGTTAGCATTACATCTAGTCGCATTAATGTGGGCGATTTCCGGGCTGGACGCTGCACTGAATTCGTTTCAGATCCGAGTGCGTTGCGCACAAATCTCGAGAGAAACGGTATGCCCATAACGGTACGCAACAAGGGGATGACTTTGGGAACTGCTCTGGTCGCATTGCCACAGAGCTTCATAGATCGCATTGAGGTTGGGATGAGTGATCTAGTATTCGAACATAAATGTGGCATCATACGACGCGACGCTGAGGTGGGCACTTTGGAATTCCTTTGCACCCTAATCATTAAGTGCGATGAGCAACCACAGCAGACGGTGTAAGTTAGCCCCACAAATTGATTGTGCATTACTCCAGCTGTTTATTGACGGTTCATGACTTCCAACAGCACATGTAACAGTGCCTGTAAGAACTTGGCCAAAGCCTTCAATCCGACTGACATTATGTTCGTAGTGGGTGCTCCACAGCCCTGCCCCTTGCCATGTGAGCCGTGTTTGGATGAATTGGAGCCAGAAGAGGGAGACGAACGCCTCCAATTGGATTTGGATCGCTATCGCAGAAGGAGCCAGCGTGTTTCCACACCACCTGAGGAGATATGTGGAATGGAGGCGTGCTGCCAGTTAAAGGCAATGACAAAACAATATGAGGAATGCATAGAATCGGTTACTGAAAAGGTGTCTCACTTGCCTTCACCGATGCCACATGGTGATTTTTGTTTTACAGACTGGAGTGGCAAACAGAAAACGTTCAAGCATAAAGCTACAGATCACACAATACCTGTTCCTGTTAAGGGCATGGACGAGGAGATGGGAATAAAGCCAATTCGCTTCTGTCCCATTTGTCTGACTCCATTGAGCTGGCTTCCAAAATATACACCCTGTCCCAAGTGCTACGCAGTGCCCATTCCCCAGATAGGGGTAGAAGCTGAGGAGAAGCCCACTGCAGCCCAAATCATACGAGACTATCTCAAATTGCCCTCGAATTCAGACGAAGACTTTTGCCACGATCCCTGTGACGAGGCAAAAAAAAAGAAAAAAAAGGAAAAGGAATGCCAAAATGCACGTCGCTGTTCTTGCACCTTTGACAAATGTTGTACTCATTGCCGCGTTCGTAGTCTCTGCTCGGGCACTTTTGGTCCAGCACATGAGACTAGCACTCCAGATTCAGACGAAAACTGCTACGTAGAGAGCAAAGAGCGTCGCCCATGTTTGGAATTTGTATTCTCTGAACTGCGAGCACTGTACGATGAAAGAGACGAACAAAAGAGAGCTAAATTAAATAAGACACTTGGGCAAAAACCAGATCTGGCTAGGAATTCATCAACAGGAGATACCGGATTAAGAGCATCTGGAAGTTCAACACTTTTGCATCGTTCCCTCAACGCTCCAAAACTTGGCCATAAGACCTGCCTCAAGAGACAGGGGTTCGTGTCCCGGCGACACGGCTGGACATGGCCATCGAGCAAAGAGGCGCGAAAGTACGGCTGGCGTCCAGGTGCCATTCATCGCTATGTTGGCGCAATTATGAGATTCTTTCTAACAAACACACCAGAGCACAATTCATACAACATCTGCCGTCGTGTGGAAGAGGCAGAGAGTCGAAAACAGCTTCCCATTCTCAACGTCTGCAAAAGGAACGGCGAAATTTTCATAGCACTGCGAGCACTCAATAATCCAAATGTGCGAATGGAGCCCATTGTGTTCAAGGTGGTCAAAAGCGATCTAGCTGTTGCCCTAAGGGAGATCAAGAGAAAGTTCAAGGAATTGGGTTTTGCCAAGTGCACTTGCCACAATACGGTTATGTTGTGCGTCTGTCGCAGCAGCGTGGAAAAGAAGCATCTTGAGTTCGCACTGCGGAAGGAGTGTGAGCACAGGGGCATGGAGAACTGTGTAGATCACCTGGTGCTCACAGATACCAGTGACAGCGAGATGGAGTTTGACTTCGATGTGTCCCCTCCAGCAGCTGTAGTTAAGCCGCTGTTAGCTATTAAGCCGCGCTCTATCAACATTAGTACTCAGACACTTAAGAAAGTTGAAACTGTGCCGCCCAAGTATCCAATCCCTGTCGATTACTACTGGCGTACCTATGACTGTGCTGCCGGTGATCGCTATACGAGCACGGCGTTTGGTGCTCCCGGAGAAGCAGTGTTTGAGGATGGCGTCTTTGGATATAGGGGCGGTGGGCCACACGGAAAATCTGTCTCTCCGGGTGGCTGGCCTAAGACCGCGAGAGTTTGGGGTGCGAGTTCAGGACCTATGCGCGGTGGTGGACGATTGGGACCAGGGGCTATTTGTCGTATTGGAAAGTCCTTTCCTGGGTGTAAAACCAAATCATCTAGGCCAAGTCCGGTTATTCCTGTCAGAATGCCTAAGCGCTATGTTGAAGGACTCAAGAAGGCTACTCAATCTGAAAAGGAGGCAATTGAAAAGCAGAAGGGGAAAAAGAAAGCCGTTGACCCGATGAAGTATTTGATGGATAAAGGCACCGTTCCCAAGCCTTGGAACCCCAACGACCCACAGCCGAAGTAATCAGATCTATAATGAATTATAGATGTTTCAATGATTTTAATTTTCAACCGATAAATACAATATTTTGATGATGCAGAAATTAAAATAATAAATAGATTGGCAGACCGTCTTATCACCATAAATCTTAAGACTTGCAATATTGTAAAGGCATATAAATTATATGCCGAACAATACATAATCTTAAATTGCGATATAGTCTATATCTTCTGCAATTTTTTAGCCAAAATATTGGATTGAAAATTTCTTGCCGTCGACAACTCTCTGTACAACCACCTGAAAACAAACAAACAAAGAAATCATCTACCGAGGCCTTTTAATTTGAAGTTATTCATCTAAATAGCTTTTGATTCAGTGTATTTCGATGTTGTATGTAAATGTAAAACCTTAGTTCAGCCTGAACAGAAAAATTTCATATTTTATGTAAGATTTTTAAATTTGGCGGTAGTCATACTTTTTAGTAGCCAACCTGACGAAATTAGGGATCCTTTAAATTAACAGTACCAAAATATTCAAAAATTATCTTTCTCAATATGGAAAGTTGTAATTTTGTTTTTGATATTATTGTGACTCATTTTGAGTGTACCACCGTCAAAATACCTGATCCCAACAGACTGAAAGTAATCGCTAACTTCAATAAAACCAAAGTGCCAATAACAGTGAGCCGCATTAATGTAACTGAGTTCAAGTCTGGCACTGGTGTCGATCTAATTGCGGTGCCAAAGAAGCTACGCAAGACTCTTGGAGAATGTGGCATGCCCATGTCGATCACGTATAATGCTCGCGTCCTCGGCACTGGCACAATATTCTTTCCTGCAACAACAATAGATCAAATTGAAAACAACATGTCTGATCTGCTGCATGTGGACCGCTGTTCTTTTGAGAAGGATGGAGAAGTTATTGGCAATCTTGAGGTGCTCTGCCGCTTGATTATTAAATGCGATGATAAGCCAAAGTATGTTGTTTTAGTTTTAGGCCTAATCAATAATTTAACATCGCTTTAACACATGGTTTCAGGATGGGGGAAACCGATTGTAGTCGCAATATGGACAGAAGCATCCAACCGCAGGATATCTTGTTTGTTATGAGCGAATCCCAGCGATGTCCCAGCCCTTGCGATCCTTGCCTAGATGCCTGGGAGCCAGAGGAGGGCGACGAGCGCCTGAAGTTGGATTTACAACGCTATAGCCACTCTAATGCTGCTCGCTTCAGGGCAGCAGAAAATCCCATACATAGCCCAGCCGGTAATGCAGCCTGTTGTGAACTTAAGGTCGGTACAACAAAACCAGTAACTTTTGGAAACATCTTTGAACGCACTTGCATTTGCAGAAAATGGCGCAGGAGTGTGGACAGATTGTAGACTCGATTACCAATCGCGTTGGCCATCCAAAGCCGTTAAAGTCACCTTGTCGAAGACCCGACGAACTGGATTTGGGAACTCCTTGCAACGGTCCAGGTCCCTTTGACCAGGAGGGAAAGCAGCCAACTGGTTCACATATGCCCTGTTTTTCGTACTTTCCCTCTCGACAGGGTAAAAGCCCTGATTTTTGCAGTCCGGAGTTGATACCCGTGCCAATAAGCGACACGACAAAGACAGATATCAAACCCATACGCTTTTGTCCCATCTGCCTAACCAATATGTCATGGCTGCCAAAATTTGCTGCCTGTCCGAATTGTGGTGTCAAACCCATGCCGGTCGTTGAGGAACGCCATAAGGAAAAGAAACCGACCCCAGACCAAATAATTCTTGAATTTCTCGGGAAATCTACGGACTTAAAAAACGACTACTGCACGGATCCCTGTGACAAGACTAAAAACCAGGATGAGGATGTTGATGACAAATGTCGGTGTACTTGTAAATATGGCAAACTGTGTCCTCACTGTCGCATACGTCTGCTCTGCGCGGATTTCTTTCAATCGAATAATGAAGTGTGTCCCAATGTAATTCCAAAGTCCTCCGAGGAGGATTTTTGTGTAAGAAAGGACGACACACGAGAATGTCGGCCACATTTAGCACGTGTGTTCTCCGAACTGCGCGATTTGTATAATGTAAATGATGCTAAGCCACCAGCGGAGTCCAATATTGAATGCACTCAAAAGACCACACAAAGAAAGCCACGTCAAAAAACCAATTCAGTCTTAGTTGAGAAGCGTAAAATAATAGAGAAGCCACACAAGCCCAGCGATCGCAAGCTTCCGATCTTCGGTTTCGGACACAAGTTGTGCTTGAACAGTAAGTCGAGCGTCTCGCCTCGTCACGGATGGGCTTGGTGCTTGAGAGAAGAGGCCAGTAAGCATGGCTGGCGACCCGGCGCCATTCGCAAGTCTGTCAAAAAGCTTATGAAGTTCTTTTTACAAGACTCACCCGAAAGCAATGCCTACAACAGGTGTAAAGAAGCACAAGAATCAGAGAAAGAAAAAGAACGTCAGCTGCCAACGCTCAATGTGTGTAAAAAGGATGGGGAAATTATCGTTACTCTGCGGACCCTCAATAACTCAAACATCAAGATGAACCCCATTGTATTTAAGGTAGTCAAAAGCGATCTCGCAGTAGCTCTAAGCGAGATCAAGAAGAAACTTAAGGAAAAGGGTTTTGCCAAGTGCACCTGCCACAAGACGGTGATGATGTGCGTCTGCCGCAATCACGTGGATAAGAAGCATCTCGAATCCGCACTGCAGAAGGAGTGCGAGCACAGGGGCATGGAGAACTGTGTAGATCATCTGGTGCTCACAGATACCAGTGACAGCGAGATGGAATATGATTTTGATGTGACACCGCCAGCAGCTTTAGCTATGCCACCAAGTCCACCAAAGCACCGCACTATCAACAATGGTACACAAACTGTCAAAAAAGATCTAAACGTGCCGACCAAATATCCAATCCCTCTCAATCCTTATTGGCGAGCTTATGACTGTGCTGCGGGAGATCGATACACGGGTACAGCGTTCGGTGCTCCTGGAGAAGCAGTGTTTGAGGATGGTATCTTTGGTCAGGGCGGCGGTGGACCACACGGGAAGTCGGGTTCAGGTGGGCCTAAGCGTGCTGGTGGACGTACTCGACCAGGGGGAAAGTCTTTTCCAGGGGCTAAAAAACCACGTACTGGCCCAAGTCCGGCTATTGTTGTCAAAATGCCTAAGCGCTATGCTGAAAGTCTCAAGAAGGCTGAAGAAGCTAAAAAAGCTGCAAATGAGAAGGAGATGGCAAAAAAGAAGAAGGGCATTGACCCGATGAAATATTTGATGGAAAAAGGCACCGTTGCCACACCCTGGGATCCTAATAACCCTAAGACGAAGGGACAGCCGACTAAGACGGGTCCTGTAGTGGGGCCTGATGGACTAACTGATGCACAGCGCAAGCGTCGAGCTCTCAACGAGATGTGCATACCACCACTTGACAGCATGCCCCGCCTGGGCAAGGGATTCGATCCTTGTCA
The DNA here is from genome assembly GCA_035041595.1 of Drosophila basisetae. Lineage (NCBI taxonomy): Eukaryota > Metazoa > Arthropoda > Insecta > Diptera > Drosophilidae > Drosophila > Drosophila basisetae. The sequence continues at coordinate 8,939,254 of JAWNLB010000147.1, read as the reverse complement.
ATGCTACGATTTCTGCAATGCCCAATGTTGCTATCCATATTGTTACTGTTGCTAAAAGACGTTGTTCAAAACATGTTTAAACTCTCTGTATCTCAGTCGCAGAAGAGAGTGCTCTTATTAACAGAAACAAGGATCAGTTCTACGTTGAGTCGTCCACAGTGATTTGGTGTACTGGTATACATATTTTCAGTTTAGTGGAGTCGCCTTAAGCTGTCTTAAGATTTTACTTCAATACAAAATTTAAGTAACTTATGAACCATACTTTATAGCCTGTATAAGCGTCTTCTTTCGAAACAAAATAAAATATTTATTACATTATAAATTATATATATAGAACGAACTGAGCCATTCATCAAATTATAATTGGTAAAACAAGGAAAAGGCTTCGATTTTGTTGAAATATGTTTGAATATCGCAGCAACGATTAATACTTAAGTATCGCTATACCGATTAGTATCGAAGCTCTGGTCACACATGAATTGTTTTCTTTCTTTCTGCGTTGTATTTTCACAGGTTCAAAAGTTGCTCTAAGTTCTTCAAAGATAATCCATAATCAGAAACTGCGTTTAACTCTTCATTTTTCCACGCCATTTACAACAGATTTTTTCAGTTCTCTTATTATTGAATTATTGAATATTTGTGCCTTATATGGGGCAGATGTCTCTTCCACAGCAACAAACAGCTAACAGATCTAAATCTGAATGCTGTCCTGATCATTGCCTTTTCTTTCAATTTAGTAATGTCAAGCAGAGATTTCAATGTATTTCACTAGCACAATTTGTGTATTTTATCATTTTTTAATTACACTACACTTTGTTTTACTAACATTTTATATAACGTTGAAATTAAGCAAAACCTGCAACTATCCATTATCAATCAAATTAGAAATAAATTAAATGGCAGACTGTAACTTTGTCTTTGACACCGTTGTTACGAAATTTGAGTGCTCCAATGTTGAAACTCGGAATTCCCAGAAATTGAAAGTCTTAGTTCAATTCAATAGAAAAGAAATCCCAATAACAGCCAGCAGGATCAATGTAACCGATTTTCCGCCCCGCTCTGGCACTGAGTTCAAAGTACCAACACAAACATTGCGACAAGTCCTCGAGGTATGCGGTATGCCATTTTCCGTATCGTACGACAATTTTGTGCTTGGCACCGGTAGGATGAGCTTCCCTCAAAGTTTTATTGATGGCATTGATGAAGGCATGTCTGATCTGGTGCACTGGGACTCTTGCAAGTTTTCGGCAAATGGTCAAGTTAAAGGTACACTTGAACTGCTCTGCCGGTTGATTATTAAATGTGATGCCCAGCAACAGTAAGTAAATGTTGGAAATTCTTGGTCTACGTCTTTGTCTTTGTCTATGTCATATGTTTTAGATCGATGGAGCGTGATTTTAGGTGCAATGCGAACGCAAGCATTAATCCGCAAGATATTCTGTTTGTAACGAATCCATGCCAGGGATGTCACAGCATCGGCGATCATTGTCTGGATACACAGCAGTCAGAGGACGGCGATGAGCAGTTGAAATTGGATATGGAACGATATGCTGGTCCCAGACCAATAGAAAATGCACACATTCATAAACCAGAAGGCAATGCAACCTGTTGCGAGCTAAAGGTGCCATTGAAGCGTCACAAGATCTACTACAGATATCTTAATGCCTTTTCTAATCACAGAAATTGGTTCATTGTAATAATTTAATTGAATCACTTATAAAGAGCACAGGGATTCCCGATCTATCGAAGACGCCTCGTCAAACATCTGAGGAGCTGCATCCGACAACGGTTTCGTATTTGCCAGAAAGACAGTATGAATGCAATGATCGCTGCAGCTCGGAGCTGCTGACTATTAAGCCAATTCGCTTTTGTCCCATCTGTCTGACAAGCATGTCATGGTTGCCGAAATTCGCCGCATGTCCAAAATGTAGTGCCAAGTTTATGCCGTTCGTTGAAGAGGAGAATCAGACCATTCCTGCCGAGCAAATAGTAAAGGATTACATGGTCAAGACCTCGACGATCGTTGATGATAAAAAAACTAGCAAGGAGATACTGCCCAGATGTCGATGCTCGGGCAATACTCTCTGCGCTCATTGCCGAATACGTAAACAATGCGCAGATTTTTTCCAGCCCCAGCGTAAGCCTATGGCGCAGAAGTCAAAAGTGATAGATCAGCCCTCTTCAGATTATTGTATAAATTCAGTAGACTCTCGTCCACATTTGGCACGTGTGTTTTCCGAATTACGCGATGCTTATACAAAGCAGAGGGGTCAGCAATATCCAGCGCTGAAAAAGCCATGTGATGAACGACTAACACACAAGACGAAGTCATCGCAAGCCCATTTACCCGATATTAAAACAAAAACCAACACAATCGACCAAGTTGCCCAACTGACAGAAACAAAGCGACATATTAGTCCTGTGCACAAGTCTTGTGTAAAGGCACAGCAAAAGCGTGTTTCTCGACGACACGGCTGGAATTGGTCCGACAGCAAAGAGGCTCGCAAGTACGGCTGGCGACCCGGCGCCATTCTCAGACCCATTAAGAAGATCATGAATTTCTTTTTATATCCGCCTAAGGATAACGCATACAAAATATGCAGAGCACTGAAGGAGGTCGAATTGCAAAATAAAAGCCAGCTGCCAATTCTTAATGTGTGCAAAAAAAATGGTAAACTCTTTATTACACTGCGAGCAGTCAATCATCCAAATGTGCAAATGAAGCCCATTATATTCAAAATAGCCAAAACTAAACTGGCTATAGCTGTAAGCGAGATCAAAAAGAAGCTCAAGGAAAAGGGTTTTCCCAAGTGCACCTGCCACAAGACGGTTATGATGTGCGTCTGTCGCAACCACGCGGACAAGAAGCATCTCGAAGCCGCACTGCAGAAGGAATGCGAGCACAGGGGCATGGAGAACTGTGTAGATCATCTGGTGCTCACAGATACCAGTGACAGCGAGATGGAATTTGATTTTGATGTGACACCGCCGGCGAGCAGTACAAAGCATCCTTTGCAAGTAAAGCCAATCTTAGTTAACCACACCACACAGACATCTATAAAGCATCGTCAGGTGCCACCTATATATCCAATCAAACACAGCCCCTTCTGGCGCACCTATGACTGTGCTGCTGGTGATCGTTACACATCCACAGCATTTGGCGCGCCAGGAGAAGCAGTTTTTGAGGATGGCGTATTTGGAAATAGGGGAGGAGGTCCACACGGTGCATATGCTGCTCCAGGGGGCAGACCCAAACACAAAAATATTTGGGGTGCCACCTCTGGACGGCCTATGTATGGTGCTGGACGTTTTCCTTACGGAAATCCGAAAAGCCCAAATGGCAAGACTGAGCCGATTCCCGTAAGAATGACTGAGCATCTATTGAAAATGGCCCAAAGGGCTGCCGAAGCTAAACAAGTGGTAAAGAAGAAAAATGCCTTCGATATGATGAAGTATTTGAAGAAACACGGTGCCTTCTCTAACCCCATGATTGGCCCGGACGGACTAAATGATGCCCAACGTAGGCGTCGTGCTCTCCGATTTGTACCCAGGACACCTATTGAATTTGTGCCACGACTCAGTAAGGGCTTCGATCCCTATGCTATCCAATTTTGTGGGTACACTCCCCGCGCACATTATTGTTAACAACACTTGTTAACTTTTGAGCAAAAGCTATTTGCATCGTAAACATTCATATTTTGGACGGCGTTCGTGGAATTATCGATGGACTTCAGCACATCTCAGAATTCAAATATGAAAATACATATTATATTGCAAGCTACGCAAAAATCTCTAAGATTCTTTTAATAATATATTTCATGTTTTAGCATTTATTCGGTTCAAGCCATACCATATGAAACGATGTTTTGCCTAACAAAATCTGCGTTTCTCATCCAATCTTAATGAAATCCTTGCACCTAATCAATAATAAGTTAGCATATTTCTTTACAATTTCGTCCTGTATTAGTATCGCAAAAAGATAGGGATTGATATATGCAAAACGTGGGCTGTTATCGATCAAATAAAATAAACTTAATCTGCGCTTGGTATACGAGAATTTCTATTCTAAATTTGAAGTCTCTAATTCATATACTCGTAGCCTCTGGATCGACTCGGCTTTTGAAACTGATCAAGAATGCGAATAGCTTATTAGATTGGATATACGTTCTTCAGCCCTTTGAATGGGTTTAGGGTAAAATAGTTAATACTATATCTCAAATTTGTTTATTTATCGTACTATCATTTCACTTTTAGTCATTTAACCAATATATCCTTTTCAGATTTATGTAAATTGTTTGTGTTTCAAAAGAGTTTAACGTTTTTAACAGATTAGTTGTACAAATTATAATAACCTTTAATTAAGAAAAGCAAACAAGAGCAATAGAAGTAGGCAACGAAAGCAATGAAGCAAGAGCCAGACTGCAATTTTATCTTTGAGGTTATTTTGACTCGTTTTAAGATAAATCAAATACAAATTAAGAATCCACAAAATCTTAAAGTAACTGTTAGGTTTAATGATTTGCCGATGCATATAACACAAAGTCGCATCAATGTCACCGATTTCAAACCCGAATCTACTATTGAGTTCAATGTGTCGGCAAAAAAGCTACGTGACAACATTGAGAAACGTGGGATGCCCGTGTCGGTTATGTATAACAATAGAACCATTGGTACCACTGTTGTCAGCTTTCCCAAATCCTTCATCGAAAGCATTAACCATGACATGAGTGATCTCATGCACTCCGAATACTGTAAATTTACCAAGGCAGGTGAAGAAGTTGGAAAATTAGAGTTCCTTTTACGTCTATATTTAAAATGCGACGAAAATACCAGGTATGCGAATATTTGATGCAAGTTTTAGAGCTTATGAACTATCCAAAAAGAAAATTCCTATATTAGGAACGAAGAGAGAGAGTGTCGCACCAACATGGACAAAAGCATCAGCCCAAAAGATATCATGTTTATTATGGGCGAAAACCAGGAATGCCCAGACCCCTGCGGTCATTGTCCAGATATATTAATGTCAGAAGAGGATGACGAGCGTCTGGAACTGGATTTGAAACGCTATCATAGCTCCAAACCTGTTCGACGCCGGACAGCGGACCATCTGATAAATAATCCAAATGCCACTTGTGTGATGAAGGTTGCTTAAAATTCTGTAATTACTTATTAGCATGTTTTCCATGGCTTGTTTCCATTTGCAGAATATGGCACGGGAATGTGAACAAATTGTAGACTCAATTTTCAAGAGCACCGCTCAGACTCCGCTTTTTAAGCCACCGAAGAAATCCCACTGCGTCCACAATGTTGATCCTCTGTTGGAGACTCCACTCGGCCGAAAGACTTTTCCCTGTTTTTCTTACCTCCCAGAGCAGCAGTCCAAGATAATTGATCTCTGTAACCCAAAACAAATGCCTGTGCCAATTAGTGATCTTGAAAAACCACTAATCAGGCCTACACGATTCTGTCCGGTCTGCCTGACCAATATGTCATGGTTGCCAAAATTTGCTGCCTGTCCCAATTGTGGGGTCAAGCCAACGCCGGTGATTGAGGAACGTCATAAGGAAAAGAAACTAACTGCTGATCAAATACTAAACGATTATTTTGGTAAACAACCAGAGCCTTTTGATGATTATTCTGGATATCCATGTGCAATGGCCGCTAAGGGCAAGTCTGAAGATCAACAAGCCGGCTGTCGATGCACGTGCACCGGCGGCAAGGTCTGTGCCCACTGTCGCATACGTGAACTGTGCCTTGACATCTTTCAGGGTAATGAACAGGTCGTTGGGTGTCCTAAAGTGAAGCCACAATGCTCTGAGGACTTTTGCGTGATAAACACCAATTTACGGGAGTGTCGCCCACATTTGGCACGCGTATTCTCCGAGCTGCAAGACCTCTACAACATCAGGAAATCGGCACTAGCATCGAACCAAGATAAGCAATGCCAGAACACTGCATCACACAAGCATAAATCCCAACAGCCTGATGATAACACAATGGCACATTCCTTATCCACCAGACCTGAAAAAAATATCAAGAAAAACACTACTCGAAAATCATTGAAAACAACCGGCGAGCAAGCGTTGCCATCAATCAGAGCTAGACACAAGTCCTGCCTTTGTCAACAGGGAGCTGTTTCTCGTCGCCACGGCTGGAACTGGACCTGCAGCCATGAGGCCCGCATGTACGGCTGGCGGCCCGGCTTCATTCGCAAGCCCATTCAAAAGCTAATGAAGTTTTTTTTGCATTACTTGCCAATGAAAAATGCATTGAACATCTCAACTAAAGTAGAAGAGGCTGAGAAGCAAAAGCTGCCAATTCTCAATGTGAACAAAAAGAATGGTGAAATCTTTGTAACACTGCGAGCAGTCAACAAGTCAAATGTGGAGATGCAACCCATTAAGTTCAAAATAGTGAAAAGCGATCTGGCAATAGCACTCAGAGCGATAAAAAGGAAACTCATTGACAATGGTTTTCCCAAGTGCACCTGCCACAAGACGGTGATGATGTGCATCTGTCGCAACTACATGGAGAAGAAGCATCTCGAGTACGCTCTGCATAAAGAATGCAAGCATCGGGGCATGGATAACTGTGTAAATGATCTGGTGTTTACAGATACCAGTGACAGCGAGATGGAATTTGACTTCGATGTTACACCGCTGATGGACGTGGCGAAGCCAAGACCAATCGCAGTTGACCATGCAACCCAAACATATAAAAAGGATCTCGATGTACCGCCTACATATCCAATCAAACACAGCCCCTTCTGGCGCACCTATGACTGTGCTACTGGTGATCGTTACACATCCACAGCATTTGGCGCGCCAGGAGATGCAGTTTTTGAGGATGGCGTATTTGGAAATAGGGGAGGAGGTCCACACGGTGCATATGCTGCTCCAGGGGGCAGACCCAAAAACAAAAATATTTGGGGTGCCACCTCTGGACAGCCTATGTATGGTGCTGGACGTTTTCCTTACGGAAATCCGAAAAGCCCAAATGGAAAAACTGAGCCGATTCCCGTCAGAATGACTGATCACTTATTGAGAATGGCAGAAAATGTTGTCAAAGCTAAACAAGTTGTACAGAAGAGCAATACCATGAATATGATGAAGTATTTGAAGAAACACGGTGCCTTCTCTAACCCCATGATTGGCCCGGACGGACTAACCAATTCCAAACGCAGGCGTCGTGCTCTCCGACTTGTACCAAGGACCCCCATCGAATTTGTGACCCGCCTCGGTAAGGGCTGTAATCCCTGTGCAGACCAATACTACAATCCGTGTACCACAGATTTTTACTACTGCTAGTCTTGAGTAAATATATCTAACAAAATGGTCAGAATGTGTGATGTAGTACTCTTTATATTAAATATATGCACATACAAAGCGTATACGAAACAAAAAAATATTGATTTTATTAAGTGAGAAGAATGTTGTCCTCTGAGATTTGAATAAGTATTAAAAATGTATGGTGCTAAATCATTTGTAAGACTTAAGTCAACGTAGTAGTTTTTGTGTGACACTGGCACACTTTTGATTATTAAGTGTAGCTTTAAAATGCTACACAATTTTGTGCTTTTAAATCTTTTTAGTGTTTTATATTTTTTATAAAATTTTCAATAAATAAATAATTAAAATGGCCAGCTGTACGTTTGACTTCGATATCGTTGTGACGCATATCGACTTAACCCGTGTTGAGAGCCTGGATCCGAAGGAACTGCAAGTAGAGGCCACAATTAATTATAGAACAGTGTCCATAACAGCCAGTCGAATTAATGTAACTGAATTCAAAGATAACTGCAGCACTGAGCTCACTGTGGTCCCAGCAAACCTTCGACAGACACTCGAGCAATGCGGGATGCCTGTGTTAGTTAAGTATAGTGGTGAAATTCTTGGCACCGGACAGTTAAGCTTTCCCGCGAATGTCACAGAAAGCATCTCGGAAAATATGCAACCTCTAATGCACGTGGACACATGTCGATTAGAACGTGATTGTCAAAATATTGGCACACTTGAAGTGCTCTATCGCCTGTTCACTAAGTGCACTAATCAGCCAAAGTAAGAAAAGGTTCTGCAGTGTCTGTAAATAGCATTTCACCAAGTTTTTTATAGGCTTCAGGAGAGCAGTTGCCATCGTGACATGGACAAAAGCATCAATAAGGAGGATATTCTATTTATTTTTGGCGACTCCCAGAGATGCCCCGCTGATTGTGATCCGTGTCTAGATGCAGTTGTCTCGGGGGAAGGTGACGATTACCTGAGACTGGGAAGTCAAAGCGTTCAGAGTGCTGCCCCCAAGTTTGTGGACACATTAATACATGACCCAGTTGGTGATTCCGTTTGCTGTGAGATAAAGGTATCTAGGCACAAACTTAATCCTTAATAGCTCATTGACTAATAGGAAATGATTTCATTTATAGAATATGGCAGACGATTGTGAGCAGATTTTAAACTCAATTTTTTGTCGCTCTGGCCATCCAAGGCCTTTGAAGCCGCCTTGCCGAAAACCAGCTGACTTTAATAATCCCTGCATACGTCGTGTTCGCGAACCTCAAGAATGCTTTCGTACAACACCTTGTTTCTCGTACTTCCCAGAACAGCAAGTTGAGAGTAGAGATGTCGGTAAAATGGTTCAGGTGCCACTGCCAATCGATGACATAAAAAGGGATAAACGCTTTTGCCACGTTTGCCTAACCAATATGTCATTTCTCCCAAAATTCGCCGCCTGTCCCAATTGCGGAATTAAGCCGATGCCGATCACTGAGCAATGCCCAAAGGAAAAGAAACTAACGGTTGACCAAATACTAATGGAATACCTTTGTAAGCCTGCCGATGTAGATGATGACAACTCAATTAAGAATGCATCAAAGGAAATACAGGAAACCGAATGTCACTGCACTTGCAACCTCGGAAAACTCTGTGCACACTGTCGTGTAGTTAAAAAGTGTTCCGACTTTTACCACAAGACTGGCAACAAAGTGCCCAAAGTATCTGAAAATAATGTAGAATCCGAGGGGGACTGTTCTGTTTCCGTAGAAGAAAAAATGTCGCGTCAATTTCTAGCACAACTGTTCTCCGAACTATGCGACTTGCAAAATATTTCGGGCATCAGGCGAGCATCTGAGCTTGAGAGGGAATACCATCAAAAGTCGCTACAAAAGAAGAAACGTCATAAAGGTGGCCATAAGGTGGCTCATAAAAACAAAAGAAGCTCACTCCTAGCCTGTGTAAGAAGCGATGCTGGTTTTACTTTGAGAAAGTCGGAACATCTTCGGCGACTGATTAGTGTAGGACACCAAGATTGCGTGAGCACCGTGGGTCGTGTATCTCGCCGTCACGGTTGGAATTGGTCAGTCAGCCCAGAGGCACGCAAATATGGTTGGCGACCTGGCGCCATTCGCAAGCCAATTTTGAAACTCATGAAGTTCTTTTTGCACTACTCGCCAGCGGATAAGGCCTTCAATACATTGAAAATGGAAGAAGCTGAATTAGAAAAGACACATCAGCTTCCCATTCTTAACTTGTGCAAGAAGAATGGTGAAATATTTATAACACTGCGAACGATCAATAATCCACACGTACGAATGGATCCCATTGTGTTCAATGTGGTCAAAAGCGATTTAGCTGTTGCTCTAAGGGAGATCAAGAGAAAGCTAAAAGAAAAGGGATTTCCAAAGTGCACCTGCCACAAGACGGTGATGATGTGCGTCTGTCGCGATAATTTGGCAAAGAAGCATCTCGAATACGCACTGTCGAAGGAATGCAAGCGGCGGGGCATGGAGAACTGTGTAGATCACCTGGTGCTCACAGATACCAGTGACAGTGAGATGGAGTTTGACTTCGATGTGTCTCCACCAGCAGCATTAGCTACGTCATTAAAAGAACACACTACCACCAATGGCACACAAACTGACAAGAAAGATCTCAACGTACCTCCCAAGTATCCACTGCCTCTCAATCCTTACTGGCGTACCTATGACTGTGCTTCAGGAGATCGATATACAGGCACGGGGTTCGGTGATCCGGGGGAGGCAGTATTTGAGGATGGCATCTTTGGATATGGAGGCGGTGGACCCCACGGAGAGTCAGCCGCTCCGGGAGGCAAGACTAAAGCCGCAGGAGTTTGGGGTGTAAGTCCAGGTGGACCTATGCGCGGTGGTGGACGTACTGCACCAGTAGGTACAGGAGGTGGTGAGCGAGGTAGGGCGGCAGTTGGTGGCGGAGCTGTTTTCGGAGGCAACCTACACGGAAAGTCCTTTCCAGGGGCTAAAAAGCCACGTTCTGGCCCAAGTCCAGCTATTCCTGTAAGAATGCATAAGCGCCATATTGAAGCTGTCAAACAGGCTGCTCAAGCAGAAAAAGATGCAGTTAAGGATGAGATTGAGAGAAGAAAGAAGGGCATAGACACAATGAAATATTTAATGAAAAAAGGCACCGTTCCCGAACCATGGGATCCGAATAACCCTAAGCCAAAGGGACAGCCTAAGCCGGCTCCAGTCGTGGGGCCTGATGGACTAACTGATGCACAGCGCAAGCGTCGAGCTCTCCACAAGATGGGCATACCACCACTTCACAGCATGCCCCGCCTGGGAGGGGGCAACCGTTGCTGCTGTGCAGAATGTTGCTATCCATGCTGTTATTATTGCTAATCGGGCATTTTCGATAGGATTGTACACGAAAGCCATTGAACTTTAATGTCATATTGTCGGAATATTTGGTTGTCTGAAATTTAAATGTTGTTCGTCGGATTACTATTTGATATTATTACCTTTTAATAAATTTGTATGTGAAATCTAGATTGTGTGTGAAATCTAGATACAACCGATTTTTCTCGATTAGATTATTTATTTCTCCTTAAAAATCATCACTCTTAATTAACAACATTGCATATGAAGTCATACAATTGTTACAAATAGATTGGTATCCATATTCGCTAAGTTGAGGCATTTATCGCTTAAATTAAATAAACTTGATCTGTTTACGAGAACATGTCTTTTAGCTTCTGAAATAGTTTGTTTATATTAAAAGAATATATATTTGAATGTGTCGAACATGCTTTTGCACAATTTCGTTATATCCATTATACCACTTTAAATGGATTGAGGCTATTAATATCAAATAGATTCAGAGGAATGGCGCTGATATTTGACATTTCGATTATAAACGCCTACACAAATCGAATGCCAAACGGTATGCGATTAAATTGTACGTACAGCCAACTGTTCACAGGATTAAAATAGAAATTGGGAACAATCAGAAAGTTACTCGTCAATAAATTTGGGCAAACAATTGTTATCCTAGAGCTGTATATCAACTTGGTTATTTGAGTAGGTACATATGTATGTCAAATAATATATTTGGCTTGTTTGTTGAATTCAAAACAGTCGCTAAGATGCAAATCGCTCTCGCATTTAATTAACATTGTCAACAGATCAAATTGTATTGGAAATGTTGTGAAATGTGCATTTAATTAAATGCTGGCCACTCACAGACTCTTGGGTGATGGATGATACAGCAAATCAGAGCAGCAACGAATGAATAGCTTTGCAGCCCAATGAGCACTCAATCCTTGATTCACAATCAGTAATTTGCTATGCATAATCAGCATGCTGAAACATGTCCAATTAGTAGCTACTAAGTAGTTGTCATAACTGTTTTCATTGCTTGTCTGGTAACCGAGTAATGGAGTAAGTGCAATTTTGTGGCAGATTCCTTGTCTATGAGATACTTGAACAATTTAAGAATTAACCCCAATAGCTTTGCTGATGAACTTAACTGTAAACATGAGATTCAACTAGCACTCAAAACCCGCTTAATGAGCAGCCATTTAATACCGCAAAAGAACATTCTGCAAAAAAGGAAGACGAAAAAAGGTATCCAGCTTGCCCAAACACAAATTTTTAATTAAACAAATTACGCAAATTAAGCAAAATGTACAAAGAAGAAAAGAGTAAAATAAGGTAATATATACTCGTATTTACATGCCATAAATCTCTTAGTCTGTGAATATTTTTCAAGTGCAGCCAAAATAATATACTCGTATTGTGAGTGACAAAAGAAAGGGCACAGCTCAACTGCGCCTGCTTTGTAACATAAACTAAATGTTTGAAAACTTCCTTATAAAAGGAAGTGAGCCTTCATGAAAAGGATTTTCGCTTACCAACATTTCCGGATCAGACTTATAAAATATGCATTTTTTTTTTATGCTACTAACAGTCATAGAAAAACAAATCAACAAAATACCAATATATCATATAACTGCATGGAAACAATCAGTCGATTTTTTTAACTAATAGTGATAGTCGGCTAATTGACTTCGGTCTGCATAGGCAGACCATGACCTTTACACTTTACGTATCAGAACCGTAAGCGGAAGGTCGGACTTCCGGAAACCTTTAAAAGTTAATTTGAAATTAAGTAGAAATGAACAACCCACTAAATGGCTTCTGTTTCTTTAATACCCAGAGTTATTTATAATGCTATATATAATGATCCATCAAATATGCGGACATACTATTTTAGGCTAGACAGCTGTGATTGCAGTGGGTATTTAGTATACAAACATATTTCGTAGCCCGCTTTACAGGTGTCGGTATCAAATTACGTAGCTTTGCCCTGCTCTAAAAAGTTTTATGCCCGTTACATGTGAATTTCAAATATGCTGACATACAACGTAACATTAATTAATAATGGTCACAAATACGCACACCAGTTTCAATAGGCCATGAAGCGAAAGAGATCTGCATAAAATATGTGACATTCGAACCCTACAACCCTAACCTAACCTAAACCTAAAGAGTAAAAAAGCTGGGCAAATTTTATTGAATATTTCATGTACAAGACTTGTTAATTTACGCTTTAAGGCCAGTATGCAAAAGACGAAAAGGTTTTTCTTCACTCCATAAATCAAAGCCAAAATCAGTGTATAAAAAAAGGAAAACGCATATTTGAGCTAGCTAACACGAAATTTGAATACTCTTTAGTAAACACAGTGAATGTGTAAAAAAAAAGTGAACTCCACCCACAAACTAGCTGCAAACCTGATAAAGACTCTTTGACTTTGACACTTTACCTGCTGATAAGGAATGGAATAGAATTTAAAATGGAGAACATCAACTTCTGCAAACAGATTTACTTCACAATTTGAACCTGCCACTCTCGAGTTCATTTTATGCCAGTCATGTCAGTGTCCATTCCGGGCCTGGCAGCCAACATCCGTTTCCGTTGGCACAAACAAAGCTTTTATCAGATTTTTCCAGCGTGCTCCAAATTCGCGGAGTACTTTATTGTGGTTTGCTGGCAACGTTAAGAAAATGCTCTAAAGTGAAGTAAAGTCATTTTTGGGGTGCTGGCCGAGACACTTTATCATCATTTGTCAATTAGTTGCGTGAGTACCAAAAAAACGAGACGACCAAGACGGCCTTGGGTCGGATCCATTAGAGGCCGAGTTATTGTTGCATAATTCATTATAATTATGACAGTAGTTTTGCAAATGCCCAACAACATTGCCACAAGCTGCCCAATCATTTTCCAAGTTTTTCACAAGTTATTAAGAACAGGGGTGAGTCAATTTTTGCCTGTCTACTTCATTTGTAAAACTTTTGTCGAGCGCTGCTGGCTGTTTTTGTAATTTGAACGCAGCTGCGCGTGTCGTCGTTGCCATTTGCTAGCTGCCAGCTGCCAGTTGCCAGTTGCCAGTTGCAAGTTGCTAGTTGGCAGGGCGCAGATTTCAGTTTCAGCTTTGTCAGCTCGCTAGGTTTAATGCAACACGATAACTGCAACAAAGCAAAAAATAAAAAACCAGAATCACAAACCTGGCGACACCTGCCGAGCCAACCGACCCACCCCATCAGCACACCCTTTGCGTCCTGTTTCCCAGCTCTTTCCCCCATTATTTGGTGTTATTTTTTCTTTTTGGTCACTTTTACGAGTCTTGGAACAGAAAGTTGTGCTGGGTGGCAAATGCCAAATGCCATTTGGCTGAAAATTCGTTCATTTGCGGTTTGAAATTAGCTGGCATTTAATTGAAAATTCGATTGGAAAGCGAAGGACGAAGGACAAGCGGATAAGGGTAAAGGCTCGCATGCAAGCATTCTGACTGCATGCAACTTCAGCGTCAACGTTGCCCCAATTAATGCACAAAAACTAGCGGCGACAACACTGCGTATAAGCAACAAACAATATTCAACGCTAGTTACGCAACGTAACCAAAGAATTCCTCATATATATGCAAGTGTGTGCATGTGGTTGTATCAGTATGATGCTACTATTATGTGACAGCAAAATAAAAAAAGCAAGAAGAATGCTCCAGTCGAGAGAGTTTGACTAGAAGATACTTTTAGTAAAATATCTTGATGAAACTTGATGCCCGATTAAAAAATTAAGTCTCTAAAATGTTTGCTTTTATACCTATTCAGTATGTAGTAAAAAGTATGCAACAGGCAGAAGACCGTTTCTCTATAAAGTATTTATTTTCGGAGTCGTCATCAAGAAATCGAACTCATATTAATGAAGAAGTAATTCGATTTGCAAACAATTTCACAAATCTTTTTAGTCAGTAGTAACCTTCATCAGAAAACCATAGGGTAAAGCAAGTGCTCCAAAAGAGAGGAAACCAGGGAAGGGTTTTGGGCATTAAAGTGGTCGGTTTTAGCAACTTGAGCGCCAGTTTCTCGCGTGACTTTTTTAACGCAGTTGCTTTCCGTTAATTGAAAGAACCAGTTACCTACATAGTAGCTAAAATTTTCGTGTTTATTGGCTAGCTAATTCTTGAATGTGACTCAATTGCAAATTTTGCCCACAACCGAAATATTAAACTTTAACATGCTGTCGGAATCCAAGGCAGTTGCAGACAGCCAAAATTTAATGAACAAAAAGGCGCTGATGCTTGAAAAGACACCTCGCCATAATAGACCAACTGGAAGCCAGAGAAAAAGTGTCGCCAGTGTGCGGGGGAGGCGAGGGCGCCGGGTTGGTGGGGGACCTCTGTGCGGTCCCACGCACCGGCGTAAACAGTGCTGAAATTAAAAGTTTTTAATTATGCGTTTTGAATGCAAAGGCATTCCCATTTGCATTCCCACTGCGGCTGGCGGGTGGTCCTGGTCTGAATGCTATCCAAACTGCAGCCGGGCGAGGAGCACCAAAGAGTGCGTTTGACAACCTTCACTGGAAAGCGTATGGAATAAAATTTGCATGCAAACTTGAGCATGAAACATCATAAATACTTAAAATATATAAAAACTCAAAGCACTTGAATTTCATTTTCACATTTCACGAAATCGAAGCAATGCGCGTTGAGACATGTATACAACTTTTCGCAATTTTCTTCTCAGAGATAAATGTATTTTGTTGTCAAACAAAAATAATCACAGAAGCGAAAGTATAAAAAGCGTATTGAAACAAAAAGAATGTATTTCCACTCGAAAAGCATTGTATACCCTGAATCCACTGAAGATTGGCAGAAGGGTATAATGAAATGGTGGGAAAGTATGTAAAAGGCAGAAGGAGACATGCTCGACCCTATAAAACATATTCTTGATCACAATCAATAGCAAAATCGATCGAATCGATTTAACCTATAAAACAATTTTATAATTGTTTATTTTTAAAAACATGACTAATTGTTACAATTTTCATTGAACATCATAACTTTCAATCTATAGTCTGAGGAATAAAAGACAAATTCAATTAATCACGATGGCTTTTTTTCTTTGCACTTTTTGTGGTTTTATTATCTGGACACACCGCGAACGACAAGCGCAAATGTGTCCGCAAAAACCACGCAAACAGTATGAGAACGATATTTGCATGAGCAGCGAATGAAATGCAATCAAACAAATTGTATGCAAGGCATATCTGAATATTTGCTCAACGCATTTAATCCAACATTTCAACCACAATATGCATTCTTAAAGTAGCCTTAGGTCAAAAGGAATCCAATTGAAAATATTTAAGCTGAAAATTGTGTATAAAATATTGCGGAAATGTTTACTTATAAATGAGAACATCATAGATGCTAATAGTACTAGTATATTTATTTATTTATACAAACTTAGTAAAGCCAACTACGTGCACCTACAAAAACAATAATCTTTTCTTCCCCAGTGAGAGTCTTTGATTGATAGTAAGCGTTTGGCTTATAACTTTATTTGGCCAACAAAAGCGCTTGTGACATGTCTGTACGTATGTGTTTGGGTTTCGTTGAAGTATCTAAAGCAGCAATTTAGTGTATATATTGAATGTAAGCTGCACATCATATCTAGGCCAGCGGGTATGACAACAACATTAACAACATGTCTATACGCGCTTACACACTTTCAGTCAATTAGTTGAAGGAGCATTAATACTTAAGAACAAGTACCAAACACTACAAGACGCTGTCCCCGGCAAAAAAAAGTTTGAATGAAGTTAGAAGTCGAATACTAGATTAAATATATTTAGTTGATATAAACACACGATCTAGTTTTGCACGCAAAAGGGTATTATAAGTTTACTCGACACCAATCTTACAGCTGTCTAGATCCGCTTGTAGCCTTTGACCAGAAACATGATAAGTGGACGACAGGCAAAGTTTGACATTATTGTCAGACTAACTTTTCACAGACGGATTATTCATCAAATGAGGGATAGATCTGCTCTACTCCGAGAACATTATGACTGACATAAAACTTTCGCTTTTGACGGACTCCAAAGTCACCTATCTACTTCATATCGTATTCTAAGCAACTGACTGGAATCCACACCTACAACTAGCAATTAAATAACGACGAAATACTACCACAAATTGTTAACTTAAATGGCAGACAGTTATCCTAACCGACTTGGAATCTTTCTAAAGTTCTCAAATAAAATTGTGTACCTTGTCTGTTTATATTCAATCAATTTATAGAGAGAAAAAAGCCCGTAATGACTGCTTCGAATTCCAAGAATAGCAACAAAGAAGTAAACAAATGAAAAACTGCTGTGGCTGATGTTGATATTGAACTTTGTGCCGAGCGCCATGTTCCAAATTTTAACGACTTCAGAATCAGCCTCAGCGGCAGCAGCCAAGTCCAGCAAAACAACAATAAATACCAAAATCAACACCAGTTAGGCCCAGAAGAGAAAACCGAACGAAACCACGTCACTCTCACAAATAACAACAGCAAATAAAATATGTATGCCACGATAAAACATAACAATAACAAGATACAAAATATTGTTTACGTGTAGTCGAAGCTTGAATATCCTGGTAAAAAAAAAAAAAAAACATTGATTGAACTAATCTAAATGAATAATAAATATTTTACTATCCAAGAACTTAATATTTTACTAGCAAGGATTAATTTTTAATGCCGTGCTGTCTCTCCTCCGATAAGATATCAGAGTTAATTAAGGTTTGAATAATATCTCCTTCTAAGCTCAATATGACTCCACACAGGACATTGCTAGGGTATTTGGAAAGAAAAAATAAACTGGAAAACGTTTGAGAGTTGTCAACTGTCAAGATTTTGTTCTGCAGCTGCATAGAGTTTTGGTAACTCATGAAATCCTTCAAAATGAGTTTTTCTTCTAGATTTGCATAGATTAAATTGCAATCGGGCTTTTGTTATTGTTTTCGTCATAATGATGTGACCATTGTTGTTGTTGTCTGTACAGCGACTTAGTTTTTAGTGCTTGTTAATCCTGTTCATTTTCTGTAGTACATCAACTGCTCAAAGTCCGCCTTAGTATTTTGAATTTACCCTGGCCATGGTCAAGACTCGTGACAACTTTTGTGGCCAAGAGCATTTTCAATTTTGGGCCTTGTCTTCGATGTGGTCTATAGAATGTCAACGATTTGTGTTGTGTTGCGGCTGATTTTCTATGCTTTTGCCCATTCGTGCCATCGACTTTTCTTATCTTCTCTGTGTGGGCTGCCTGCCGTTTTTGGGTTTTCCATGATTTTCGGCACAAACTTTATACTGCACAAAAACTCATTTAAAGTTTTTAAAGTGTAGTTTTTGTTGATGGATGCCTAACTGAATTTCCCCACGCCTCTGCAGGCTTAGACCTACAAATTTTGTTGCTGTCGTTGGTTTTGTTGTGCCAACCAAGGGGATTAGGGCAACACGTGACGTGTTTTTTTGCTTGTTAACTAGCTACCCCGTAGCCGAAAACCTATTATGGTATACTAGTTGGTAGGTAGTTAAAATGGCCATTCGGTTTGATTGGCCATCTTAATATAAACTTTCTCTTGTTTTGAATAACGCCGGCAATACAACGATCAAGATCAGCTTAGTTAAAGTATTATTAAAGAAATGGAGCATAGAAGTTAACACACAGAAATCAGAAATCGTAACGTTTGGTTTGACATCGGGATAATATCCTTCTCTAAAATACCCAAAAGTATACAATTAACACCTCCGGCAAATTTGGGCAAGAAGCTGAAATTGAGGAACTATAGATCAGAGGAACCCTGTCAGCTCAAAGGAAAAGCCAAGACCAAACCTCAAAAATAAAATCAGGCATTACAATCCAGTCCACAAGTCAGTATGGACAAGTAACTGCCATAATCAAAATATTATAAAGATATCAAAAAGTAAGACACAATATAGGTGTAGTATATTGGTTTAGTCGTGTCAACATTTTCAGTATTTATAAAATTAGCTGATTGTTCTCATATTTCATATCTCTCCTCTTAAAACAATTGCACTGGGTATCTAGTTGCCTTGACTGAAACATTCTTTACTTTAGGCAAATGAAATCAAAGTTAACGGAGTGGCTATTTGGTATTTAAGCCAACTTTAAAGCGCAACACGTACGGTGCCAGCAAGCGCAGAAAAGTTTGACTTGAACCTATCCAAAATTAAAGTTGGAAAGTTGGAAAGTTGGGCAGTTGGGTCACATCGCATCGCATCGCATGCCGCACTAAATGGCATTTTGATTGATGTGTGTGGCACGAAACAAAAGGCTGGCAATTGACAGGCTGACAGAAGGCATATGAAAATTCGTTTACCAATCACAATATTTTCTATACCCCGCACAGCTAAAATTGCTAGAATAGGTAATATTGATATTAGACATCAGGACAAACAGGACTAACTGGAGCAGGGTTCGATTTAAGAGTTATCGATATGATAATATTCATTATTTTATGGCATTCAAAATTAAATATAAGTTTGTACTGGGCTTCACCTGTATCATCAATAAATACGCCAATTTTTGTGGCCAGGCATCAGAAAATGCCAAATGCAGTCCCTGCCTGCTCCAATTTTCAAGACCAATCTTCGGCCACTCAAACCGACAAAGGCGCTGAAAATACTGAAAATCATTTCGCAAAACAAACACAAAAAAAGAAGCTTTGAATTCAAAAAAGAACTTTCGCTGAATAAACGCAATGCGCAGAAGCTAAACCAGAGAGAACGGAAGATAAAGACAGAGAGGGTGAGAGTAAAGAAGGAAGAGAAGGAAGGCAGAGAAAAACGATTGAGTTTGTGAGAAAATCCACTGCAAAACCGAATGTTTGGGAAAATTACCACCTGTTGTTGTTCTTTTCTGGCCATTTATCAGTTGATAGAATATTGTAATTATTTATCATTTTACTGAACAATAAAAATTAAACTATTAAAGGCAATGAAACTTAATTTTAATCAATCTACAAGACAGTAAAAATAATTACGCTCAGTATAAAGCACTTTCAGAATATGCAAAATTAAATAAGAATATCTGAATTTTGACATCATACAGCAGACATAATCTTCAATCGATGCTCATCATATTTTATCGCTTGTATTATCATGATCCTTTGGAAATGAAACTATAATTGTAATGCCACGTTGAAAAGCAAGTTCAAACTTTTTGAAGACGCTCTTTGAATTGACAAGAATAACAGCAGCAATAAAAGGAGCAGAAACGTACTCAAATCCCCTCTTAATCTTTAAACAGTTTGTTTACATTTAAATATTTTACAAATTTACATTGTTAACAAATTTTTGAATTTCCCCTTTTTAAGTAATTACTAAAACTTATAATTTTAGCAATTTTGAATAGCCTAATAGCTGACAACAAAGTAATCTTTCCCAACTTTGTATCACAATTTACATAATTATTCTTGAATATTGTGCTATCGACTTCTATTTATTATATAATGGCAGCAAAGGAAGACAAGGCCCAAAATCCTCAATATGGCGGTCTACACGCCCATAAGCAGCCGCGGGCCACAATTTTTTATGGTGCAGCCGATGTTGAAGGTCAAGAAAATAATAACTTTCTGTTCCATTGCCAAAGCATCCGCCATAGTTTCATACGCAAGGTGTACTTGATACTGATGGCACAGCTGCTAGTCACATTTGGAATTGTTGCCCTCTTCGTATTCAGCGTGGAGGCCAAGATCTTTGCTGTACTGCACCCGGGCCTCTTCTGGGTGGCTGTACTCATCATGCTGCTGACCATGTTCGCCATGGTCTGCTGCGAGAATGTGCGCCGCGAGACGCCGATCAACTTTATATGCCTGGGTTTGTTCACCGTTGCCGAATCCTTGCTCATGGGCATCTCGGCCAGTCGCTTTGCACCCATTGAGATCCTCTTGGCCATTGGGATAACAGCTGCCATTTGCCTGGCCTTGACGCTCTTTGCCCTGCAGACCAAGTTTGATGTCACCATGATGGGCGGTATACTGATTGCCTGTTTAATGACACTCTTCGTCTTTGGCATCGTGTCCATCTTTATGCCAGGACGAACTATCAAGCTTATTTACGCCTCCCTTGCCGCTGTGCTCTTTTCGGTCTATCTGATCTACGACACGCAGCTGATGATGGGTGGCGGTCACAAGTATTCTATAAGTCCCGAGGAATACATTTTCGCTGCACTCAATCTCTACTTGGACATTATAAATATCTTTATGGAAATTCTCAGCATTCTGAGCATTACGCACGAATAGAAAAGGCGGCAGGCAAAGCGAGCAATTATCTAAATGTTTGTTTTTCTGTGGCATTTAAATGTGCTCAAGCACACAACACAAAACAACACAACACACACAGCCACATAAATCACACACGTGGCCATTAAGTTATTAGTTGCCAGCAATAAAAGTGTCACAGCAATAACAAAAGCAACAACAAGGGAGCAGCATGAATTACGGCCAAGTGTTTCAGCCATTTCACAGACGATGGCAGGACAGCTGGATAGCGTCCAGCCAAGCTCGGATCATACAAATCAAGTGAGCTTACTAACAGCTGCTACCAATTCATGTTAAATATAGTTGACCAGCCCTGCTGCCAATATATTTAATTAACAATTGACAGCCGACGACAGTTGACAGTGGATAAGCTTATGCTTGTGTGCTTAGCTGCGGGGGGAAAAGCACCATCAAAGTAGCAATCTGTCTTTGTTTGAGCATGTTTATAAATTATGTACCCATTAAAACTGTTTAAGTAGGGTATGCTAAAGTTGAGCAAAAGTTTGTAACAGGCAGAAGGAATCATCAAGCATTTA
The DNA here is from genome assembly GCA_035041595.1 of Drosophila basisetae. Taxonomy (NCBI): domain Eukaryota; kingdom Metazoa; phylum Arthropoda; class Insecta; order Diptera; family Drosophilidae; genus Drosophila; species Drosophila basisetae. The sequence goes on along the minus strand of JAWNLB010000147.1, from coordinate 8,917,802 downwards.
TAATCTCGATCAGCAACAATACAATACAACTATGTTTGAAACTCGACAAATACCGTAAAATCGGATGAACAATCTTCAAATAAGTTTTTTTCAAAATAAATATAGGAGATGATAAATCATCTATATGATCTGTATATATGAAACCTTACGTTTAAAATAATATACTAATATTGTCGAATCTTTTCTTAGGAAACCAGGTCCTAACCGCTGCAATCATCAGTTCTTCGTTTTTCACAGATCTGAAATCAGACACTGTGCATTATATTTCAATGGCAATAAACGAATATTTCTAAATATCTGATAACAAGCTTCTTACTGGTTAAATTTCCTGTTGGAAAAAGAACCACAATAAAGCCATTTCAATATTTACGTAATGCAACATCACATTTTAAAAAAGAATTGCATTGTATGTGCATTGACTTACAGCGAAAAAGAAAGATCAGCGCTACATGCTAGAACATCCGAGATTAGTCGTGATTTGTGTCTCAATTTATTGAGCAACTTTTTAAGGTATAATGTGATAACGGTGCCATATTTTTAGCGGGTACTGTGTGTCTCTCTTCTCAAACGGCAAATATTTATTTTCAGTATCCCATCAATAAAGCTCATCACACGCATCTTATGTACTCATGCTCGACAGGACGTCGACAAGTTTCTGGCGTTGTTAGTCTGCAAACTTTGTGTGCAGTGGCTCACTGATTCCTGACCAGCTTCCCAGTTTCCCATCCCTCAGTCTATAAACCCTCCAACCACAAGCTTCGTTGCCAATTTTCGGCTTGTAGTTTTTCCACCGTTTAAGCGGATGTATTTTTTTCTTGTCTATGTGTTTGTAACTTTCAACAAAAGCTCACAGCCAAGAGCAAGCAAACAAAAACGAAAGTTTACACACAGTCACAAAAATGGCTATTTTGAAATCGCTGTGCAGAATATTGTTGCTTTTCAAATTGGCTATTTGAGTAGTTGAGCATTTGAGTATGCATGTCACCAATGCTGAAAACAAAATACTATTCTTATCAATTAGTTTCTATATTATGCTGATGACAGCATATTACCTTTATCTATTATACTCTTATACCTTTTGTAATGATATTTTAACATTGTATAACTTAATTCCAGGCTTAGGCAATAATTATACCCATGGCATGCACTTAGTAAAAGCTATTAATTAAAATTTGTTGAGACAGGTACACATTCAGTGATGAAGAAACTCAATTTCGTTTGAATACTGAAAACAATTAGGAAAAAAATGCACACTTTCGACACCTATATAAACCAATTAAAACGATAGACGAAAATGGAAATTTCCTTGTGCCGTATATATAGCAATTTCCAATTGGTGCTCAACTCAAAATGAAACAAAAATAAACAAAAAAAAAACTCAAGTTGCGAAAAGTTGCTTAAGAGATACTCTGCACGCACACCTAATCAGATCAAATTCTCTTACTTTTTTTGGGGTCTAGTCCAAAAACCTACAACAAATTGAATAATTTGCACTTGGGCAGAAAACACTACTGAAACAATTGCACAGAGATGATATTATAAGCACTGCGTTTACATTTGACTAATCACAATTTAAGCACAATTATTGCGCGTCTAAATTTTAATTGTATATTGATTATCCCTGCCCTTCTCTCTCTCTCTCTCTCTCTCTCTATCTGTCTCTCCGTGTCTCTCTCTCTCTCTCTCTCTATTTAGCTACACTCAGAAGTTACTTTGTCCGTCATTGTGTATATTATCCATGCTAATTTGCGTGGACACCGAGTCAAAAGATACACAGATATTTCCTTGTTGTCGTATTAAAGATCTGCAGTTTTGATACTGGTTTCTTTGATTTTGCTAATGTTTTTTTACGGGAACTGCCTCTTATGCTCCTCTCACGTTCCTTCTCTTCATTTGGAATATTTGCGTTCTTTGGAATCCTGGAAACTTAAGGAATACAGCATGTGGATGTATATGTATTAATGTATGTATATAATCACAACTATACAGAAGGGGAAGATCTCATTTATCTATTAACATAAATACATTTGCGCAATTTTGTTATACCATTTTTATCAATATTTAATGGGCATCCAAAAAAAAATTATTAAAATTCCAAGTGGTTGTTTTGGACGTCAAATTGTTTTATCACAACTGCTATGCAACCAAGTTGGAAATATTTGCAGATTACACTGTTAAACGTTTTGGGATTTGTTTTTCAGTCAAAGATGCAGATGGCAAAAAAGGGCACAAATGGAAAGAAAAGTAAATCTGAAAAATGCAAGGTAAAAATGTTTCATGCGATGGGTGAATATTTAAGCAGAAAATAACAGCAAAAAGCATGCAGCAAAAGAACTGGAATTGCAACACGGTTAAAAACTACGTTATTTGAGGCAAACAAATTGCGCAATCAAAGCTGAGCAATTTTTTCAAGCATGGCCGGAAACTTTCACCAATTCCCTTTGCGTCTCTTACATCAAAATCAAAATTGTTGCAAAATTCAATTACAAGCAAGTTTCAAGCAGTTCCAATGTAACTAATTGTTAATGGCAAAAAAATACCAATCCAATACAACTAGAAATCCCAACTCACTGCCTTTTCAATGGTCTACCGTAAATATGTTGTATATTTTGTGTTATGCTGTGCATTTTGGCAAATTTCAATCGCATTTCATTTTCGTTAAGCTGCTTAAATGTTTGGCCTGAGCCGCGGGGATTACAGCCGTAAAACATCTGACAATTTTGACTGGGACACGGATTTGGGGCACCACCGAGCATGGGGCACGTGATGAGCATGGAAAGTAACATTCAAATCCGATGCTTGACGAAAGTGACAAACAAGCAAAAGGCAGTCAAAAGCCAAGGAAAAGAGAAAAAGTACGCTCTGAGCCTGTGGTGCGTGAACAATTTAAGAAACTTATTTATTTATGAAAACCAAATGCATTTGGGCTGATTCACAATAGACTTTGTGACCAAAATCAAATTAAAAATGGCCTGAAAAGCCAATTTGATTGGCACGCACGTGTAACTTGGCCATTTGACTAGAGTCTACTCAGTAAATTTAAAATTCTAGACATAATATCACAGCTCGTGTACTCAATAAGTACGACATACGACTTGAGTGTTTGTGTTTATAAATACATTTGTAATAACCTGCTCGATTTACATTCTTATCGCAATTCAATTGGCATTAAATTTGAGCAATTACTCTGCGTACACAATATTGTTATCCTAACATCTTTTAAATGATTGAACACATTACAATATTAAACCAAAAACAAAAGCACAACTTGAATGGCAGCAATTCAAGTTTGTAAGCCATTCAGCTGAATCAAACAAATATTGTTCAGTCAGAAAGATTTTATGTCTATAGCGGAATTTATTTTTAATATGAAAAGCATCTTACTCAATATTTAAAACGCTTAAATGGACTCAATAACGCTTCTGTATTTATTCTTTAAATATTTCACGATTTCTGCTCACAAGAATGAGCACAAATATGTATAAATAAACGCAAATAAATATTTTTCTTTTATACAATAATAGGTAAACATTATAAATATCTAAGACTCAATTAAATATTAAGTTTAGCAAGATGCTTGGGTTGTCGCGAAGAAAATATAAGCTGAATCTAGGAAGCATCTTGTATCAGTATGGGCATTGACACAGCCAAGCTATCTTAGTGACATTTCTTGCAATTGGTTAATTATATATCAGGGTATATAGAAGGATATTTATCGATGTTCTATCTACAAACGGGCAGACTGACATGGCTAAATCGATTCGTCTTTTGATGGGGATTAAGTACATTTTGATTGCTTCTTTCTGCCAGTTGTTGATAATCGTTGAACATTTTGTTATGTTATGTCATGTTAGGAAGCGCCTACTTGTAAAATAATGTTACATATTAATCTAAATTTAATCTGACACAGAGTTATGTTTGGAATGATTGGGGATAAGAAAATTATATCCATTAACCTAAAAAGCCTAACGGAATCCAGGTTAGTATTTTGTAATTAAAAATCTAAGGGTGCAATATAAATGGGTAACTGCTTTGATTTACTAGGTCCAACACGCCCAACGACCACGCCTCAAACAGCCAGCGGAACCAATCGCCAAGAAAATAATGAGTTCAACTCACTGCTATTGCTATATATATATATATAAATATGTGTATATGTATGGGTATAGCCACAGAACTAAGCGCCTCAATGGTAGGTTAATAACCGAGTAGCATGCAAATTAATTGCAAAACATTTAACCCAAGTTATGCAGCATGAGGCGCCAAATGCCCAACCGCTCACCAGCCCCAGGTGTGGCAGGAGTCGCAGGAAACATAAACCCGGCATGCAAATTATGCAGCAGACAGCTAGTTGGCTAGTTTGTGTACGGATTCTGCTGACCCACTCTAATGTGGACTAATTAAAAGTTTTAAAATAAACTGCCAGCTGATGGAAGCCGGGCGGGTAACCTGCCAGTTACCTACCACCTGCCGAACTCTGCCGGCAGGTGGCAAGTTGCATAAACTGGAATTTAAAAATAAATAAAAATTTAATTTGGTAGATAACTACTTTAATATTCGAACACAAAGGCGACAAAGTGCCTGGCAATGTTTGCGACTTGCCCCACATCAACCGCATCACAAAAGTCAGCATTAATTTAACAGCACAACAAACAGTCACCAGTCATGGAGGGAAGGGGTGGGGGGGGGGGGGGGGGGGCGGGTTTCCACCCCTACTGACGCTGCTCTTGTTGCTGCTGCTGTTCTTGCAGGTTGTGTAAGCGACTTAAGAGTGCTGAACGCAAAATAACTTAAAAGCCGCAAAGTGGCTGGCAAAAACTATTTAAGTTTATGCGATAAGAACAATAAAAGTACAGCAATATGGTGGTGACTCTCCCCCCACGCTCACGTGCCACCCATCCCCATTCCTCTCACTCCTTTCATACTGAGTCTTATTCTCTTTGCCAACCAGACGCTTTTTCCACTCGTGTTGAAAGTGCTGCATACTTCTAGGCAACCGCAATATTATCATTGTGTGCGAGTAAGTATGTGTGTATGTGTGTGTATGTGTGTGTGTAGCACTTATGTAATTATGGTAATTAAAAAGCACAGACTTCGCTCGTTCTCTTTCTTCCACCTTACCTCTCTCTCTCTCTCTCTCTCTCTCTCTCTCTCTCTCTCTCTCTCTCTCCTGACGCACATAACTTGCCTTTCACATTGTGGAAAACATTTTCGAACTCCACAAGGGGATTAAGTATTTAAATTAATATGTTATTCTGCCAAACTTGCTAGCAGTTAAGCTAATATAAATATAAATATATATCAAAAGCCAGTTAAAAGTTCAAGATGTGTATTTTAAGTTAGTTGCATTGATAAGTTAGTTGACTCTGTGCTGAAAACATAATTAAATTCATAATTTGTAAATTTGGTCAAGTTAAATTTCATAAAAAAAGTTCATTTTCTTATTTATAGAATTTAGTTTTGCAAGCTTATTATAAAGGTTAGTTATTTTCCGATATTTCTTGTTTTTGTAGCCCGGACCCATTAATAATGGTTAAAAGGGTATAATGAAGTTGAAGGCAGGAGAAGACAAGTCCGAACCCATAAAGTATATATATATATATATATATATATATATATATATATCAGCATCAACAGATGAATCGATTTAGCCATCTCCGTCTGTATGAACCATACAATCCCAGAGACTAATTTTATTGAACTTGAAGCTGAGCTGTAAAACTTTCAGTCTTTAGTTCTTATCGCCTCTTAGATCAGGGCGTTTCTTTATTCATACAGGCGGAAAGACACACACACAACTTATCTGTTGATGCTGATCAAGAGTTTATATACCTTATGGGGTCTCAGTTGATTCTTTGTGCACTTTTCCTATCCTATTTAATAATTTTTTGGGGATATTAAAGGCATAAAGGAACTTTAGTTCGCATGCATAAAATGCACATACTTTGTTACTATTGCTGCTTGTTTCGCAATTGAAAATGCAAATGAGGTAGAAAATATCCGATTACAATTTAAACGCAAGAATGAAATAAGAAGCACAATTTGTCATAATTGTATGGCCACTTTAGAAATTGATTCGTTGGCATCTGAGAGATTATTAAATTAATTATTTATTTTTGTTTTGCTTTATTGTTTTTAATTCTTTAATATATTTAGAACCCCGTCGGAATTTACAGAGGCCGTTCAGTCAGTTGTGGAGTTTGAAAATTAAAAAAAAATCCCTTGCCATGGAGCCAGCAAAAATTATATATTTATATATTCCTCTACCTAATCAATTTGGTGGTGTAATACAGTTATGATCATAAGCAAACAAAAGATTTGCATATGAAAATCAGTGTGCCAAAAAACAAATTGATGCAAACTAATAGCTTGGCCTGCAAACGATTGACTCCAATGGCTAAACGATTGGCGAGACACAAAAGCCACCAAATGGTGTGGCTAATACTGGCGCCGCAGCTGCCACCGAAATCAAGGGCTTTCACTTTTCGTACCATTTGCCATTTGGCAAAACGGTAGCAGCGGTCGAGTGGAGTTTAAGTTAAGTATTCACCTTTCACACGACTGCTGCCCGCTTGCATGCGAATGAGCTCATTATGCGTGTGTGCTTCTGGGCGAATAGAACGAAAGCGAACTCGAAGCGAAAGCACAAATCACAAAATGTTGTCCCATTGTTGTTCGCATCTGTGTACTAGTTGTAAAGAGCCCTCACAGCTAAGCCGTAAGCAAAACTGAGAGCAGCTTAGAGGGAAAGAGGGATGCGTTGCAATTAAAAACTCACGATTTTGTACTCGACGCACGGGAAATGAATTGAAATCAAGCGCGATAACTACTTTTTGTGTTGATTATGTGATGTGCTTCGAATTGAAGTTGATGTTTGTTTGCTTGCAAATAATTTCACATTTAAAGCGATTAAATTTCGCTTGTGGCCTTGGTCATCGAGTGCCCCTCAACGTGTTGTGTTTGCTTTTTGGTCTGGCTACTTCAATTACTTGGGTTTATTTTGATTTGAGTTTTTTCTTTCTTTACTTTGGCTCACGTCTCGCTGGCTCGCTGATGAATGGGTTTTCAAAACATCATTAGATAGTGCCTATAATTCTGTAAAATCAAGTTTTATTTATTTGTTGTATCTTTTACTTCTTTTCTTTGCTACTGGAAAGTAGTTTACAACAATTTACAGTGCGTAACCCATAGTGCGTATGATTAATTAAACAATTAACAATTTCAAGCCGTATTTATTTACATATCAAAAAACGAGCTGCTTGACTGATGCGAGTCAATTAAAACCTTTGAGTTTAGGGTCACAAGAAACGATTTATGAGTTAATACAACATAGAGTAGCTTATACTTAGTATAGTCGAGATCCTGATTCTAGATTGAAGCTGAATCTCATAAGGACAACGGAAATTGCTGATTTGCTCATCTGCGGGTAAAAGATAGCTTCTCTAAAAGCAATACAAATGGGATAAAACTTTCGGCAAGCATTAACTCGAATTATATGCCATTCAAGCACTTCTTAATTAAGTATGAAGTACAAACAGACAAATTTCTAGACGAACTTTTTAAAAGTTTGCTTAGTACACTTGAAGTATAAGCATGCTTATTTTTAGACAAACTTTTATTTGTCTTAGTAGTATTATTTTTTTTTTACTATTTCTATTTGACTTTTTTCGGGCTTGCTTTAGGGGCTTTTTTAAGCTGACATATTTAATATTAAGCTGTCATTTGCAGTGTAAACATGGCATTGACAGTTTTATGAATATTTGTATTCTATATTTATTCATAAACCAGTAAAGTGTTGGCTTATTGAAGTAGCAGGTATAATCATAAAAACAACAGTTGGCACCTCATCTCAATAATGGTATTCATACATACATTTACAATAATGATCAATTATTTGCTACTTATCGCACATTAAGCAAATAAAGGTTATTTTTAAAGAACTCGCACATCATGTATATTCATAAATTCTCCACAAAGACCAATTGGCCATTTGGCAAACGCTTTTACTTTGTTCAGGTTCAGTAAGCAGTGTTCATTGCAATGTGACAGACTCATCAGTGTCGTTCACAGAAGCCATTTTATTGGCAAATAACACAACAAGACATTGAAATGTTATCATAATCTACTGGGCAAAGACAATGGACATAAAAAAGCCAACCAATCTTTGTTGAACGTACCGTAAATATTTGCTAATTAAACATTTCTACGTTTGTTTTTAATAGTTTTTTTTGCTGTCGAGCAACAATAATAATAAATTTGACATCATTGCGCGTAAAAGCATAAAATTATCAAGCTTGTCTGCTGCTGGTTCGAACTGTAAGCGGCTAAAGCAGCTGCTGATTTGGCCAGCTTAGAAGCAGAAGAACAAATAAGGCGCAGCGTAGCTTATTGATAAATTCTCGACAACATTGAACCTGCCGACACCCGGCTGACCAGCAACGACCTAGTGATCACTTAATATTAATAGTAAATAAACACAATATTATGATATTTGATGATGCCGGCAACCCCTAATACCTCAAGCGCATTAATATATTTATCATTTACTTGGCTAATTTTTATGATTTACCTTCAATTTACAATATGCTCAAGCGCCGCCGACGCCTGCGCAGACGTCGACGTCTCAGTCTCAGTCTACGTCTCCGGCTCAGACTTGGACTTGGTAAATGAAGTAAACTGGCCTTGCCGCGCGTCAGTCTTCGCTTAACATTTGCGCGACGCGCTTGGTAGTCGAACCCGCTACTGTCTGTCCGCCTGCCTAGCTGCCTGACTGCCCGCCCACCTCCAACTCCAGCCCGCACAATCTTGATCGCGTCAGTCACCGACAGTCGACAATCGACAGTTGACAGTCGACAGTTGACAGTGTTCGGTTGATGATTGGGCTGTTGTATTTTTGGCGCAGCGTCCAAAGCGGCTTAAATTATCGAATCCAATTTTGAGCTAAGCTTGCTAAGCGTGCAGTGTTTTTATCAGGCAAAATGCCGCAATACAAATTCCAAACGGTAATTACAAAAAACGGCATTCAACAACATTTACAAAAGTTCAAAAATAATAATAAATTGTACACAACATTTATAAGCTTACCTCGTTCAGATAACAGATCTAAAGCTAACGAGTTACTTGTGAGATCAATGCGATTTTTAAGTTGTTTCCTATTGTTTTTTTATAGCCTTGAACGTTAATACATAATCCATTTTTCGTACATAGACTCCACGTTATTTATCATCAAAATTTGATGGTAATTTTTAAATAATTTAAATTAGTTCCATGTTATTTAGCATCAAAATCTAACGTGTGCTTCAAGTAATATTAATAAGTTCTTCGCAGCCTAATTTTGGAAGCCCCTTTTTGTTTTCGGTACTTTGAGTTTAAAACAGATCTCTTAATATAAATCAATTCTTAAGTATCTGATTTTAAAAGATTATTTATTGTGATATATCTCTAAATGCTTGTTCAATGACTTTTAACTCTAAATTAAAAACCTTTATATTCCAGAAATTTTAATCAGTTCTTGAAAGGCAGATTTTGAACTTCTAAAAATTTCAATTAAATAAATTAAATTTCTTCATGCAATTTAAATCAATATTAAATGCGAAAATTAACGAATTATTTTTATGCCCATTATATTTTAAGCAAAATTGAAAATGTACATATCTCGTTAACTTTTAATTCTAATTGCAGCTCCTTTGTCCAGCACTGCTCATCTGCATCTGTTGCAATTTCATCTTTCGCTGCACACTGGCTGCTCCTGTGCCATATTTTGAAAATAATCTCGTTGACTATCCAAGTTCACCGAGCGAGGTGCTGCCCATTGAGCCGTTGCTAATATATCCCGAACCTCGTGAGATTTTTTACCAGGCGCGCACCGCCAATGGCGATGGGGAGCGGGACATTATCTTTGTGAAGTTGCTGCAGGACAAGTTGGATGGCTATCATCCTAAGAAGAAGCACCTCGTCGAGGAGCCCAAACGCAAGGAGCTGAGCATGAAGGACATCTTCTTTGTGAAGGCGCGAGCCAACGGGCAATTTAGTCACGAGCGTTTGAAGGTCTATCGACTGCCGGAGTTCTTTGCCATCAGCGTGTTCCGCAATGACGCGAAGAAAATGTGAAAGATGGGTCTATCTGGTAGCTAATGTTGCAACCACGATGCACTCCAGATTTTTAGTTTGTATTTTATGCTTAAGCCGCTATAAATAAATACCTCAGACGTTGTTTAAGTCCACATATTTATTTTTTTTCTTTTGTGGCTCTTATCAGCGAGGTGCTTGTGGCGACGATTTACATGTATACATTTCAATTATTCATAACAAAAGACAGCCGCCTGTTGTCGCTGAATTATGGGGCGTCAACGCACCGCTCCCCCCTTCAGGCAACTGCCACTGCTTCCCCCTTGCACCAACGCACCGCGTTCACGTCAAGCGGCAATTAATAACTGTCAGTCAATTGGTGGCTCCAACTAAAGCCAACACAAAGCTCCAGCATCACAACAAAGAAGTAATCCCTTTTGTCATTGGGCGTCACAAACCGCGGGCCAAAACATTACGTCAAAAATGATAGAAAGCAAAAAAAAAAGATTGAAAAAAAAAACAGCAAAAGCATAAAACATGAATGGAAAGCTATCTCCAAGCCGCTGCGTAAATACACTCGCCAAACAAGTTAACAGGTTGCTCAGATTCATTGCGCATGTGAAGCTAAAATTTCAATGGAAATCCAATAGTTATTGTGAAGCTAAAACTCAAGTGGAAATTGAGTAGTAATTTTGAAACTCAAATGGTAATCACATTGGTTTTTGCTGTGTGGAGCTAAAACTCAAATGGAAATTGAATAGTTACTTTTTTGTGAAGCTCAAAGTCAAATGGAAGTCGAATAGTTATTATAATATTATGTTTATATTCAACCAAGGTTTTTTTTTCATCACACGCCTAAATTTTCCAACAGATTGATTAATTAGTATTAGTTGTATAAAAAAGGTTTTCAAACAGGAACAACATTTTTAAGCCATATTTGAGCATTTGATAAAGTAAACTAATGACAATACGTAACATAAATCAACATAAATCGTAGCTTGTAGTAGTTTGGATAAGCTACATTTCAAAGCAAAAAAGGTTTAGCTACAACAACTTCATTTAAATATAGACAAATTAAAATAACTTTGAAATTGAAAGTCTCCTCAAATGGATACACAAATGTTGCTGGCCATCTACGATCTCGTAGACAATTTCTTTTACAAATACACTTGGACAGTCTTTTATAGTCTTTCATAATAGCCTCGGCAAATGTATAAATATAAAGCTCATTGATTACATGCAAATTATATATACTTATACTATTTGCAGAATCATTATATCGTAGTTGATGCAGTCAAAAATAGTTTTCCTCAACGCGTTACAAATTCAGTTAGTTGGCCGAAAGACTCAATTTAAATAGAATTTCAAACCCGTTCGAAACGTGAACTCTCAATGCAAACTTTCGCCAAACTATTTTTTGGGGGTTCAAAGCACGTCTCCAACTAAACAATGCAATACACGCACTTGCTCCACTTGCGAGATGGACTAAGAAGACAAATTACTTTGAGTAAATACGGTCGAACATAACAATTGAGTTGTCACAATTATGAAAAATTTAATTAATCGGTAGTTTGGAGCACAGTCAGCTCAAAAATTAGACTTAGAATAAATGATGAAAGTTAGTGCACGCTTAGTTGACCATCAAACGCGGTGCAATGTTCATGGACATAAGCTCCTGGAAGAGCAGCTTGGCCGCATACGGCAGGCGCACCTGTGAGATTTGCGTCTTGTTCTTGCAGCCCTTGCACTCGAACGTGTTGTTCCGCAGATTCGCAATAGCAATCAGGCCGCAGAAGTTGCAAATATGCACGCGATACGGATCGGAGACCTCAAACAGACGTTCGCGCAGGAATTGTGCCGCGCCGTGCGAGATTTGACAATCGCGCTCCATCTCACCAAAACGCAGGCCGCCGTCACGCGCCCTGCCCTCCATGGGCTGGCGCACAAGAATCTGTACGGGACCGCGGGCACGCGAATGGATTTTGTCGTCGACCATGTGCTTGAGACGCTGATAATAGGTGGGACCCAGGAACACCTTTCCAATCATAAACAAAACAGATTAAACTGGGTCCTTAAAGCCAGTATTTCCATTTGACTCACCTGGGCATTGATTTTGCGACCGGTGTGACCATTGTACATGACTTCATTGCCACGCAGGTGATAGCCGTACTCCTGCAGGAACGTGGATATCTTCTGGACATTCACTGCATCGTTGAAGGGCGTGGCATCGCCAATTTCGCCCTTATTGGAACCCAATTTGCCCTGCAGGCATTCGATCAAGTGACCAATTGTCATACGCGATGGAATAGCATGCGGATTAATGATGATATCGGGCGCCAGGCCTTCGCACGTGAACGCCATATCCTCTTGGCGATACTGAATGCCGCACGTGCCCTTCTGTCCATGGCGCGAGGCAAACTTATCGCCAATCTGTGGTATGCGCACGGAGCGCACACGAATCTTGCAGAACTTGTAGCCCTCGCTGTTCAGTGTTAACATCACTTGGTCCACAATGCCCGTTTCGGAGTTGCGCAAAAATGTGGACGCATCTCGCTTGGCGAATCGCTTCGTATTGCTGTCCAGCTCATCATCGTTCTCGGGCAGCGTTATTGTCTTGCCAATGACGACATCATCACCAGAAACACGTATGCCCGGCGCAATGATGCCATCGTCGTCCAGTTTGTCGTAATGAGCATTCCTCATGCCTTGGCAGGTGCCTCGATGTGGTTTCTCAAAGTTCTCCTCCTGATCGCCGACACGCTTATTCTCCGAATCCTTGTACGAACGATAGAACACTGATCGGAAGAAACCACGCTCCACAGCCGACGCATTGAGAATGACAGAATCCTCCTGATTGTAACCAGTATAGCACAAAATTGCCACAATCGAATTAATGCCGGCGGGCAGCTCTCGGAACCGCAAATACTCCATAGAACGTGTGGTAACCAGCGGCTTCATTGGATAGTACAGCACGTGAGCAAGTGTGTCCATACGCACATGGAAATTGGTTATATAGACGCCCATAGCTTGCTTGCCTGGGAAATAGAACACAAGACAGATTAGTTGACTGAATTTTGGAGCGAATTCCAAACTTACCCATAGCACTTTGATAGGTGTTACGTGGACTCTGATTGTGATCTGGAAAGGGTATGATGGAGGCACAGACACCCAATATCATGGCCGGATGAATCTCACAGTGTGTGTACGTGGTACAATATGCATAGTCCTTGTCCTGCTTGAGATCGTACGGTGACATGGCAATCATGACCGTCTCCTCCTCGAGGGTGTCGATATACTCAACGACACCAGACGCAACCAGCACCTGCCAACTGTAGTTGTTGTAGTCGCGTTCCTTCAACATTTCCACATGCGTCTTTTTCAACAGCAGCGTACCATTCTCCACGATGAGCAGCGGCCGACAGATGCGGCCCGCATCCGTATAGATACGGATCTCGCGGTCACGAATATCGCGAATCATTGAGACCTCCGAGACAATGATGTCCATCTGGCGACGCAGCTTGCGCAGCGTGGCCATCAGCTGCTCGGGATCCCGATGTATGCCCACCCAACAGCCATTCACAAAGATTTTCGTTGCATCTGCAATGGCCGAGGGCGCAATTTCCTCCAAATTCTCCATGGACCACTCCTCCAAGAACTCCAGAATTGGTGATGGCTGCGAACCCACCGAAATATAGGCCATAAGTGCCAGATTCTTGACCAGGCCAACAGCAGCGCCCTCCGGTGTCTCGGCCGGGCACAACATGCCCCAGAGTGTGTTGTGCAGCTGGCGTGGCTTGGCCAGCTTGCCATCGCGTCCAATTGGCGAGTTGACGCGACGCAAATGGGACAAGGTGGAGGCAAACGTGAGGCGATTCAACACCTGCGAGACGCCGGCACGCGCCTGATGCGCCTTCTTCTGATCTCCCCAGTTGCCGGTGGCCAGCGAGTAGCGCAGTCCATCCGTTATAATGTTTGTCTTGATGGCCAGCTCCAGATTGAAATCCTTGCCACGATCAATGAACTTCTGCGTGTACATGCGCACCTCCTTCATCAGGTTCTTGAACAGACCACGGAACAGGAAGGCCAACAGTGGACCAGCCAAATCCAGACGCTTGTTGCCATAATGATCACGATCGTCGAGCTCACGACGACCGAGCGATGCGAGCAGCAATCGATGTACCATGTACCCCAAGAAATATGCCTTCTTCGTCTCACAGAAATCGGATACGCCCACATGTGGCAACATTTCCTTTTGCAGAATTTCCTTAGCATACTTGATACGCTTATCCTTGGTGACACCGGGTCTTGCGCCGCGTGCTCCAATGAAATTGAGGGCGACATTTTGCTCCTGCACAACGAACGCTTCGTCCAGTGAGGGTTTCACCATCTCCATCATTTCCGGATCGTCAAAGTCATAGATGATGTGCTCCAGGATATCGCGATCGGCCACAAAGCCCAACGCTCGAAACACAATCATAATGGGTATTTCCTGTTTGATATACGGCAAAATTGCTATGATGCGCTGACCAATTGCGGACTTTTTAATGTTCTGCGACCCACGCGCCATCATGTTCACCCAGAGCGTTGAGGTGGGACGTGAGCTGTGCTCCAGGCAAGAGCGTATTTCAGTTTTGAATGCATACTTGCCATCTTTCATACTGAACACGTAAACAGTATTCGTGGCCATTTTCTCCTGTGCAATGAGCACTTTCTCCGAACCGTTGATGATGAAATAGCCACCGGGATCGAGTGGACACTCGTTCAGCTCAGTCAAATCACGATCAGTTAACTGGGAGAGCAGGCAATATGTAGATCTCAACATAATCGGAATTTTTCCAATAAACGTTTTCTGATGCTGCGTCTCAACGGGATCCAGACCTTCCACGTTCTTTGTCTTTGTGATATCCACATAGAGTGGAGCCGAGTAAGTCAGATTACGCAAACGTGCCTCATTCGGCATCATGGGACTGGGCGAACCATCCTTCTCCCAATGCGTCGGCTTGGACAGGTAGATCTGTTCAAATTTGAGCGAAAAACGTGGCGGCGTCTCCACTTCGCCGGATGTGTGCTGCGCCTCCGCCTGCAGCTCAATGGCCGGCGAATCCTCCACAATCCGCTGCACGGACATCTGAATGAACTCATCAAAGCTGTCCAGCTGCTGACGCACCAAACCCTTCTCATCGAAGTACGCGTTGATCACAATCCAGCAGGCCTCCTGCCACAGCTCGTGCGAGATTTCTTCCACATTCTCCTCCTCGAAATTCTCTGCAAGTGCATTTATTATTCACAACTATTCAATTATTGTGCTTAGCGCTTCAGTCGCCATGTTAATTTTTTTCTTCTTTGCTTTTTGCAAGCGGCGTGCGTTGCAATTTTTGTTTCGATTTTTCCTTACCTTCTTCATTTTCGTACATAATATTAACCATATAGTTTTTGTGCACTTTGTGCACGTACAAAAATTGACAATTTAATGTTTTTACACTCTTTTAAACGTTGAATAAATTGATGAAATTGCAATTGAAAAATATTCTGCAAACACCGCAAGCTGCAGCATTTTTTTTTTTTTTGAGAATTGCGATGTGAAAAAGAATTATCGATATTTTCTCAGTGTTGGAGAACGTGAAAATTTACTTAGCACAACACATATCACACGAAAATGTGCGCTCCTCCTAGGGAAGAAGATATTGGAATTAGGAAGAAAAACGTAAACTTTTTAAATAAATAAGTAAATAAATATAATGATGCACTTAATTTATTTAAATTTTGAGAAGACAACCACTCTTGCAAATTAATCGGGTGTTGGTTTTGCGTTGCATCGATATTACGTGTACATCTCTAGCAGTTATTAACAGCTGTTTCTCACCTCGCATGTTTTTCGTTTTATTGTTATTCAACGCTGGATTGCACATGAGTTTCTTTACAAAAGGTGGTCGGTTCTTGATTGCCGGCATTCTGCCGGGCATTGGCATTGACCGCAGCGCCGACGATGTTGTCGACAAGGAAAGCAAAACCTACAAATCTTTCCTAGCCGAAAAGAGACCCGAAGAAACCGGCGCAGAGCGACTAAAGCAAATGTTCACCGTGGAGTAAGTTGCTCATCAAACGCAAACGGAATTACCAAAATTAACAAAGTTTTCAATATGTTTATCTAGTGAATTTGGCAGCATATCCTCAGAGCTGAACTCCATATACCAGGCGGGCTTCCTCGGCTTCCTGGTCGGCGCCATCTATGGAGGTGTTACACAATCGCGAGTTAGCTACATGAATTTCATGGAGAGCAATCAGGCCACGGCCTTCAAATCACACTTTGACGCCAAGGTGCGTTTGGGATATTCCCTATAGACACCAATCAGTCTTTACTATTAATCTTTATTATTTCGCTTTGCAGAAAAAGCTTCAGGATCAGTTTACGGTGAATTTCGCCAAGGGCGGCTTCAAATGGGGCTGGCGTGTGGGTCTGTTTACCACCTCCTATTTGTAAGTGTGCATTCCTCATAGTGTGTGCAATGCACAGCTGCTAACTCTGTTCCCTCTCTGTTCTTCTACCGGCAGTGGCATCATCACCTGCATATCTGTTTACCGGGACAAGTCGTCCATTTACGAGTACCTCGCAGCTGGTTCGCTGACTGGCTCTGTTTACAAATTCAATTTAGGTCTGCGGGGTATGGCGGCTGGAGGCATCATCGGTGGATTTCTGGGCGGGGTGGCTGGTGTGGCGTCTCTGCTGCTGATGAAGGCGTCGGGCACTTCAATGGAGGAGGTGCGCTATTGGCAGTACAAATGGCGACTGCAGCGAGACGATGACATTCAGCAGGCGTTCAAGAATCAGGCACAAAAGGATGCTCCCGAATTGTTTACGGCGCACGATAGTCGCGTTGGCGACAAGGCTGTCACCTTGGACTCGGTCAAGTGAATCGCTACCCAAATGTTTATTTAGATCGTGTTTTTTTATTTATATTTAAATAATAAATTGCAATAATGTCCTTTTAAAGTATGTTTTAGAGACAAATACAATTAAGGAAGCCCAAGTTGGTGGCCACTGCTATGCTTTGATTCAGTTGGATGCCTAGTGCAACTAAAGATACACGATAAGGATAAGGATATGACTCAGATATACATTTGAAAGTATATAAACATTGAAAGTAGAACACAAATAAATCAAATGCGAATAAATTAAATGCCTTTGCTAGGAAACCAAGAAATAATAAAGTCGGAGAAATGTGAATCTCGTTGGGTTTCTTTTTAGACTTCGTCTTCGTGGGAGGGACGCGTAAGACGCTTGGCGCCCCGATTCGGTGGTCCTTTTGGCTTGGCAAAAGCTGGCCGATGTAATATCTTTTTGGGATGCAGTTCGTCCTGCAAGTACGCTTCCGTGAGCTCATCGCCCGCATCGATTTCCAGCTTCTTGTCCACATTGATGCCCATCCCCGCGAGCTGTTCAATGAACGGCGCCTTGCAGCTGGAGTACATCATGCGTTCGCGTACCGAGCATGAGTAGCCCGGCATGGAATAGATAAAGAAAACGGACTCCATATAGTCGCCCTCGTGCATGTGCTTGAAAATAAACAGATGATAGCGTGCATGATCCTCGGGCACCTGTCGCCGCAAATCCTTCAACTCCATATTGCCAGCATAGGTCACATGGATGCGCTCCTCCTCCAGGCTAATGCGAAACTGCAAATAATCACAGCTGCCCCGCACCATATCCTGCACAGCAGCAATCGTGGCATCTGTCAGTGGACACGAGATGCCGCCCAGTGCCTGGTGACGCGTCTCCGTGGAGATGTCGGTGCACACAACCGTCTCCTTCAGCTCTTCCTCGCGGGTGGTGAGCGGTGCCGGTGCAGCAAATTCTCGCTTATGCTTCTTATAGCCTTCCAGCGTGGATTCCTCCAAAGTTGTGGCATGCAGCTCCTCGGCAATGTACGCCGAACCGAATTCGGTCTTCAATGTTGCCTTCGTCGAAGCGTAAACCATTTTCTGCCGTATGCTCGCCGTATCTGGTATCCAGCTGATCAGCAGCCAGCCATAGCCCAAGGGCATCTTTGCATCCAGACGATACAGCAAATAGCAGGGAACATTCTCCTCCAGCAGCGGTGACAGCAGCTTATCATAGTCCCGTTCCCAGTCCTTCTTTACATCAGCTGTGGCGCTGCAGCTGAGCTGCTCTGCGCGGCGGAAACCAAAAAAAAAAAAAAACATCAGTAAACGAAAGCAACGGAAGTTGTCGCTATATGTGTGTATCTATGTGTATATACAGTCGAACTTGCCTATAGTGAAGAGTGACACACATATCGAAAAGCACTATATTATATAAACATTTAATAACTCAGTTAGACTATTCTTGCAAGACCAGTAATCACAAAAAAACTGAATACTTGAAATCAAATCGGAATGTGAACGAAATACTCTGTGGTGCACTGTAGCGACGTTCCACTGTATTTATATACGCATGCGTGTGAGTGTGTGTGTGTGTGTTAATTCCACTCACCGTTTTCAATGGACACTTTGATCACTCGTATTTTACCATTCTTGGCCTTGCCAAACACTTTCGCTAGTTGCTCGTTGGCTGCCAAATAATAAATATTTAATTTAATCTGTTAATCTTTTAGAATTATGCAGCTCCATGCTCACCTTTGATGCCTGTTTGGTGCGACATTGTTAACTGAAAGCTGGTGCTTTATTCTAAATTCTAATCGGAGGAAAAAAAACTATTGCTCACAAAAGAAGAAGCGGTGCTGCCAGTGCTTTCTATTTTGAGGTGGCAACACTGCGGCTTTGTTTACCTTTTACAAGTAATCTATTTGCCGTCTGGCAGCACTCCAATTTGTAATGTGACCAGACTATATACGTGCTTATAGCGTTTTTTTACAGCACTGTGACTTGCTCTACGTTCTTTTCACGTCTGTAAAATGTAAAACAAAAATTGCATTTTATTGCATTTAAAGCGACACAGTTCAAACAAAAAAAGAAAGAAAAGAAACCAACGTATTTTTTTTTAGTGCAATTGTGTAGTAAATCAAGTGAGTGAAAGCTGGCGTGCAAAGCGCATAAGCGCTGCTACGGTCCAATTACTAATGAGCGCTATCGCTGCCTCTGTCGACGTCGACGTCAGCGTTTGTCCCCGCCCTGCTGCAAATGTTTACTTCCGCTTTTTGTTGTTGTTGTTGTAGCTTATGATGTGTACATAGTGTGAAAAGTGTTGAATTAAAATTTGTTATTTGTATGCATTCGTTGCAGCATCCATACCCATGTTAACCGAAGCCCCCATGGCCAGTGACAACATAATGGACGAACTAGCATCATTGATACGCACCGAAATCCCCGATGGCCGCCAGAGTCTGCGCGACAGCTACACGAATCTGGAGCGTGTCGCCGACTACTGCGAGGACACCTACTATCGTGCCGAGAACAAGAAGGCCGCCCTCGAGGCCACGAAGAACTACACGACCCAATCCCTGGCCAGTGTCGCGTATCAGATCAACACCTTGGCCTACAGCTATATGCAACTGTTGGATTTGCAGGCGCAGCAGCTCAGCGAGATGGAGTCTCAAATGAATCACATTGCTCAGACGGTCCACATACACAAGGAGAAAGTGGCCAGGCGGTAAGTTAACCAGTAGCTTGGCAACTTTACTTGATCGGATATTATCAGGCTTAGAATAAAATGATACGAATTTTAATTATTCTATGCATTTCAAATCTACAGCGAGATTGGCGTCCTGACAGCGAATAAAGTGAGCTCACGCCAGTTCAAGATTGTGGCGCCCATCAATCCGGAGAAGCCCATCAAGTATGTGCGCAAGCCCATTGACTATTCCATACTGGACGAGATTGGCCATGGCATCAACTCGTCGGCCCAGCACGTTGTGCGCCAGAAGCATCGCGGCTCGAGTCATGGATCTGTCCAATCGCTTGTGCCGTCATCAGTGGGCCCTCCGCCCACCACAAAGCCACCAACGCCGCCGCAAATGTCGCGTGCGGGTAACACGGGCACCTTGGGCAAATCGGTAAGCAATACAGGCACGCTGGGCAAGAGTTCGCGAGAGTATCGCACACCGCCGGTGGTTAATCCGCCCCAGGTGCCGTCACACTATGCGCCCAACTATCCCATTGGGCATCCCAAGCGTATGTCGACGGCCTCGTCCACCACCACCAATACCACAGGCGGCGGTGCAGCGGGCAATGAGCGTGCCGCCGGCTACAGTGCGCTTCCCATGCCGCCTAGCCAGCAAATTGCGACGCATGTAAATCTACCGTCGGCGGGCATGATGCAATCGCTGCCGCCACCGCCGCCAACGACTTACGATGACAGGAGCAGCATGCCGCGTAAGTTAAGCGTTTTCCATTGATGGAGCTTGGCAACAACAAATAACGAATCAACTTTTCATCAACTTTAGCAGCGCCTCCTTCGCCGCTGACCGTCTCGCAGCATGAGATGACCGAACAGAGCCACATTGGAATGCACACGCTGGGCCGCAACATCAACAGGTAAGCAGATTTGAACTATCTGTCTCCTCATTATGCGCCTGTATTTAACCATATCTGTGTATCGTACTTTTAATCTGCTTGTGCACAGGAATCCGAATAGGTAAATTGCATGCTTCTACTGTCATTCGTTGATGATCCTTTTTTTTTTGTTAACTCTTTCGTTTTTCTTTGGTTTGCATAGAAATCATTTCAGCTTGAACTTTGCACGTCCTGGTTCGCAATCGCCTCCATTGCCACCGCCGCCGCCGCCGGAGGATGAGCATCAAGACTTTGGACGTCCACGCACTTCAACTGGCCCTCAATTGGCGCCTATTGTGCCAGAGGATCAGAACTTGCCCGGCTGGGTGCCCAAAAACTATATCGAAAAGGGTAAGGAACAGAGAATAAATCTTCGAGTGAACTTATTATGCTACCAATATGTTAATACATTTTTACATTGCATATTTTTTAGTGGTCGCAATTTATGATTATTATGCCGACAAAGATGATGAGCTCAGTTTCCAGGAGAGCTCCGTTTTGTATGTGCTGAAAAAGAATGACGATGGCTGGTGGGAGGGTGTTATGGATGGTGTAACCGGTCTGTTCCCTGGCAATTATGTGGAGCCATGTGTCTAAGCACTGTCAATGGAATCAACAACAATAACAATAATATGCATTATGACAAAGACGATAACGATTTGCGCATAGAAGTTAATGATAATTATACAACTACAGCCACAGTGCACGCTCGTAAATGTATTCCACTAGTATAAACCGAATGGCAACAAGCTGTATCTACAAACACACTCATACATATGTACTTTAATATGTATAACACACACATACAAGGACACGCACACATACTTACACACACAAACAGTCCTATGAGTATACAAGACACTCCAGCAACAATTGTCAAAGCATTTATATGATCTACGTAACGTAAACTATAAACTAAATAAATAACCTAAATAGCCGAAAATAGCCCAAAGTAACGAAAAATGCAAGAGAAATTTAAATACACATTAATATTACCTATTTAGTACATATACTGATATAGACGAATTCGGCCCCCAAGTCAGTTATGAAGTGTTTAAATATTTGCTAGTGTTTATAACAATTTTGTAAGGCGCTTTCTTTTTATTGTTTACATTGCGCTTGGGTTTTTGACCGAACGACCCACTTTGCCACACCACCCCACACCACCCCACCCCACCACTCCCACACACACACACACACACACACCCAACCCCCGCGCAGTGTCGTAGGTTATACGAATTTCAGTTAGCCGTTAGCTCTTAGGTATTGGCCAGTTGGTATTGCGTTTATTTTTTTTTTGTAATACTACATAATACACAGCCCACTTACAAATAATTATACAGAGATAATATTTGCGATTATACTAAAGATTTAGTTAACATGAAATTACCACAATGAAATCAAATTACATTTATAAAATATACAGCCACATGCATTATATGGTCAAATAGCTAATAAAATTTCGAACTTTCAAAGGCCTTGTTATTATTGTTTTCGACCATGCCAATTTGGCATTGCCCGCCTCGCAGCTGGGTTTGACCTTTACGTGCCGGATGCCTACATACGCCAAGCTAATCATTTTATTAAAATCCGTACCCCCGAAAGTGTTTGGAAGATATGCAAATGCTTGTCCTTGGCATGCAACCAATGCACCCAACTGAATACTGTGGGTGAGTGACGCATGTTTTGATGTTGGCTGCCCTCAATAAAATATTTACAAATGCCAACACTTTTAACGAACTAACGCCCAAATCTATCAATCAATCAAAAATTGATATGCGAATACATTTAGAATTTCCAATTTCAATGTCGCGCTCGGGGAAATTGAATTCTAGAAGGAAATTAATGCTTTCACGTTGATACGTGGCAGCAGCTGTTATTTGCAACACTTATTATCAAAGCCATTCGGTTTGATGGCTGTGGAGTGTGCCATTGTGGCGTCACCTGAGATTGACGTTGCGGAAATGCTTCTACTTTTCTTTTAAACTGCCAGTTGCTTGTTGCTAACTTGGCTCAAATGTGTCGCAGCAAAAACTCAAACACAAAGTGATTTGCATAAGAATGTAATTGGTGGTTGAACTATGCGTGTAGTTGGAGCAACATAAGTATAACATATATATAAATATACATAATACAAAATATTAAAAACAGATTTTTTCAAGAGAGTTATAAATATAACTGGATTTCCCATACGGAATCGATTTTCCGATAAGTTTCTTCGCATATCTATAAAGGTGAATTGCAGGCGTTGGGATGCAACCCCCAAAAAGTGGAGCATAATAGTTTTCCACCCATTTTTCGACAGTGGGTGTGCTTTTAGCTGCAATGCAAAAGTCATACAATGAATTTTGATTTCAAAGTGTTCGAACTAACAACTTCAGAGAACTTAGGTTTAAAGAATAACGTTAACACTTCATACATATTTTTCAACCATGTTAGTGGATTTGAAAATTCGGTAAATCATTTATTTATAATTTAAACTTTATTAAATTTATGAATAGAGTTTTGGAAAAGTATTTGATATTCAATCGGATGAACATTTATGTTTCGTTCTTAAAAGAAAACTTTGATAAGAATTATGCCATTTTAGTCTCAAATGATCATAGAGTTAGCTCGAATATTAATATCATGCAACTAAATAATATTCCAGGAAACAAATAGATAAAAAGTTATCTGAATGAGCTTATATAAAAATTAGTTTTACAGAAATTCTTACGCTGTACAACTGCTTAATTTTCCAGATAGCATCGTTCAAGAAAGTCATTAAGTAGGCAACTAATAGATCGACAAGTAATTTACATACTTAAGCAAGCACCTTCAAGGACCTTAATTTGTATTTACTCTTTATTGATATTTTAGCGGCATTGTATGGGTATGTGTGTTATACACCAACAAATACTCAACTTTGTGAATACCACCCCAGAAGAGCTCCGAACTGGCCAACGTCAAAGAAATGTATGCAAAATGGCGCATTAGCATTTCAACAATTCCAAAAACAAGTGGAGTGAAAAAAAAAGCAAAAAACAAACACTTGTCTGAGGCAAACCCAAGATTAAATACCCTTACAGACTAGAGTCAAACTGTCGATATCTAAATTTCACTAAATGAATTGAATATATGAAATCTACTCTGGTGTTTCTCAAGGGATAACTAGATCAGTTAGGACTTGTAGATTTATATGACAGATATTATTATGTTTTGCACAATTATAAGCTAATGTCCTGCATAGAATCCACTTTATTTGTGAAAGTGAACTTTTATTGATCATTCTTGTAGCAGCTGTAGACAAGATTATTTCGGATATATTGTGCCCCTTCTGAGCCTAAAACTCTTCCATCTTATCCATATGTTCTTTGACATTATGTTTTTTTCTAGATATGGCGAAAGAGTCTGGTAGCTACAGGCTGTGACATACACTACAAGTATAGTGCCAACAATGTGATGGACATATTCCATACTGGTCAAGTAAATGTATATTTATTCTTCAAGGTATTGAAGACGTCCTCTTCAAAATACACAACAAAATTATAATGCCCTGGCCAACTGCATGACAACAACTGAGAAATTGATTGAGCTATGCGGCCAACAAAACGAAACACAACAACAACAACAGCAACAACAACCACAACAACAATAGCCGGCAGACTACAACACCTCCCTCAGAACAAAAACACCCAACACTTGGTGTATACTGTACAGTGCACACTAAGCCTATTATTTCGTTTCGTTTCGTTTTGACCAGCACAGAGTACAAATGGGGCCGGTCGCCTTTTGGTTTAGTTCAGTTTTGTCAGTCCACGCGAACGGTTCGTTAACATCGTGAGTGCCAAGTCAAATAAAAAATATATATATATATATATAAATATATATATATAAAATATCCCTCGGTTAGTGTCCTTTTAGTTGGACTCGAGTTTTTTGAATTGTTTCGTGAACAAGTTACATTTGTAAGTGCGGCATTTTGCAGACGTGCTGTGAAACTTCTGTTATCGAGTGGCGAAAAGTTCTTGCTGTTCCTTACTACATTATAATCGACGATAAGTTATTCGGAGGGGACTATTGTTATGAGTAGCTCTGTAAGCTGATGGCTTAGCTGTTTGCGCATATAATTGACCTACTTGAAGGCGGTTGCCTGAACCGCTTATCGCGGTCATCTGCAGCCGCATTGGATATATTTTTTAGCTTAACTGTGAAAATATAACATTATTTCATGTCAAGATTGGGGCCAGTGGAGTCGTTTTGTTGTTGAAATGTGCGAAAAATATGGAAAGTTTTGTACGTAGTGCAAACAATGCAGAGACGTTGGCCCACTTTCAGCCGGGCCAAGTTCTTGAGATTGCGGCACGCACGCCTCTTTTGTATGCCTTTCCTCAGTGTCCGGAGTTTTTAATTGTGCCTGGCAGTAATTGACCAAACTTGAAGGTTGCAAAACGCACCCAAATCGGATGAAAAATCCACACTTCAAGTTGTTGGAAAAGTTTGTTTAATCAACATTCTTACAATTTCCCTGTCACATTTCATTTGATGTATCCTATAAATAGCCAAAGGACGCACAAACAACTTATTACTGGCAATTAACTGTTGGCCACAAATGCTGGCCATCAATCACAATAGCCCCAGCCATGGTCAACGCAAGCACATAATTATTGAGAGTGAGTTGGCTAATTTGTATAAGACTGAATGTAAAGTTGCGGTCATATTTCTACATCTTTTAAGTATATAAATAATACTTGTATGCAAAGCTTTTAGCCAAAATGTATGCTATGATAATTACAATATTTATTTATATTTTTCGTCTATATTTGTACAGCATTCGTTTAGAATGAAAAAATATTCTTGGTCTATATTTATTTAACAATTTACACAACTTAAGCAAACGAAATGTATTTCTATGTTTGGTATAGTATTTTGGGTGCTATATCCATAAAGCAACCCATTTTTCTATTATTGACAAAGATATTTTTATTGAACGCTCTTCTGTTTTAAATATGGCTCCCCGAAAGATTAAAAAGCATAAACTATAGATAATATTATAATTATAGACTCCTTACGTTTTAGTCATGCAGAATTGAAACAAAGTCGATGTCCTGCGAGCTAAAAACATTAATTATGGGTTGTTATTTTAAAATTGGTTCGAACATATATATACTAAAATTTTTAAAAATGCATTCGATTTTTGAATAGGAAAATGTACTTTGCGTAGATAATAATTATACCGATCCACTTGGCTTGGATAATATGTAGCACGAAAGATACATAAGTATATATATATAACAAAAATCAGATAGTTATTTCAAATCTATTCTTAATTAATGCTCAGTTAAGAGCATTTAAATCCAAGTTAAAAGCACTTATATAAAAAGATTATTAAATCTATTTTTAGAAATTTTGTTTACTTATTTGCTACCAACAAGGAAAACCCACCCTATTTAATAACTTGTTTACAAATAAATACAACTGCTTATGTTCTTTTTGTCAAGAGAATTCCCCAGCTAATCACGGATTTTCCCAACAAATGCAAACAGCAGAGACATTTAGTCAACACGTGGAGGAAAAATCGGACTGGGCACAAACTATGTACTACATATATAAATACATATATAATGAAAATGAAAAATCCACTACAGACACGCTCTAATTACGTCTACCTCATCGCTGAGGGTGGGATGGAGTTGTGGCTATCAGCAGAAATAATCAGGGTTATGTTTGTCGAAAACTCTGCTGACCGGAACGAAATCAAAATGCAGGATTCTAAAATATGGTAGCAACGAGCATGCCACAACAGCAACAACAATAACTACTTTAATAAGCGCAAACAATAATGTCAAAGACACAGGACCCACTGACACACACAGAGACAGAGAGAGACAGAGAGAGACAGAGAGAGAGAGAGATAGTTATTTAGTTGGACAGCAACGAATTGCTGTCCACTGTTGGCCCTGGTTGTCGTGTTTACGTGCAATTTACGCGACTTCAGTAAATGACAATAGTAACACAAAATAAGAGAGAAACAGAAAAAGCATAAAATGCAAAACGAGCCGGTAAAAATCATTTAAAAAATAATTGTGGCACTTTATAAGCTTAGTTTGAGCGGCTCGATGCAAATCGATTTTAATATTAAACTGTGTGAAAGTGCAGAGGCCATTCACGAGCACTATGGATACCTGTTTTACCTGAAGGGCGTGTCTGAGCACTACACCAATTTGTTTTATTGACACTGAAGGCCTACAATTTGTCGGGCCTGTAATTTGTATTTTCTTACACATGTGCACGGGGCACACATTCGAGGGGCAAGTGTTTGTTTATTTGAAATTTAAGTGCCGCATGCGTTATTTATAATCTGTAGGCTTGAAGTAATTCAATTATTTATGTGCTTTCGCGCCCCAAGTATTAACTACTCGTCCAAAAGGTCATTTGTTGCACATATACGAGTATATTGGAAAAAGGGGCGAACCCCTGCCTAACTGTGGGTAGCTGGACACGTGTCTGTTTGGTTAGCGATGCGAACTTTGTTCTTAGAGATTAAAATTCAATTTCACTTGGCTTAATGGCTTAATGGTGTACATACTTAATTTTAAAAATAATCTTCTCGTAGATCTGGTATTGAGAAATTACTCTGGTTATTATAATGAATATAATTATCAATATTGCTTTTTGATTAATCTAAAGTTTTGCGTGCTGTGACCTCGAAACATGGCTCTCTCTTCTGGTTAAAGTTTCGATTTTAAGCTTAGAAAATTTGGAAATACTGAAAAATTAGTTACTCATTTACTAAGGCATGAAAAGAATGACTTGGTTGAAGCTGAGACTTCAATAGTTTGGAAAATTTGGAAAAATGCCGAACAAATTATTTACGCATTCACCAAGTATGAAGAGGTGTTAATTCAAGATGTTAGTAAATAGGATTTTCACTATCTGAGTTTCGACTTTAACAACTTGGGAAAATTAAGAAAATACAGAAAAATTGGTCGTTCACTTAAGCGTGAAAAGGTGTTAATTCAAGGTGTTAATAAATAAATAAAATAAATAAATAATAAAAGGTCCCCTTTGCTGAATGACTTGGCAGTTAGTTTCGTCTTGTGGCAGGTGCTTGACTCTTTGAGTAGCCATCGAACTCCTGAAAAGTTAACCTTCATTAATTTGCATACGGAGACATGCAGTACAATGGAAGGTGTTCAAGTTCACGGCTTGATTTACGACGCACGCCAACTCGTAAACCAAGCCCGCAGGACTTTTGACTGCGAAAACAACTGAACAACAGCAGAAACAAGCACATCGATTAAGCCAAGTCATGAACATGACAGGAAAAACCTTGACGCCCAAGTTTATAATCCATTAAGACTAGTTCTCATTTTTATGTTGCGAAGTTGGTTGTGGATATACCCAGTTAATGACAGTTTTACGATTGTTGACAGCAAATTGACACCATTTGTAATCGTTTGTTGTTGTGGTCACCTTGTAGACAGGTTATCGACACATTTGGGGCACGTGGCATTGCGTCGAAGGACAAATCATTTGATTGAAGATGGCTGCTAGTGCTGGTGCCAGTAGCTGGTCGGGCAGCAGCGGAGGCAGCACATCCTCGCAAGGACGCCAACTAGCAACGGCACAGCCCGCCCAGGAGGAACGCTTAGTGGTGAGTGGTAAAACCGAGCTGGGCATCCAGAGCAATTCCAGTTGAAGGAATTTCCCACTTGTTGCAGGTGGCGGTGCGTGTGCGTCCTAGTCTGGATTCCACGGAGCGCTGCATTGATGTCATCTCTGGCGGCTCCCTGCTCTATGATGATGGCGGCAAGAGTCGGCCAAGGAAATACTCCTACGATCATGTATTCAAGGAGAACGACACACAGGAACAGGTGTACAAAATCACCACGTCGCCACTAGTCAGAGATGTCCTTAATGGTTACAATGCTGCTGTATTTGCATATGGAGCAACGGGTTCCGGTAAAACGCATACAATGCTTGGACCTGTGCCACGCAAGAAACCCTCGACAGCCGGCGGCAGTGAACCGGATGTCAGTAGTCAAGACATTGGCTTAATGGTGCGGGCAATCGAGGACATCTTTGGTTACATTGAGGCAGCTACACCGGAGAGCGTCTCCAAAATATCCATATCGTATTTGGAAATTTATAACGAACTCATCAGGGATCTACTGAATCCGGGCGGACCGTTGGAACTGCGAGAGGATAATCGTGGACAGCGCATCACCGTTGCTGGACTCTCGGAGATTACGACATCCAGTCGCAAGGAGGTCGTCGGCCTGCTCATTAAGGGCAACAAGGCGCGCACAATGGAGCCCACGGCAGCCAATCAGACATCCTCGCGGAGCCATGCTCTGCTCAGCATCACGGTGCAGACACGAACGTCGATGGGCACCAAACAGGGTCGTCTTTTTCTCACCGATCTGGCTGGTTCGGAGCGTGCCAAGAAGACGAAGAATCGGGGCAAGCGATTGCAGGAGGGCGCCCACATCAATCGCAGTCTGTTGGCGCTGGGCAACTGCATCAATGCTTTATCGGGTGGTGCCCGTTATGTGAACTATCGCGACTCCAAGCTGACCCGTCTGCTCAAGGAGGCGCTCAGTGGACGCTGCAAGACGGTCATGATTGCCCACGTCGCGCCCGAGAGCAAGCATAGGGATGAGACCAAGAATACGCTCGTATATGCGGATCGAGCCAATAGCATCACAACAAAACTCCAGAGCTCTGTGTACATCGATGAGTTCAAGAACTTTCCCACCAAACACTACCAGAGTCTGGTCTCGGAGCTGCGCGACGAGGTCACTCGCTTGCGCACCAAGATGCTAACGGAACGTCCACGCAGTGGAGCTGCTGCAGCCGCAGCGGCTGCTTCTACGGCTCTGGCAGCGACAAGCGAACAGCCACCATCCAGCGGGGAGCCAAATGAGCTGAGGAAATCAGAGCTTCGTTATTTGCGTGAACAAATCGTGCTCACCTTCAAGCAGCAGATGAAGCTGCGAAGGAAACTCCTCGAGGCGGAGAGTCATCTATTAGGCCTCGAACTGGATGCCGAGCGACAGCACATGATCATATCTCACTGGCAGGGACGCATTGGCAAGTTGTACGATGCTCCTGGCGATGATGGTGGGTATTTCAAAATACAAAGATTAACTCCCTTTTTCAACTCAACATTAAATACCCTTTTAGACTAGACTTTATCTCCTTCCTTCCTTTGATTCTATATGAGACCATAAAAAAAGGTTGGTTAGAGTAACTTGTGAAGCAAAATGTTTTTCATTCAAGAACTAATATAATGACCGATTGTTCCGATGTCAGCTATGTGATATGAGAGTGGGATCTCAATTATTTTTTGAACAAGTTTTGGGATTATAATAACATGCATAACAAGAGAGTTTCGCTGGTACAGCTGAGTATATCATTTCATAATGATCAATAACTTAATATTGGAAAAAGTTTCTAAGACAATTAAATATAATTCAATTGTTAAAGAATAGTTTGTCGTAAAAGTTTCCAAACAAGCTCAGGAGGTTGAAAGGTCACATTGAAAATTGAAATAAAATATCTGAAATTATTTATTTAATTTGTATTATCTGAAGCAGACATCGAATCGGAGGGCTCTGTGGCCTTGAAGAATGCTTGGGGCGAACTGGCGGCCATTGAGAAGGAGACGCGACGCTATAAAGAAGTGCGGGAGCACACAGAGCACGAGTTGGAGCAGTGTCGCCAGAAAGGTGTCAAGTTAGAGGATGTAGGTCGAACAGAATTCTAGGCTCAGCAATGCTAGTTGTAACTCCAATTGTAATCCAATCCATGTACAGGAGCTTCCCGAACGCATTACCAGCGATGAGGAGCGCGAATTGCTCGCCCTGCTCTGCCGCGTGCACGAACTGGAGGCAGACAAGGTGTCATTGCAGGCGGAACGGTTGGCACGTCAGGCGGAGCTGCGGCGTCGCGATCTGCAGCTGTTGCGGGCCGAGCGGCAGCGACGCCTGTGCGAGGACATCATTAGCTCCCAGCGGCGACTCATCGAGGAGGGCAACGTTGACCTGCCGGATGAGTTGCGAGAACTCTACGGTCTCTATCAGCAGGAGATTCATGCCGGCGTTGTCACACCAAGCACGGGCAACTATGAGAAGAAGCTGCCGCCCATCTACACAGCTGGGTAACCCACCCTATCTATATTTCAAGACGGCATATCTATAAACCAACAATGCACCATTTTATTGTAGTTCCGACTCACCCGGTTCGAGCTCCAGCTCGGAATGGTCACCCGCCTCACCATTGCCGGCAATAGAAATTGCCGGGTCGGACGGACCAGATCGTTTGATGGGTCCGCCTGTGAATCCGCGTCTGCCCCGGCTGTCCACCGCTGTGAGTGCGGTCAGCATGCGGCGTCCCTCGATGCGTCTGGGCAAACAGACGCATTCTTAGAGTCGGCAGCGCCAACTCTGCTCGAGTTGCTCAGGTATAGTTGTAAAGGTTTAGGTTAGGATTAGACGTGCTGCACAATTTAACGAAATGCTCAATATGCCTAATGTATGTTATGTTTATAATATATGTTTTAACTTCGAGTACATATCTTAAATAAATAACTAATCGAATGGAACTGATACAATTGTTGTACTTTCTGTGTGGGTCTAACTTATTTTAGATGATGCTAGGCGACTATTATAAATGCGAGAATAATTTGTTCTTCGTTTATTGTTTTTATGCCTTGGAAGTTGATTTAATTTAGATTTTCTTTATTTTGCTTAATAACATTTTTCATTTTTTGTGGGCATATTCCTTTTCATGAGAAGCCGCTCGATGTCACACTTATCATAATTGGTATAAGAATTTATGCCAGCATTGCCGGACCTATTTCTTGAGCAATCTGGCAGCCCGAATTTAATACGTTAGATAAATTGATAGGCGGTTATTTTTCAAAATGGACACAAAAGTAATTTAGTTTGAATGAACACTTTCCGTGAAAAGCAAAGATAGTGGGTATTTCTATTATAGAGTTGTTTAATATACTATACTCGACTAGTACGTACGACTAGTCCACGGTAGCTTCTCCGTATGCCACAATCAACATTCGGAATGCATCCGCGCACTTAATTTCGTTTTTCACACAAAATTTGATACAGGTTCTTTGATCCATTTTTTTGAATAGGTAAAAATCGAAGACGATCCAAAACACGTGCAAGCAAAGCAGCTGTCAACAATTAAGTGAACATTCAAAATGGCCGAGCTTGTCGGCATAAGTGAGAGACATGAGTACCAACATAACGCTACAAAAAAATCGAAATTCGATTATACATAACCCGCGAAAATTCAAAATTCGCGATACTTTTTGAACACACCTCGTATATCTACAAACTGTTTTTCAAGCATAAATTTACATATCCAACCATTATAAAAGTGCTAACTGAATTTTGATATTATGAAAAGATGTTGTATTGAAGATCAAAATTGATTATTCTATTCATTTTATTAGATGTATTGATATGTGTATTTATCAAGAGTATATAATAATAATATTAGGTGCGACGCCGATTAAATTTGTCGTTTCATAATAAGCTAGCTCTTTACACACTTGAGGGCTACGATAGGCTTACCGCGAACATTTCCTACGCAACGACGCTAAGGTCACTGCCGGCACAGAATTTTTGTTTCTAGTTTTTTGTTTTTGGTTGATTTGTTGTTGGTTTTTTTTTTTTGGAAGTAGGTCAGAAACCAGAAACATAAACAAAGCGAGAGCGTTCGACTGAGGGAGAGAGAGAGAGAGAGGGATGGTGTCTGACTGGAGTGCCAGAGAGAACACCGGGAGAGAGAGAGCATGCTGAGCGTGAGAGCATGCGTTGCTAGGGAATACAATTATTTATCCGCTCGCTCAACAATTTGATGGTTTGATTTTCGTTATTAGATACACAGCTGTGCTCCCAGTGCGTGGTTGATTTTCCATTTGGCTCTGTCATTGGCATTTGGCTTCTGTAATTCAAACAATAAGCAGGTTGCTGTCGAATAAGAAAGTACAAAACATAAGAGCAATATAAAAATACATTCAGTCAAACATAAGCACAACTATTACATATCACAACTGTTACAAATATTACAGCACTGAAGGTTTAAAGCAACTGCGCAATTTCCACATTGAAACTCATTGAAAGTGATACGTGAAATTTGTTAATCAATTGTACAATGTCAAAAGTATAATTGTCTGCATGGGAAATCATTTGAGTGCCAGTAGAATTGTAAGGATTAACCGAGGCCGAATTGCTTTCTTCGATAGAACCATCGATTGTCAGGTAAGAGAAAATGCTGTATGCATTGCAGACTCCCACAATGGGATGAGTATCTATCTGTACAAGTATCTCAAGTACGCCTGTGTGGCTCTAACTGCATATGTGGATTTGTATATTTGCATGCATGTGTATATGTAATATACACATATGCATCTAACTATGAGTCCCAAACAATCTATGCCCGGCGTGAGAGACTGTTCCCCGGGCAACCAGCTCACCTGTTCTGCGGCGAGTTTGTTTGTTGTGGAAGTTTAACCCTTGTGTGTGTCACAACGGTCGCAATGATTGCAGTGAAGAAAACTTTGTTTTCGGAAAAATTGTATTGCACTATTATTGAAAGGTTCTCGTATTGAATTTACTTTGTACTTAAGGGTAGTATTTGAATCTCTCTCGTAAACTCTGATTACACAATTATTTGAATATTTTCTTTAAAATAAATGATAGCTAACAAACAACGGTTAACATTTTTCATTCGATTTTATCAACTAAAAAAATTAGTAGCAAGAAAGATCAGTTTTCTTAGGCACGCCAAAGGTGACTTTTAGTCCAGAGTTTTATACAAATCATATTTGTGTGTTTTCTGTTTCACGACTGGCTGTAAGCTGAATATTCCATATTTGTGCGACTTTATTATATCAGATAGGTTGACATGTATTTAGAGACCAATAATGTCGAGCTTCAAAAGTATTGATATTATTTACTAAGTTCAGCGGCACGTCACAATGTTTATTGTTATTTTACGGCATTCCACTTGCAACAGTTGTCTGTTTATTTATTATTTCTCACACGTGAATCACTCTCGACGACTCTCTCAAAATGATAATTATATACATCTCAACGTCTGCATGTATTTGTTACAAGTATGTCTACGCCTATCTCACAATTACATAATATATTTCGACGTTCGTAGTTGCCACAGCAACAAGTCACATATGCGACAAGTTTCAAAAAGACAATTTGAAAAATGGAGGAGGGCAAGTTGGAGGAGGGCAACTTATTCAAAGCATGACTAGAAAATGAGCAGAGACACACATAAGTTCATGGCTATATTGACTTATAATACACTCCTCAAGAATATAAGAACATAAAAGTATAGAATGGAATAGCAATATCAAATAAAATCTGATATAAAAAACAGTCATGTTATGTTGTTTTGCTTATAGCAAAAGTGCTATACACCTTTGATCTATGAAGAAACGCTTAAGCTGATCATAAGTGTGTTCACTTAAAAGGAGAGAAGAATCCTTTTTAAAATTATAATCTTTATAAATAGAATACACCAATCGTTTCTTATTAAAATCCTTTCAATAAAAAAACGACAAATAGAAAATATATCGATTGTTTGCGAATCGATAACACACATCTTTCTCAATAATCGTTGGAAACTGAAGAATTATCCGATTAGATAAAATAGTTTTTGCGAGAAACCCTCATTATAACCACTTGTGTTAAAACTGATTTATGGAAATTGATTGAATTTGATGATAGTTAAAAGTTAAAGTTTAATATCCTCTGACTTCATAATAAAATATATAATGAAAATGCCTCAATTCTTGCAGGCGAATAAAGTGGAGCCAGAGATGGCTACTTCACTGACAACCAGTAAGTCCGCAGAGACGTCTGATGAAGAAGGAGAGACTACAATGATGCACATTGAGCAGTTGCCAAATGACCTGTGGATAGAGATTATGTCGTATTTAACGTACTTGGATCTGCAGCAGCTGCGACTGGTTTCTTGGCGTTGTCGTGAATTAGTCAATCGGCGTTACTTCGCGACACGGGGCAGGGTGATTGTGACAAAGGAGAATCTGAAGGATATGAAGCAGCATGTGGAGAGCCATGCATCGTATATCAACTTTGAGGACGTCGAGTTGCGCAACTTGTCGCAGAGTCTGGAATTGGAGCAATTTCTGCGACTGGTGGGAAAGGAGGTCAAATGCCTGCTGGTGCGTCACTCGCCCGTCTTCCGGAGCATTCATGGCAAGCTGCCAAATTTGAAAATGTTGAAAATAGCCACGACTAGCTTTCTGGATGATGACAACATGACCGTCGATGGCATCAATATGAAGCAGTTCCATCAACTAGATGGCTTCGAATGCGACGGTGTCAGTCTGGACTCAAATCTGAAGCTACTAATGCTATTGCAGCTACGTCGCGTGGAGACCAAGGTTCGATTGCGTCACCTGCTCTTTGAGTATCGGCGAAACAATGAGATGGTTCTGCTGCAGGTGCTCTATGACCATGCGCACACTCTGGAAAGCGTCGATATCTTCTTTAGCTGTTCGCCGGGTATTGAAACGGAAAACTGGCGTCTGGCCTTTGAGCGGATGTACAGGTTGCGCACCTTAAAGCTCTCTGGCAACTGTCATCTAATGCTGCTTCAAGTGATTCTGGATTCGATACCAAAGACGGCTCAACTCAAGCATCTTGATCTCACCGGCATGCTATCGCTGACAAATGAACTGCTGATCCGGGTGGCTCGCAAGTGGCGTAAAACGCTGAGTTACGTAGATCTCATGTTCTGCGTCCAGCTGGATGTGCGCTGCGTAAAGGCGTTGCGCAAGATGAGCGGTTGCCTGGAGTCGCTAACCATGTCCTATTGTCGTGCGATGACTGGCAGAGGGTTGGTGGAGGGGCTTACCACCAACATGAACAATACACTGCAGGAGCTGTTTCTGGAGGATGTCTGCTTCATTGATGAGAATTCCATGTGCGCTCTGCTGGAGCGATTGCCGAATTTGAGGAAGCTCAGCTTGGATAACTGCCAAAAGGCAACCACCGATCGCACTCTGGCCACAATATTCCAACACCAGAAGCTGCTGCGTGTTCTAAGGATTGATTACTGCATCAGGATCACGGATAACGGCTTTATCGGCTTTGGCAAGCATCCCTACGCCATCAGTCGCTTGCGAGGATTACGGGAACTAAATGTCCGAGGATGTCGCAATCTTACCCACCGCCTGCTTAAGCGAGCTCTGCGTCTGCCCGAGCTGCTTAGCCTGACACTGGACTACTGTAATCGCTTGGATACGAAAGGCATCGCTGCACTTACCATGAACTGTCCATCGCTGGAGATGCTGTCCGTGGCCAGTTGCTCATTGCTGGATGATGTGGCTGTTCAGTTTGTTGTGCTCAATCTGAGTCGTTTGCGCAGTCTCAATATTAGCAACTGTTCGTTGATCACGTTGCAATCGTTCAGGCATATTGCCAGATATGCGGACAATCTGAGGGAATTGGTGGCATGCAGCATTGATGGTCTGGATCATGAGGCTGCTCAGGGTATTCTGGATCTGCACCTGCCAGAATTGAAGAAAGTGATGCTATAGCAGGAGAGGCTCGTTCACTGACTGGATGAGAACAATCCTCACGCTGGTTGGGAAACCGATGATGAGGATGCTGCCGAGATAATTGACATTGATGTATAAATATGCAATATGATTTAATTATCTCAATGTCCCATATTTAAATATTCTATTGTGAAATATATTTAAGCAGACACACAAAACATTTTGTTTAGTAAGGTCGGCATTTCCAAATGTTTCTCTCTGTTACAAATTATATTTACGTTATAACCATCAAAATGTGAGACAAATTGTGGTGAAATTATTGAGTTATCTAAAAACTTATTTATGATTTTTATAGCATTACATTTAAAATTAAGCTTATTAAGATTCCAATACTACTTACATAGATCTTAAGGTTCTTGAGTCAGCAGTAATGAATGCCAAAAAGTCGTAATACTAACATACCTCTATATACATGAAACTAAACATTTCAAAAAACTTATAACGAACCCATAATATATTTTATATAAAATACCAGACGATTATATTTCTAATTTATGTAGTGTGATAGAAAAGAGTTATAGTTAAATGTTTTATGTTTATAAAATATTGGGTAAATCAAAAACTTGAAGCAAACGTATAATTTCTTTAAAAATATCAAATACATCTAATATTTCAGTTTTATGTGATAAATCAAAAAAAAAATCTTTCAAAATGTTTATGCACAAATTTTAAAACATGAACTTAAAGTAGACTTAACAAATAAACGAGCTTGAAAAAGACTTTAATTGTGAGTTGAAAACACTATTCTGTGTTACAAATACAATTTTTGAATGTCATAAATATTTCAACAAATATTTGTTTCCATTCAATGTGTGTCACAAATATTACAAATATTTATGTACTTATCCAATATATACTATTTCAGCCGCCCATTGTGGACTTGCATCATA
Organism: Drosophila basisetae; assembly: GCA_035041595.1. Classification (NCBI taxonomy): domain Eukaryota; kingdom Metazoa; phylum Arthropoda; class Insecta; order Diptera; family Drosophilidae; genus Drosophila; species Drosophila basisetae. The sequence continues at coordinate 8,880,719 of JAWNLB010000147.1, read as the reverse complement.
GCATAAGTATATATGTTTTAAGAGTCTACGATTTTACTCAGCAAGTATTGAAAATATCAAATGTACAAAGCCAACATAAATGTTATTGATAGTTGCTTTCAATTACAATCTTATACTTGTGGTGTGCTTAAAATAAACGATCAAATCAAGAAAAGCCTAATTCTCGACAACTAAACTATTGCCTGATTTAAGATTGAAAATAAATAAAAGAAAAATTCAATTGGATTAAGAAAAGAAATGAAAGGAATGTTATAAAACTTGATACTATATCATATTATATCTAATATAAAATTCAATTCAATGTTTTAGTAGTGTTGATATAAAAACAGCATAATTAATGCCATACATAGCAAGATAGATTTTCTGTATGTGTTAATGAGATTAATATATATTATATTAGCATATTGGTTTTTGCCTATATACATCTATTTGAGCTATTGGTAAATGTCTATAGAATATGTAGCGATGGTAATGGTTCCAGGCAGAATTTCCTGGAAAGGCTGGTTGATTAGTGTCCAGTGTTTAAATGAGATATTTATTGACATAATTTTACCAAACTTATACAGATATATTTAGATAATATTTATATATGTATATTCATATTGTACACCTTACGAATGTATGTGTTTCTGAATGTAATTGAATCATTAATTAAAATATTCTAAGTTGTCCTGACCCTTACGAATGGTTTTAGCAACTACAATAAAATTGATGTTGCCCATTATATTTGTGTATTTAATTTAATTACAGTTATGTTAAGGAATACTCTGTTCTCATCCAACAAATACACAGAAAATACGAGTGAAGATACACATACAAAATTCAGCTTACTTAAAAACGTTCTCTACATATAATAAAAATAGAATTGGTTTCAAACACCCAAAAAAAAAAAAAAATTTAATCAATTTTAGTTCATTTTAAGCTTATTACTTGATATCATTGAAATTTTGATGGGCTCAAAATATTAGTCTAATGTTGGATGCTCAAAATTGTACAATTTTAGTGTTTTAGAAAAGCATTCGATATTTGCTTGTCAGTTTGAAGGATAACAAAATAATTATCAAAATAATAGTCTCATATAAAGGCGATGATGTAAGAAATGTATAATATAAAAAAACAACACTTATTTTTTGGAGCTCCATTGCATTCTAACAGATACTTTGTCGTTGTTAATCAAACCACTTAAATTATAGTTTGCCAAGCAGCAGTCTTCAAAGTCGAAGCGACCAGAAAAGCGAGGTTGCACTTGCTAAGAGCTTTCGAGCACGCTTGCAAGCACTTCTCAAAGCTTTACACAACAAAAACACACACATAGTCGGGGAAGCACACGTGTGGCTAGTAGCAGCCATGCAGTGTCTTGTATTTGTATTTGTATTTGTAAATATAACTGTAAGTGTTAGTTTATCCATGTGTATTCTGTGTGCGACTATTACAAAAGCAGCGCACGCACTTGGAGGGTGGTCGGTTAGGGGACAGTGTAGTGAGTGTTTCTTCGGTTAGTTAAGCTAAATAATATAAATGAATGAGTATACATACATACATACACATATATATATATATATGTCACTCGTCAGAGCTCTGCTCTGCTGTGCTACTGACAAAACGCATAGAGCAAAACTTTTTATGACAGCCGTTGTCGTGGGGATTTTTGTTCTTGGTCTTGGTCTTGTTTTTGTTGGCTTGCGACTATAAAAAATGGTGGCCAAAAGCACAAACAATGCCAACCACACAGAGCTCCGAGTCACTTAGCAGTATGCACATGTTAGCCGAGGCGGGCGCAGAGGCGGTGCCAGAGTGCCAGTAACAGAGACACTGACAGAGGCAGCGAGGCGACGGCGCTGCTTATTGTAGTTAGATACAAATCTGAATGGGGAATGTTGCTGCTGCTTATCAGATAAGTTTAGAACGCGCTGGCGTGCGGTTCGGATTCGGATTCGACATCGGCATCGGCATCGGAATCGGGCAGCACTCGATGCATTCAAAATTAGTGACAAATTTATTCGGTTGGCCAGTTTATAATCAAGCGAACGCAGTTGCCGGAGCGTCCAGTTGCCTCACAGCTAGTGGGCTGGGTGGGCGTTTTGGCACCGGTTCCGGATTCGGTTGCGATTTCGTTGACATTATATACATATATATATGTTGTACTCGTACATTGTTTATTTGTTGTTTTCGTCCGTTGCGTGCGAGTCAAGAAACGAGTTGAGTTTTGAAGTCTCCAGTTGCTTTTGGGTCGTGACATTGAATTATAATAATTAGCACAGAGGTAGATATAGCTAGTCTAAACGACGAGCAAGGGGGAAAATTGCTAGAACTTAGAAATAAACAAAAGCGCATGAGTTAAAGGAAAATTTCAGCTCAAAAAAACAACAAAAAAAACATGCCAATGGTATCGGCACCGCCTGCCACCAACGCGAGTGCTGCCACAATTACCCAATTGCTTGGCGCTCAACGTGATTCGTTGGCCATTGTCATACCGGTCACTGTGGTATACGTCCTGATCTTTCTCACCGGCGTTGTGGGCAACATTAGCACCTGCATTGTGATCAAGAAGAATCGCTCAATGCACACGGCCACCAATTATTATCTGTTCTCTCTGGCCATATCGGATTTTATGCTGCTTCTGTCGGGTGTGCCGCCAGAAATGTACTTCATCTGGTCCAAGTATCCGTATATCTTTGGCGAGCACTTCTGCATCGGACGCGGCCTTCTGGCCGAGACATCGGCAAATGCGACAGTGTTGACCATAACGGCATTCACCGTGGAACGCTACATGGCCATTTGTCATCCGTTCTTGGGCCACGCAATGAGCAAATTGAGCCGCGCCATCCGCATCATAATCCTGATCTGGGTGCTGGCCGTGGTTACGGCCATACCGCAAGCAGCACAATTTGGCATCGATAACTATGCGGGTGTCGACAAATGTGCCGTGGTGCGCGTGATCGTGCAGCACTCGTTCCAGCTTTCGACGTTCATCTTCTTTTTTGCACCCATGTCCATCATTCTGGTGCTGTATCTGTGCATTGGCATCCGTCTGTACCGCTCGACCATAATTGGTGGACTCGGGTCACCAGCTGTCATGGCCGATAGACGTCAATCACAGCCAATAAAGTCGGTGCACAGCGATACGATACTCTATCGCTATGCAGGCTCCGGTTCGATTTCGACCAAAAATGCGGGGCCTCAGCTGAGCTCGGTGCGTGGACGACTCAACCATTATGGCACGCGTCGTGTGCTGCGAATGCTGGGTGAGTTCCATTTAGAATCGGGTATGTCTATCAGAATCCCAATAAATCCTAAGAACGTAAAAATTCAAACAAAAATAGTTTTCGAGTTGAGCTCGTCAACGTAAATCTAACACTAAAGAATAAATAAAGAAAATACAGGCGGCAAGTATAAGGTATATATAATAAATGAAAAATTGAATGAACCGTTATTTTTGTGAATGAAAACTTAATGAAGGGTTTCCAGTTATTAATATGTTTAAATAAATACAATTTAAAATGTTTGGACTTAGACTTGAGATCAATGAAAGTCCCTGGAAAAAATAACCAAATCAGAAGTCATAATCATCAATACAGAATTTTCGGGCTGTTAGGTATCCTCCCACTGAAATTGGTAATTAGTTCTGCGGCCATCTGTCGTTACCATGGTGGCAATGGTTGCCACAGGCTGTGTGGCAAATTTCTCATTTCTAACCATATGTGTGTGTGCCAGCAAGGGGTATTCTGAAGTTGTGCCTGTGAATTGGGCACACACTTAATCAGTCATTTACTGGCCAATTTATTACATTGTCTGCCTGTCATTTCGGCTTGCTTGACTTTTATGGAGCGGGCGCGTATTTTATTGTGCAAAAAATAAAAAAAAGAAGGCATTCACGATATTCTTTATATTGCGGCTGTGTCATTAGTTGCAAATGAATATAAATACATATGTAGAACTACATGTACAAATTGTTTGGTTTATCTGTCTCATTCCACAGTGGCCGTCGTCATCTGTTTCTTTCTGTGCTGGGCACCATTCCACGCTCAGCGTCTGATTGCCATTTATGCGCCAGCCACTGGCGCCCAGTTGAATGAGCAGCATGAGTTCCTCTACACCGTGATGACCTACATCTCCGGTGTGCTTTACTATCTATCCACCTGCATCAATCCACTGCTCTACAACATAATGAGCAACAAGTTTCGCGAGGCCTTCAAAGTGAGCTCCTGAACTTAACCATTAGATTTAGTGTCTGCGTTACGACATTCTTCCTTTGCAGGCCGTGCTGCTGGGCAAGAAGTATGCAAAGGGATCGCTGAACTCGCGACATCAGCTGGAGTCGCGACGCTTGCGCCGCAACACAACCCTCAACTCATCGACACAAACGCAACGCGAGTCTATTGAGACGAAGCCGACACTAATGCAGGTATGCATTACAGTTTATATGAGTACACTCAGAAAAAAATCATCTCGCAATGTAGAAGTAGATCTTAACTCATGTAAATCAATTTTTTAAACGGTATGTTGTCTTTATAAATAGCACACTTTTTAGTTCTATTTGTATTCTTGATCAGCATTAAGAGCTGAGTCGATTTCTTCATGTTTGCCTGTATGATCAAAACTATCTCAGAGACTATAAAAGCTACGATAGCTGATCAACTGATATAATTTATATTCCTAAATTTCAATATTTCGGGTGCAATATTTTTCTGAGTGTGGTGTTAATGTGATTCAATATCGTTTGCATGCATTTCCATATCCTTATCTCATTATCATTCCCTCTATTTCTCCATATAGACGGCGCTGAATGAACGACTGCTGCAGTCAAACTCAGAACTAGTTTCTTAATTTGCAATAAACGATGCGCTAATTGCTGCTATTTCGTTATATTCTTTCCATCGATATTTATCAATTGTCGTTTTGAGCAGTTTTCTGCTAACTAACTGTTGTAAACTAATTTTAATATATAATAACTACAATCGAGTTTATGTTAATTTTGTTATAATTAGTACAAGTTGGTATTTTATATTAGTTGCATCGAATGTTGTCGTAATTAATTTGTAATGAAATCGAGCTTTATACATTTATTGATTTTTAAAATCTCGAGTCAATGCTATAATTCCTAATATGTTTTTTAAGTAACAAGTACAATGTGCTTGCATAACTAGTCCATTGTATTATCTTAAATATTTTATGGAAATATATATTGAAAATATGTATTTCGTGTATTTAACAGTGTGAATTCATGAATTGTTCATAATTCGCAGATAATTAATTTCATAAATATCTACATATTTAATTTATCATTTAGCTTCAATCTGAACTCGAAATGAAGAGAAAATTAAGTTAATTCAAAAACTATGTATATCTAAAGGTAAATAGTCAACTTCAACGTCGGTTATTAAATGTAATTTTCCATAACCGACTAGTTTTTATTAAATAATTATAAAATCTACAGTAAGCTCAGCTTTTCTTGTCGACATAAATAAGTGTACTTTCCTAAACAAAATATATAAATTGGGAAAAAGCTAAGTATTAACTTGTATAAAATAAAGCAAAATATCTATATATTTCAATTAAACTGTATATTATATTTTAATTGTGGTTAAAGTGTTCCTAAATATTTTTTGGTAGACCAACAGGAATATAAATGACGAGATTTCGAGTAAGAGCGGTAAGAACAAATTTTGAAGCCGGAAACAGATTCCAAACTACGTTGCTAAGCATGTGAATAGTGAATAGATTGGCCTCAAACGTTTGATCTAAGATTTAATGTGAAATATGTTTATATATCTGTATATATGTAATGGTAATAAAACGTAAATACATTTATTCAATTTATTTGCTAGGGTTTCTTCAATCGCCGAAATAACTATTTTTAGCTGGCGCCGTGACTTAAGCGAAAATATTGTCATTTGGATTCATCGAAATGCGCATAAGGATACTATTATCGATTTGTAGTATGAATAGAAATGCGAATATCGTCTGCATAAATACATAATATGATAATTATTTTCATGCACCACGCACCCATGCATCATGCTTCATGCACTGTGCTGATAATCGCTCAAGGTCACGGACTGCCCCAATGCCCCAATGTCAACGCTACGTATGAGTAATATGGTTGGTAAGCAGTCGAGAGTTGCATTTGATATGTAAATGCAATCAGGCAAATTGAAATGTTGGTTAAAGTAAACTTTCCAGACTTATTTAACTGGACTCATTGTCAAAGTTGCCCCTTTTGGATGGTAAGCGCCAAATTGTGGTCGACCTTAACTCATGCATTTTAGCGGAACATTTGCTTACGTATTCATGTCCTAGGCCCATAAATTGTATTTAAATGCGTCATTTAATACATACGTGGAAAGTCAAAGCGCAGCATGCCGTAAACATTGTAAACACCGCAAAACTTTCCAAACAATATGCAAACGTCAAATAAAGCTATGCTTGTAACAATAGCACTTGTCCTCTGTTCTGGTCCGAATCTTGTATACCCTTTTATATCCTTTTATAACATACCAGTTTTGCAAGGATCGGAGGATCATGTAGACTCCCATTTAATTAATTTATTCAAAATTCAAAAAGATATGTATAACTTTACACATTAAATTCCATAAAATGAAAAGGAAGTTATTAAAATAAAATAAAATAATACAACATAAATAAAGAACTTAATTAGGATTAGAGAAACTCAGAAAAAAATTATGTAGATGTCTGAAGCTGTCGAGCGAGATAAGTTTACTACAGTTAATCGCGGTCAATGATTTGCCAGATGTATACTACTTTATCAAATAAATTTATATAGAGCTCTGTGTGAAATTTATCATTACTTTCAAATAATTCACATGAATTTCAATAATATCTTAATATGTCCTGTAAGAGTCTATAGCCGAAACTTTTTGAAACGTCCATAGTTATTTTCATCGTCCAAAAGCCATTACATTTAGGTATGCCAATAATATATCATGTAGCTTAAAGGTTAATATTTATTGGACTCCATGTGCGTTACGAACTTTATATGAAAATTCATATACTTACAAATATTTGGACAAGTTCTATAAATAATCTTTCATGTACGTCACGTAAACCTCGCAAAAACCAGCAAACCAATACATTAATACAGAAAAAGCAAGCTAGGCAAAAGAAAATTATCTCACACACACACTAAAGCAAACAGGCACACTAACTGCCACACACACGCGCACACACACACACACTCAGGCACACCCACGGATACAGAGTCTCCCGCAAAAGTGTGAAACATTTTGATTTACGAGCGAATCGGAAAACAAAAAATGAAATGCCATCAAGCAATTTCAGACAAAATTAACCGCTGCAAGTACAAAAAACAACGACTCACTCCCAATCATTTAGACAGGAAGCCCAACGGGACACACGCATACACGCACTCGCACACAGACGCAAGCACACACACACATATACATCAGCTATATGCTTAGTGCGCATCAGCGACAACAGGTGGCGCTGATTATTGCAGCGTGAGAGTTTTAGCAAAACATCGCGGCAACAACACAATAAAAATTTATATACACGTATACACACACACACACACACACGCAAGCACTGTTTATAACGGTAGTTTCACTCACAATGCATGGCCGAGTTTCAACAGTTAGTAGAGACACTCACACATTGAACGCTCTTTAGGGTGAACCAAAATCGTAAGAAATCATCAAAGTAGGCTGGCCGATTTTCAAATCGATTTGCTACTACCAGTTTTTCATATTGCCAGCATAGCTCAGTCTGCTTCTGGCAATTGAACTGAACAGCTGTAAAAAAAAAAAAAATTAAAAATTTGTTTACCTTTTTTTTAATTTTATAAGAACAACTTTTTGGTAAGCACTTCAAGTTTCTTTTTGTTAACTTTTTGATTGTTTTATTTTCTGTTTTCCAAAATGACAGAAGAATGTCTAGCGTTATCAAGAAAGTCTTGCCCATGCTGGATCGCATACTCATCCAGCGTGCCGAGGTGAAGATGACAACTGCTGGAGGCATTTTGCTGCCGGAGGACTCTGTCCCCAAGGAGATGCAAGGCATTGTTGTGGCTGTTGGACCCGGTGCTCGCAATCCCGTCGGTTCAGGACATCTGCCAGTGGCCGTCAAGGAGGGCGATCGCGTGTTGTTGCCCAAGTATGGCGGCACCAAGGTCGACATGGATGACAAGCGCGAGTATGTACTGTTCCGCGAGAGTGACATCCTCGCCAAGCTAGAGTGATCAATGCGTTGCACCACTTAGCCCCCCACTATTTAAAACACACACACAGACATCCATTGCGTTCGAAACTAGATGATTGATTACACAACAACAAAACCACACATGTCCCTATACATCCCCCAACTTAAACAAGGGGAAAAGAAACCGTTCTTGTACACCCACTAAACAGCCACAATTAACACTTTGTCAGAACACTATAATAAACAATTGTTCAGTTTGCGTTTTTTCTTTAAGGAGCATAAAAACCTGTGTTTATTTTGACATTCGATTGATTCTTGATCTAGCTGTAATAGTTTGTTTGGATACCTCTGAGATCCCTTGGTTTTGCATGCCATACATAAATGGCTTGTGAATAATCATTTCCGAATATATAAATAAAAACTATAAAATGTATCTTCAATTTCTCATTTCAACATTTTTACGCTTGCAATTTGATGTCGATTAATTTTCTACAAATCTAAAATGTAATCTTACCATCACTTTTGTACCATGAAGCCCCTTCAAATAGGGAAAAAGCCGACAAAAAATGGGGAATGGATGCAGAAGGAATCATGTTTGCCATTCTGGTTGATCCAGTCGATTTCAGAGATTATCAGAGCTAGAGACAATACCAGTTATTTTATCTTATCGATAACTGCTCACGTTACATGAATCTCGATACAAATCGATATCCGAGAGCAATAAGGTACAATCTTCCATACCGAGACATATTCATCAAGATTCAGATCATAAAGATCGAATAAGATAAGACGCTAAATTTTTCAATCAAAACATATTTTTGTATTAAACAAACTTCAATTTCAGCTAGCCTACTAGGTTAAAGCATTTTAGCTTGTTTTAAACTTGTTAAACTCTGTGTTTTCATCGTGTCTTAATTAAATGCTAAGCTGCAAGCACAAAATGAACTCACAACACGTAACAATTGCAACAAGTTAAACTCCAGCGCTCATAACTTTGCCAGCCTCGAAGCGGGAAGAGCTTCCAACTCTTGCAACATGCCCATTCCACTCTGGTGGAATACACGTCATACATCTCAGCCTGTTGCTGACCTCCATCGCTACGCTCATTGGCGGTGTTTGCCACGTCGTGCGTTGGCGTTGCCCCTTCCCGTTGTCGTTGCCGCTGGGATCGTATCTTTGTTCGTTTCGTCCATCCGCCTCGTGTGTTGAGCTCGCATTGGCTGTCGTTATCTTTTGGCGTTCTGGCGGTAAATGCTGCAGAAGGCTGGTGCTATAAAAGCCGTCAGTCGAGCGCATTTTGGTGGCAATTCGAAAAGATACTCGCACCAGCAGAACACCAGCTAAACTGTTGAACCAACTATCCTGTGGCAAGTGCATTAAAAGTGAAATTGAGGTTGGACAAATCAAAAAGAAAAAATAGAAACAAAAAAACTACGTATTTTTTTGACATTCGAAATCGTTGCTGAAATAGTTGATTCGCAAACAGTTTATTCAAAATGTGGTATATTAAATTAAGTTGGACTATCTTGGTGTTAGTGGTGCTGTTCACGTTTGTGACAGGTAAACATTTAAACATTTGGTTTCTATTATCATATAAAATAAAATATATAATTTATACCATTTACTCATAAAAGTATGCAATGTTTTAACAATATACTAAAATATGTTTTTACTCATGCATTATCATTCAGATCAGCAAATTCAACAAGTTTAATTCAAAATAAATTGAAAAAATAAAAAAATAAATCTTCGCATAGAATTGTAATGAAAAATACAAATACATAAATATCTATTTATCTTAGACAATTATTCTTGTTTCAAATTTTAGGAGCTGTTTTGAAAGTTTTCAAATTAAAGTCAAAATAATATAACGCAATTTGCATAAAATGATATTGACAACTTATATGTTTGTTGGCTAACTAATAAATAAATAAAACATTAAATTTCTGTTATTGCATATGTTAATTATTGCAAGTGGAACAAAGTCGACGCGTATCTACGGCATATTTCTTCTTAGACTCTAAAAATGACTAAAAGTCTTAGCAACCAATACGAGACAAGACTCCAGCCTCAAAGTATGCCTTCCTATTAGTCAAATATAACCATTACTTGTAAATAAAACAGAGCTCGTCTATGAGATACTTTGAATCCAGCTTTTAAGCACAAAGTAAGCTTAATGGTAATATTTTGCTCAATATGAAAATATACTTTGGTTAAACAAATCTGCCTTCCTTATCCGATTTTAATTATATTTGCACAGTTGATCAGTAATAACAGATAAATTAGATAAATTAAAGTTGATCTGCGTAGAGAGAGACTCGGCTTTTGATGCTCATAAATTATATATATGCTTAGTTATACATATGTTTTCTTCTGTCTGCACAACATCATTAGAACAACTTTGACTTTTGTAATGTTGGATGAAAAACTCATGGAGAACATATGTAATTCTAGTTCAAGTGACGTTGAGTACATATCCATATCATATCCCATTCTTTTTGCCAATGAGTCACTGCAAATTGCTCTTGGAATTTCACTCCATATCTGCAATGAGCTGTTGGTAGAACGTAATCCGTATCAACAGGGCCATAAAATTAACCAACTACCTTATTAACACACATGTTGTTGTTTCAATTTGTAAGGCGCATTATCTATTTTATGCACAATTTCCCGTTTGCCTTTTGATCGACAGGACGGTATTGTTTCTATGATTTTCATATCGTCGCTTTGCGTTGTCAATTGCGTCGGTTGTTAGTCGACAACGGCATCCAAATAGCAAATGCCAGCAAACACGCCCCAACGGTTTTAATTGCAGTCGTAAATTAATCCAAACTGCGTGCCAAATAACACCAACAAGAACAACAACGACAACAGCAACTCCAGATGACACAGCGAAAAACGTGTGAACCACTCAAGCTGCAAATTGTTGCCACACTGCAGTTGTCGGTTGTGGTTCTGGCTTAGTTTGGGCTATGCTGCCACCTGTCTATGTCTATCCAAGCGGCAACTGTCTTTGAAGTGGCACAGAATTGGGCTAGGTTCAGGTTAAATTATGTTTGCAATTGCAACCAATTCTTTGTCAATTTGTGTCCGATAGCTCATTCTAATCTATCAGTTTTATTGCACATAATCGCTAAGATTTTTGGCTTGAGTTTAGCTATTCAAATGAATCAATCTGATGAAATAATGTCATGAACTTTCAGCAGGCATATAAGTTAGTTTTTGTTTTTCAATAAAAATGCAGATTTGTCGGGGAAGAGGAGTTTCCTCTTTGCTTTGTTCAACTTATAGGCATATTGCAGATATCCTGGAAAGATTTAATATCTTGAAGTCTTTGAGCCGAACACTTCTATTATAGAATTTCATAAGGCAACGAATAAACCAAATAGCTTACATTTTTTAGACAAATAAAAAATAAATGGAGTTTTTAATTACGTAACAAAATTCGTAATTAATGTAAGCACATTTTTATGAAAATAAATAAAAACTTATAAAATGTTAAACAAAATGTATGATTTATGTAAGAGGCTTAGATTTTTAAACAATAAACCAATGCCGAATGAACTTTTCTTTTAAGAATTTGAACACCAGTCAATTTTTCTTCAATATAATTTTGCACAGTTTATATTCGTAAATTAAAAATAAATAATAATATTTTGTATTTTAATGAATTACATTAATCACATACTAATCGATTTTCTGTCTGTTTCGGAGTTTTATTATTTTAATTTTGTATCTAATTAAATGCAAAGCTTTTAAGCACGCAAGGCAGGCTGCGTGGAGGTTGTTGCTACTTCGAATGTTTTTTATAGCTGTCCACTTCCCAGCCAAACATATAAATGTCTAAATTTATTTTAAGATTGTTAACACAACAAGAATAGCCCGATGTTGCAACACTTTTAAATTGCACGTTCGATCATTAAAAAAAAACCATTACTTGGTATTTGAAAGCCAAGAGGGTGCACAATTACGACTCTAACTGACCAAAGAGCGTCACGAGTTGAGTCATTAAAGTGAATGGGCACGCTAATTAGACGCTTAGTAAAGGTCCTTACTCTCACTCTTGGTCTATTTTAATGACAGCCCTTCGATGAGGCGCCGTAGATCCCTTGGCATGAACTATCTCTGATGGTCTGGGCCTGTCAACAATTAATCCATGGCTTAAGTAATTGACAAATGATTACACATTCGACATATGGCGGCTGGGGGGCGGCTGGCAACAGTTGATAGAGTCATCCAAGCAAGTGGGCTCAATGCCCAGTAGCAAGCATTTACAATTCTTATCAATGGGCTTATGCAATGCGAACGACAAGTGCAGCACATCTGTGGCATGTGGCTGCTTGCTAAGTTGCCAAGAGAGATTTGCTGCTGCTGTCCTTGCGTAAACTTTATGCTTTATGTCCCAGCTGCTCTTATGTTGACTGTTTGACGCCTCGTTGTGTGACATGTGAGCACAGGCGCAAAGTCTTTTGTTGGCCATCCATTTGTGCGATTAGTTTTTGGCCACACAATGAAATGCAGCGCCAAGGACATTCCATAATGGCCCACACCCCTCACCAGCTCCAGCTACATCGTGTTAACCACGCACTTTTTGCCAGCTGAGTGCGGCGCTTTCAACGCATTACTCAGGTGCACGCTTATTACCTGAACTGTAATGGCTCATATTTATCATAGGTCGTGACACAATACGACATACAACATGCAACAGCGCTGTGACGTTGTAGTAGCCGTAGCCGTGGCAACAGCAGTAACAATTACATTACAGCTACAGCATCCACATGAACTTCTTGGCTACCTTTATAAGCTATGCTGTTGGTCTTTCTTGGGACTCCCCCTGTGATGACCTGCTGACTGATGGAATGAACTGTTCGGTCGCAGCTATTTTCTGTACCTTTGCAGAGAGTTTCTTATTTTGTATTCAAGTTTGTAGCTCATTAAAGTAGACATCTCTTACACCTTGAACTATATCCGTATGTTTCAATGCGCACAGTTCTCGCCAGATGAAACTCGGAATATGCTCCTTATTTGGCTGCAAGTAGTACATATTTCAGAGCACAATTGTATCACTATATATATATAATATATAGCTCCAATAATCCCCTTCAACGCTATATCATTTATATATTTATATATCATTTAGCTCCAATATAAAATATGAGATATATCTCCAAAATAAGATGTAGCTGAAATATGAGATGATTTCTTGCCTGAACCTTTTTTAATTCTATTGATATCCACACGAAACATCGGTTGGCTTCTTCTTTAACTTCTAGTCAAATAAAATATTGCAAATGAGCTCCGGTCTGTAAGGGTATTTAATCATTCGTGTGCCATTCTTTCCTGTCTCCTCATAAATTCACATGCAGAGCTTAACTCTTCAGTGCCTTGCCAGAATAATGATGATGATGATGATTTATTTAGTAAGCATAATTTTATTTGCATTTACTTTCAGGCTCCTGCTTGGAATATGGACACTCGTGTTGGGGTGGTAAGTTGAGAGTCACTTTTTTCAGTAAATATCGCTCTGTTTGCTCACTTTCTGTATCTGTATCTTTTGGTATAGCACATGGCAAGCGTTCGGGCAACAGGGCAATTGCAGCTAAACAGGTTGGATTTTATTATTATAACTAATTCCGAACTATGATGAAATAACACCACTGAGCCGTCATAAAGCAACACAATTGCACTGAACACATTATCGAACTAATCTTATCCACAACATGTACGCGTCATAAATTTATACATTTGCATTACATTATATAATTCTTCCGTTTGTTAATTCGTGGAAAAAACATCAATATACCGACTCTTCCAAATTATTCGCTTCCATAACATTGTCAAAACTGAATAGATTCTTAAAAGCATTATTAGCATTTTAGTCATGATTGGAACTCTTTAGACATGCTATCTACAATATATTATATATATAAGTTGGTTAGATAAGAGCAGTATGTCTAATTGGAGTTTAGAGGCTCTATTTATGTACATGTTCCTGGTGGGTTCCCTTGCACAAGAGAAGGAGAAATATGTAGATGTAACCAATGAATAATATTAAGCTGGAAACAAGTCAGATTCTTATACTCAATAAACGAATTCAACTCCCATTTTTCTGTGCTACAGCCCACACCCTACGCCGGCAATTTAGAGGAACAACTCTTCAACAACAACAACAACAATAATGCAAATGGTGTTGATGACGAGAGCAATAAAATCTACAATTTGCCACTGACTGCAACCGGCTTATCAGCTCAGAGTGTGGATGCAACGGCGCCGGAACGCAATCGTGATGTGAATGATGCGAAATGGACGCAACTGTTGCGTCAGCATCGCTATCAGCTGCGGCAGTTGCAGCGTCAGTTCGATGCCAGCGACGCGGCAGAGAGTTGGCGCAAGTTGCAACAGGCGATGGCCGAGGCAGAGCAGCGGCAAGGACAACAGGGGCAGCAACAGCAACAGCTGCAACAGCAGCAGCAGCAGCAGCCGCTGCCCAACGGCGACTTCTTTGAACTACAAAAGTAAACATTGACCGCAAAATGGAAACCAGACACACACCGACACACACCGACACACACACACACACACACGCAAAAGACACGTAAATTAAATGATGCCAGATAAGCAACAACAATTAAACGATATTTATTCCATCACTCGAGCATTCTGAACTCGTCTCTCATTGCATGCTGTGCGCCAATTAACAATTAACATAATTAAAGAAATTAAAGACAAAGATCGCCGCTCGGCGACCTGCACGCGAAAAGCTACAAGATAAATGCATTAATCTATTGTATAAATAAGCCAAATTAAATGAAAAATGAAAATGACAAAAAAAAAGAAAAAATGAGAGAAAAAAACTTTTGATATTTGTTCTTTTGAAGTACGTATTCTTTTTTATGATCAAAATCTGAATAATTTTATTAATGTTATTAATATTATTATCGTGCAATCAAACATAAAATATGGATTTAGATTTGTTCCTTAGTTTGCCCTTGAAGGAGCAATACTGCGACATTGGCTGGATGCCGCAATATTGCCCAATTATATAAACTCACAAAAGTCCAATTCGTATTTAAATTACATTGTACTTAACCGATCGTTACTATAACCTATGCATAACATACGTTTTAATGATAACAAATAAAGCTTACAAGCTAATATGCAAAAAGGCCAATGCGACTCGTTTGAAGAACTAGGCCTTGATTTTGGCGGGTATCTGGAAGCAGGCAGCGTCGCCCTGCTTATCGCCCAGTCCCCAGTGTATCTCCAGACTGACCGTCGGATAAACGGGCAGTATCTTAAAGCTATTCTTGTACGTGTACGTCTCGCCCGCCTTGAGGGGACAGCCCACCTTGTGCTCGCCGGACGCATCGTAGATGTGCGGACACGCACTGGTCCCATAGTAACCGGGGAAGGGCAAAGGCACTTCCAGAATAATACCCTGTATGTCCGAGGTGAGCTCGTCAAAGTCACGCTCCGGCCTGATCTTCATTACGATGCTCGCCTCCGTATTTCGCTTCAGAATGCATTTGTTCTTCGGACAACTCGATATGGTCACATCTGCGGCGCCCAACGCTTTCGCTTTGGCTAAGTGGGAAAACGTATGAAAATGTGGCAATAAATACGAGTTAACAATTATCTTCATTGTCTCACATACATTTCGGGCATGACCTCACTTCGGTGGCCGTTGCAAGGCCGAGCAGCGCCGCGGCGCCAATCAAAAACAGCGCGGAATTCATCTTCATTTGGACTAAGCCGGGGGGGTGTTGGAGGCGCTGAGGTGCTGAAGTTGTCTGTAAGTGATTAAACACAAGTCGTTATAAGCTAAATGTGAGCAGCCACACGCAGCGCATGCAAATGTTGTGCTCAGCTCGCTAATTGATTGCCAACTACTTTGGGGCCGGGCCAAAAAGCTTGGCTCACACCAAAAGTCAAATCAAAACAAACCGGTTCACTATTTGCGTTGCGAGCGAAAGATCGACCTTGACTCCAAAGCAAACCATAGCTCTGTGCAATTCACTCAACAATGAGCCGATGCTGTGTAGAAAATGACAAGTATCTTTCAGATACTTCAAAGTGGCCGGCACTCAAATGACTTAGTTGCTTAAAAAGCTGACTTTTTCCCCCATTTTTGTGTAGTTTCAGTAATAAAGATTTAATGCACCTTATGCAATTAAGTGTTCACATTTTAAGTGTCTATCTTAAAAGATACTTAAGATTTTTAATTGTGCTTGTAAGCAAGCAATTAACTCAAACTTAGCTGGAAATTGCAAGCATCTTTCAGTTGTATCTGTGAAGCGGCAATAAAAATGATTTGAATTTGTTTTTCAATTGTGTAAGCATTTGAAAACTGAAAAAAGTTCACAGTTTCCAAAGGTGAGAAGTTCAAACATCTTTCTTTTGTGATAAAAAATATATATGTGTATATATACACATATATATCGATGTGTATGCCAGATAAAACCCTTTTAGATACAAACACATATCAAAGAGCCAAATCTTTTATAGTTTGCAAACGCGAGCATTTCAGATAATTAAAGATTTTGCAAAACTTAATTATTTCAAATTGAGCAAATTCCAAGACTTTAATGATTTTACTTGTCTGGACAGAGCTGATATTATATGTATATATATATATGTATATATATAAAGCTGTCGAAAGTGCAAAAAACGGGTCAGTCGACTCTTGGCATTTTGATATGTAAATTAAAGCGGTTTTCGGGTTATTAGGCGCTTTTTTGCACTTCACTGTAAGATTGGACTTAATTACACGTGGAAGATAGAGAGAGATAGACAGAGACTTGACACTCTTTAAACTACAGTTATAGGCACAGGTACGATTGTTAAGATACTTTGCAGTTGCTTGCGTAAACTTAGAGCCTATTTTGTTGGCTCACTCGAACAAGTCAGTGCAACTAGTTTGTTGTCCGGTGAACAGCAGAGAACAACACGCTTACAACACAATTGTCTAGTTGCTTTCCAGTGAATTACTTTTTGTCACTGCGAGTATCTCAAACTTCAGGCGCGGCTGATGAACGGCAACTGAGCGAGTGTCGCCCCAGTATGGAGACTATATGTATTTCTACCTATACATATAGACGTATATATATATATAAATATATGTGTATGTAAAGCTAGATCGTATCGATTGCTCGTCGGCTGACTAATCAAGTGATCTTATAGCTATCCGATTTCTTGGACCTGCTTGGTATGCGTGTGGCATTATACACACCTATACTGTGTGTGTGTGCGTGTGTGTGTGTGCGTGTGCGTGTGCGTGTGTGTATACGCAATTCGAGCAATTGGTCGCTTTAGAGCTGGCCGTGCCCGGCGTACACAGATTTGCGTGCTTGGAGAGTGCTCTTCAATTGGGCGCATCCGTGACGTTCTGCTGCCAGTTAATCAATCTCATTGTGAGGCGATCTCTTTGGGTATATGTATATATTTACTTATATTTTATTTGTGCTGTGTGTCTGCTGGATGCGTTAATTTGCACACATTCTCTCGTTAGTTGTGCAAGCTGAAGTCAAGTCAAGTAAGTACTTCCCTGAAGCCTATTAAGGTCCGAACAAAACGGGGAAGTGCTAATCGCTTGTCATGGCCAAAAGCCTGTCTGGCGATTGATAGTAAAAGTTATCATTGAACACATACTTCGGGCAACTAACCATAACCAGACAGTCTCCCGATCTATAAGCACATATTGACAAACGACTTAAATGCATATTTGCGATGCAAAACAAATATTTAAACTCATTCTACAAGTCTGTAATTATTTGAGTAGAGCATTCAGTATGCGATCATTCACTCGAAAGCAGTTTCATTTAAAGCTGAGTAGGTAATAAAGTTGTAATGTTTATTTCCATTTGATTGTTTTTAAGGGAGGCATTGCCGACCTTGAAAATGTATATTCTTCTTCAGATACTCATCAATATAATATAATAAGACATGGATATATCTTGTTTCTTCTTTGCTTTATTGAATTAGGAGTGCTAAGAACCTTTAACCGATGATTATATGCGTTGAAAAATAAATATTTATTTTATTCTCTAATAAACGTGTTGTTTTTGGGCTTGTAAAATGTCTGCTTGTCCGACCAGCTAATAAGCTAATAATACTCAGGGGCGTAGACAGGGGGCGATGCTGGGGAAAGGGGAAAACGTTTTAATTATTTGATTACAATCTTTGAATAATTGTTAAAATTAAAATGAATGAAAAAATGACAATTTAAACCTAATTATTCAGTTAACATTTGCTGGAACTTATGCAAAAAAGTCAACTCATTCGCAAGTCAATGAAAAACAAAGAATATGATTTTGTTTTAAATATGCAGAGTTGACTTTGGAGTAAATATGTAGTCAAAATGTTTAAAGCTGTGCAATTAATAAATAAATAAATATATATATATATATATATATATAAATTAATCTATATATCGATTTTTTCTTTGCTTAATTCACTTGCTGCTTTTCAAATGAATTGATATTTTGTTATTTTGTTTCCAATTAACTCAACACAAATGTAGAAAGCTCATTCGACTGGCCCCCATTTAAGTTGTAGTCAGGAAATTAGCAAAAATATATTGCGAGACTAATTATAAGCTGGCCGCTGCTTAGTTTTTGTTGCGTTTTGTAGAACACTTTGTGTAGCGAAACTCATCCTGCTTAACATGCAACGCGTGGCACTTGGAATGTGTTTCAGAATGTGAGCTGAAGCCGAAGCAAAAGCCAGGAAGTTAAATAGACTTTGGGGCGTGGCGCTGATGACGAGCACAATTTGTGTAAACACGTCGACTCGAACAGCTGACCGATCAGTGAACCATTTGAACATTTAGAAAGTTAAGTGGATCAGAAACAAAACACAACCAGAAAACAATCAAAACACTTTCCACTTTTTCTTCGAGCTACTCACTTGGCTGATGTTGTTTTTGGGGCGACTGCTTCGATCACAGATTGAAATGCAACTGAAAACTGAAAGCGAAAACTGCACCAGTTTTAAACGGGAGCTTGGCAAACTGACTGAATGAAAACTCTACATTTCTGGACAAGTTTCTTCTTTACTCATCAATGTTTTTGTTACTGTTGTTGTTGTTGTTGTTGCTGTTGCTGTTGTTGTTGATGAAAAGCGACTGAGCCGGTTTAAGCGGTGCTTTTTTGTCGCCGTTTTACAAACATTACACGATATATATTAATATACACACACATATATAAATATATATATATATAAATATTTGAATGGGTTGTTATTTGATTTTGTACCCTTCACACATAAAGTGGGGTATATTCGTCTATAACAAAGTCGGCAAATGCACAATAATAATGGAAATAAATAGAAATAATAATAATAAAAATAATAAATATTTATCATAGTAGAAATCACTATAAATATAATAATAATAGTAATATTCATAAGAAATCGTTCACTTTTTAAACTTGTATTTAATAATGTGCAAAATGTTAATTTGAATAATTTAAAAACGATTTTGAAAAATATTCAATAAAATTACGCTTTTTTTAAGTACAAATTCAAAAGTGATCTAGTGTAAAAATAAATTAACATTAACAAATATAATCAAAGATCTATGATATTTATATAATAATAGAAAAAACCATAAATAAAAACATATATTTAACTAATGTACTCAAAGATCTTTGTCATGTTTGTATAAAAATAGATCCAGTTGTGATTTCATGAGAGGTATCTGCTAGTCGATAACACTCGATTGGCGCTGGTTGTTTTTCAGCTTATTTTTCTTTTTGTGAATTCGCTACGCATGCGACAGAATTGAAAATTTCCGGCCTTTTGTGCAATCCACTCACAAATACAATAACCAAAACCTGCTCCATGTGTGTGCCTGTATGTGTGTGTGTGTGTGTGTGTGGTCAACGTACAGAATGGCAATAAAAAGAAAAAGAATTTAAGTACCCAGTTGACATATAAATGATTGGCTAAATATAATTGTTGTAAGAGAAAACATGATTTTCATTCTTAGCTAAATATTAACTGGAAATCAAGCAAATTGTGGGAAATGCTTAGTCGGCATTTGTATTTCAGTTTTCTGTTTGAAAATGCAGATCAAGATTTTTATTGTGTTTTTTTCTTCTGAATTGCAACGGTAAAATACATTGGTTGAGTGGAGATTAGCCGAATACTGTCAGAAAGTTCTTCGGGTGACCTATAACCGCACAACCAGTTAAAAACGAGTTTAATTTTCAAAGTTTCTGTTTCTTCTTCTAATCAATTTTAATTGAGAATGTTTTTTCCCGCCAATTGATTTGAAGCTTGCAAGCGACAGTTGGGCTTGTGGCAAAAATTGTAACTAACAACAATGAGTTCCACAAAGCAGTGCAACAGCTAACAAGCAGTGCACATAAACTGCTACATAGCTCTTTGTTGCGTTTACATAAGTCGATTTGCGTTCATGTTAATATTGAAATTTGTTCCAAAATGTATCTTAACATTGTATATAAATTTCATCTTCCGATTGATCAATTTGTGAATACTATTTATAAATTTTAATTAATCAATTGCCGCGATTACTGACTACAACTTAAATGATTTGTGATTTATATAAGCTCCGTACTCTGCTTGGCTGTTACGCATAACATGACCATTTGGGGTATAACAGTTGCTGTTTCTAACGCTAACATTGTGCAACACTGCGACCCAGCTGCAGTAAGAAGAAGACACTATAAGCAACAATATCGGAACGCGCACACTACACATTAAAAAATCAGAATATCGGAATATACACAATATTTTTCGCAGTGCTATCGAGTTAATTATGTGATCTTTTCTTCAGTGCTTCTCAATTCGCTAATAAATATTACACACAACACAGACATGCCCAAGATGTGGGCAGCTGGCTGTAAACAATGCGAGCTGCAAGTGAATCAAATTGTGTACAATTAATATTAATATTATTATTGTTATTATTAGTGGTATGCGCTGTACTCGTTGTCGGCAGTGGCGCGCACGATGAAACGCAGCGCAAGACAACAAATCCAAAAACAAACTAACAAGGCCAACAACAACAACACCAGCAACAACAATAATAAGACGCAAATGCAAGAGGCAAAAACAAGAAAACGCCAAATAACATAACAAAATACACTGTGAGCAATTCGAGTGGCGAGTTGACGTCGTTGCCGTTGCAGCAAATAATTAGTTGAATGCTTAAGCAGACCAACTGTACATCATTCTCCCTCGCACCCTCTCACATTAACTCACATAACTGTGCATAGCAAAGGAGCAAAGGAGTATCAGCAACAACAACAATAAACAGAAAGCCAGCAGAGGAACAGAGAACAAGCAACAACAGCAAAAAAAACAGGCAAACAACCACCGAAATGTCGTCGCTCAAGGTTGCCGTCAGGGTTCGACCCTTTAACTCGCGGTAAGTTGTTCGAATTCTGATTCGAATTCGGATTAGAATCGCAGCTAGTTCATACATACATTTGTGTGTACGCCCCTTAATTCGCCTGTTGCGCATTCCAATTAGAATGTACAATGTGAAAAAAACCCATTCACCAAAGAAATACTTTTGCACTGCTGACGTTGCCATGCTTTTGGTTATTTTTCTTTTATTTTTTTCTTCTTTGTTTTTGGGCAACAAATTATGAGGCAAGCTGGCAATGTACTACGCTGGCCTAAACTTGCCCAACGGCTACTTAAAACCGCATTAAACATATTATTTTTTATTTTTTGTAGTCGCTTCGTTTGTGTTTGTTTCTCTGTATGTGTGTTTGTGTGTGTATCTTGGCACAGTTAGTTAGCTTAAGCGCCGATCCAACGGAGTTTTGGCAACAAAGAAGAAGCAGATGCAGCAGATGGAACTGTAATGATGTCATTCATCTTGCTCTCTGTTCAATAAAGACAACAAAGAAAACAGAGTATAAAAATCATCCATAAACAAAAAATAAAAACCTTTCCTCGTGTTAATTGTCCATGCAAATGATCTAATTATAGAGCTCTCCAGAGTCAAAAACACACACACTCACAGTGACGTCACGTGCTCTTTGCTACCTATGTAACAGCCAATAAACACACACACACACACACACACATATATATATACACAATATACATATATGCATTGCATAGTTGATGTTTTGTTTAGCGTGAAAAACAAAATTTTAGCACTCATTTGCATTTGTGGCTTATACACTGAGCCAAATAAAATATAATACATTTAATCTACATAATTAACGGGAAATTTAACTAAAATTTCTAGATTTTTAAATAAAGTTTAGACAGCTTTTAAGATATTTGCAAGTAAATAATTAGTTGCTTTTTTGCCAAAAATACTTTCTTTTCCGACACATTTTTGATGATAAGCCAAACTATCTAATCTGACATTTACTTTGTTTATACAACAATCATTTTCGGCAATCAATTAAAGTCCAGTAAAATGTATATAATGTATTGAATTTTCCAGAAATTAGAAATAGTAATTATCATGTTGTTGAAACAAGAGCATTTCTTTACTATCTTCTGCTGTTGAAAACCGTAATTTATCTAAATATGACAAGTTGGAATGCTTTCGACTACGAGATTCCCTCCGATGCTAAAGAAGCGTTAACTCTTTCTCCCACTGTATTCATGGAACAGCGCTTCTCTCGAGTAATACAAAAAAAATGAAAAAACAACAAACACAATTACGTTTAAATACACATGCCTATGCACACATGTACTTATATAAAATTGTATCCGAATTGGCGCTTGGCTTTTAGCATTTGCACACACACACAGGTACACACACACACACACAGGCACACACACACTATCGCATACTTAAAAGTATTATGCATGGAATTATGAATATGTTTTGCACGCAAGTGCAAATCAAACAACTTCCATATTCATTATGAAGTTTCACAGCGCATTTTTTGTTGTTTGTTTTTTTTGTATTTTGCATTTGTGTGAGTCAGAAATTTGGTCATAATCGACAGCAGTGCAGCATTTGTTGATTTGCGTATGTGTTTGCTGGGAATTGAGGAACAAATCAGCGGCGCACAGATACAGATAAAGCGCATTGGGGAATGCGCAATAAACAGACTCAAAATGCTCAAATGCGACAACAAACCAAGCCAAGCAGCAGATTAAAAAATTAAAGCCACTCGACAGCAATGAGAGAAGTGACAGACAGATAGAAAAAGAGAGAGAGAGGCGAGAGCGAGACAGAGACAGAGCCAGAGAACAATCCACACACAGTCACAGTCACAGCCGCATGCTACAAATGCCTGGCTGCAGCTGAACGCTGAAAGTGGAGCGTAAGCTGGCATGCTGCAACAACAACAATGCCCCTTGAGCAATGAGCAATGAGCCCATATGAAAAGAGGAACGACCTAAAATTGTTGCTTTAAATGGGAACAAGACGCATGCAGATAATAAAAAATAGAAGAATAAAATCAGGAATAAACGTTCATTCGCGCTATGCCGAAGAACAGATACCCTGCACAGATAGTGAAAAATTATTGAATCAGGCATGAAACATCTGATTTAAAGTAGAAATATTCTCTTATATTAAGTATAAAAACTCGATTGCTACGATGTAACCTTTCACAACCCCGACACATTCAAGATCAACTGTAATAATTACATTAAGATCGGATGAAAATAAAAGATTTGTTGCCATTCTGACTGAAGCTAAATAAACTAAATGTGAACTTTTTACATTGATAAATAAAATAGTAATATATTATTATTGGTTACTATTCCAAAATTACCAATTGAAGACTAAAAATATGATTCACTATTTTATTTTATTGGCATGAAGTTATCTCGTGATCGTTGCAATCTCAATGACATAATATGAATACCCTTTGGAAGTCAGGGGACAGTGGTGCTGCGGGGCCATTGACTGAGTCATAGTGGCAAGTCTTTGAATTGGGTGGCATTTGTTTGCTGTTGTTGTTCTCGGTGCTGCCATTGGCACATTCAACTGTGGTGGGTGTAGCATGAACTGACGACGATGTCGCCGATGTCAACCGGTTACAACAGCCACTGCTCTCTGGTCAACTGTTTTTCTTTACGCGTTGTGTTTCTTAAGTTTTTCTCATTCGAAAACCGGAATCGTGTTTGTACTTTGCCGCTTGAGAAATCATGAGATTATGGCCTAGGGCATTACTAAACAGTTCTCGCGTCTAAAACCCATTTCAGATCATGCAAAGCGTCTATATTTATTATTGAGTCAAAGTCGCTAAACAATGGCAACTAAATGGGAATTTAAAGAGGCCCCTGGGAAAACTAAACACGACGACAAGTTGCTGGATTGTTGTGTACATGTTCGTGTTCGTTCGCTTATGGGGCCAAGGTTATTTGCGTATTGCGAGTATTGATTGAAGTCTTCCCTTTTCATTTATTTTGCAGTGAAACTGATATGGACGCCCAGCTGATAATGGAAATGGAGGGCAAGAAGACGCGCCTCCTAAAGCCCCGATCCGTACGCGATGCGGGTCGCGAAACCCAGCACGATTTCACCTTCGACTATTCATATTGGTCATTCGATGCGGAGGACTCGCATTTTGCCACACAGGAGCAGGTGTACAGCGATCTGGGCAACGATGTCGTCGATTGCGCCTACGAAGGTGAGTTTGGTTCACATGTAGCCCAGGGCAGAGGGCAAAGAGTAAAGCAGTTGTTAATAATGATGACATCACATTTTAACCGGAGTTGACTAATTACTGCTCACAGTTGGGCCGTGACTTTGGCTGACTTTGTTGGCTGTTTGATAAAATTGTGTCGGTGCCAGTCAGACACAAATTGTTTGGCACTTTGCAGAGCTTTGTTTACGTTTTCTTTATGTTTTTGGTTTTTCTCTGTGGTCTTTGATGTGGATCTCGTCTGCTTAGCCAAAAATTTGCGCTGTGAACACACAAAATGCGTGCCTAAAAATAAGCATTCGCTTTGACTCGCTTCGCTTCGTTTGCCTTCAATGAACATGCAAATTTCCGGCTAACTCCCTGAACTCCACCCGCACCCCCTCTCCACCTAATAGCTTTACCAGCTCTACCTGGTTGATGCCCCACTGGTTTACTGCTGATTGATTGTTGACATGACTCAACACGTGCCTGGCTATGATTTTCACCAGTGCGTAATATTTTAGGCGCTTTCACTCGACAAACAAACAAAAAAAAAAAAACAAGCAAAATAAGACACAAACTGTAACAAAAGTCTAATTTCTTTTATTGCAAGCGCAAAAACAAAAGCCGAAAAATAACTTTCGCCCACAAGTGCAGAAAATGCCAAGCGGAATGGAACAACAGCTGTTTGTTGTCTGCGTTTTGCTGTTGTTATTGTTGGTGTTGCTGCTGTTGCTTTTACTGCTGCAGCCTGGCACGCTTTCAATATAAAATTACCCGGCCAATCTTGGCCGACTGCGAATGACAAAAGTTGCATGAACACGAGTCAACGATGTGAAAAAACGTAAACAAAGCCAAAATGCATGCAACAAAAAAAAAAAAAAAAAAAAACATTTGATTTCGTTGCACTGAAGTTGAAATACTCTTAATAGTAATAGTAGTAAGATATGTGGTCAGCTGTTTCTGGCCAGCATTTTGTTAACCTGTTAGCTGTCAATGGCATAACAATCAAAGTAGTAAACTTGTTATCTTTACGAACAGTAATCAATCAAATGATGTCACTCAAAAGTGATAAGCAGCAAAGCCTTTTTCAAATTATATCACATTATGAATGAATGTGCATTTGTATTGGCTGAGTCTGATTCAGAGGGGTTTGCGAAAAATACGTTTACGCCTTGCGCCCATTAAAAATGTGTAAATGGGCATTGTGAAGTTGTCTAAAAGTATAAAGTTTATATAGTTAATGTATACAAAGAATGAAGTATTTATATTCTTGATCAGCAACAAAAGCTGAGTTTGTTTCATTCTATTCACAATTGTTGAGATGTTGCCTTCCAATTAATATTATGTACACTGACATATTATTTATCAAAGGAATCGCAGATTTTGTAAACCAAAAGGTTTTTTTCCTGTTGAACAAAATAATATGAGCAAGCCTACCATGTATTTGAACGTCAAAGGTCAGAGTATCTTCGGGTCGAGCTTCTCGACTAGAGCATCCCAACTTGTTTCTAAAGCGGAAATAAATATTTAAATATAAAAATTTCATATAAGCTATAATTATCTGCAATGGTCACATAAGTCAGGGCTTATTCAGAATACCCAATGAGAGCAATCTGTATATAGCAATAACTGCAAATGATGTCCACTCGCACAGTGGGTTGGCAGGGGAGATGCCAAGAGTATGACTTTGAATAGTCGTTGTACGTGTGGCTGACTGGCTAAATGATGCAGCGACTTGACAGTGCTTTTGTAGTTGTTGATGTCTGTTATTGTTAGTTGTTGCAGTTGCTGTTGTTACTTTTATTATTTGTGCTGTTGTTGCGCCACTTGTGCGGTCTCCGATGACGCCGTCGAAGAGGCCCATTCAAGCAATCTCTTGGCTAAAAGGCAAACCCAACGACAATTCAAGCTTTTGAGATAGTATTTAAACCATGTGCCGACCAAGCGACCGCCCAACGGGTGGGTTCATCTGTCGCCTCCGTCTGACTGACACTTGAGCTGCAATTACAGTAAAAGTGTTTTAGCCAACTCAGGTTTCCTTTTCCTTTTCCATTTACATTTATGCAATGGTCGCGTCTGTTGCGATTTACACACAATTAACTAAATAAGCCTTAAAGCTCAGGGGAATTAAATCAATTCGATGAATACAATAAGGATTTTTATTATATTGCTAACTATTACGATTATTTTCGGTGACTCATATTATGAAATCACACCTAGGTGTAATGTGTTGATTTCTAATTTGACCATATATCTTGCATAGGCAGCTCGAAATAGTATTCGAGACCACAGCGATAGTTTTCTATTGATTGAGGTGGCATTGATTATAATTTGTGGATGACGTAACTTTTCCTTCTAATGATACCTCAAATTATTAAGTGAAGATGTAAGCCATTCAAGGCAATAAATAGGTTAATCTTAATGGAGTTAACACTATTTCAAAAAGGCAATAATATGCTAATAATTAAGCATATTTGTCGAACCAACGCTTCTGAGATGGAACAAAGACGTTTTAGTTTAGAATTTCAAAGATTTTAATTTTGCAGATTTATGTTTAATGGATAAGTACATTTTTGATCAAGTGAATTAATTAAAATGGAAACAACTCATTGGAAATAGAAAATATATAAGCACACACATATATATATATATAATATACTCATATATATATATATATATAACTAGTCTGTTACGGCTGTGGCATCATTACGCTTATGTCGAGTAGATATTAAGGTTAAAGTTTATTATTTGACTAAATTCTCATGGTTACTTTACGTACTAACCCACTTATAAGTGCATATTTATTTTGTATCTCATGGATATCTTGAGCAACAAACTGCCGCACATGAGTCACGGTTCGCAGTGTTGCTCATGTAGTATTAGGCAATGCTGCCTTTGCATGCAACAAGTGGATGGGCAAGCAGCGAAGCAACAAATTATAGCTGCAGCCCTTTACCTCTTTAAATTGGCAATAAAACGTGGTATTCACATGCACTTTACTGTTGTTGACAGGTTACAATGCATGCGTCTTTGCCTACGGACAGACGGGCTCGGGCAAGACGTTCACCATGATGGGGACGCCGAGCAATCCGGGCCTGATACCGCGCATTTGCGAGGAGCTGTTCGCGCGCATGCGCATCGGTCAGGAGTCGGGCACGGGATATCGCACGGAGGCCAGTTACCTGGAGATATACAATGAGCGGGTCAAGGATCTGCTGTCGGCACAGAGCACGGGACATGCGTTGCGAGTGCGCGAACATCGCACCCAGGGGCCCTACGTGGAGAATTTATCGCAGCATGCCGTCTCCGACTTTGAGGAGATACAGGTAAGTGGTTGGCCAATAAATTTAAATTAAAACCCAACTGATGATATTTTTTGGCAGGAGTGCATTGCTCGTGGAAATGCGCACCGCACCACGGCCAGCACCAACATGAATGACACAAGCAGTCGCAGTCACGCCATCTTCACGATTACCTTTGTGCAGGCCGTCTTCATGAATGACATGCCAAGCGAGACTGTCTCCAAAATACATCTTGTCGACTTGGCTGGCAGGTGCGTTTTTAGACAATGAAATTGCCATGTGCACAATGAACATACTTTTTTCTTTTCGCAGTGAGCGCGCCAATGCAACGGGCGCAACGGGACAGCGGCTGAAGGAGGGCGCCCACATCAATAAATCTCTGGTGACGCTGGGCAGCGTCATCTCAGCACTGGCGGAGCAGTCGAGTGCCGGCAGCGCGCAAGTGTCTTCTTCTTCGCTGGCAACCACACCGAATGGCGGGACGAAGCGTGTGCTCTACATTCCGTATCGGGACTCCATACTTACCTGGTTGCTGAAGGACAGTCTCGGCGGCAACAGCAAGACAATTATGATAGCGGCACTGTCGCCGGCGGATTGCAACTACAGCGAAACATTGAGCACATTGCGATATGCGAATCGTGCCAAGAATATCATCAACAAGCCGACGGTGAATGAGGATGCCAATGTGAAGTTAATACGCGAGCTTCGCGAGGAAATCAACAAGCTTAAGTCGATGCTAACCGGCGATATTGTAAGCAACGCCATATTGTCTGCATTATATATACCTGTTAAATATGAGTATTACTCTCTTTATTAGCAATCGCTGCAGCCCTCGCTGAAAATGCTGGCCGATCTGCAAAAGAAGGAGGCACAGGAGAAAGTCCTTACGGAGGAGTGGACGGAGAAATGGAAGGTGGCCCAGTCCATATTGCAGGAGCAAAAGAGTCTCGGACTACGCAAATCTGGTGTGGGCGTTGTGCTCGACTCTGAAATACCGCATTTGATTGGTATACACAATGATGTGACGACTGGCGTCACCCTGTATAGTCTGAAGGAGGGCGAAACGCGCATTGGCACAGAGGATGCGGAGTTGGCGCAGCACATTGAGTTGATGGGCGATGGCATACGACCGCAACATTGCAGCATTGTGCTAAAGGGGGGCGTGGCCACGCTACATCCGTGTCCGCAGGCCCAGTGCTGGGTGAATGCGCATCTCATCGATGAGCCCAAGCAGATATCCCAGGGCGATATCATATTGCTGGGACGTACTAACATTTTCCGCTTCAACAATCCCACCGAGGCAGAGAAACTGCGCAAAGATCTAAATCGCTCGCAGTTGGATATGTCGCGTCTATCTTTGATTACCTCGTCGCGGGAGAATTTGCTCTCGTGCAGCACCTATGTGGACGATGATGCCATGACGGGCAGCACCTCGTCCTCGTCTAAGCGATCTGACCGACAGTATTATCCACAGCGTCCAATGTCACGCGATGATCCCGAGTTGCAGGATGAAAACCGCAAAATACTAGACACGATTGAGAATGCACTAAAACAACTGAATGCGGTTAGTACAATAAAATTTATCTAATTCATCTTTGACTATGACATATTGATAGTAAATGAAAATATATTCAATGAATTATTTACAGGAACGCGTTCAGATGCATGATCAGTATAAGACCAAGGTGCGGAAGCTAACCGAGGAACTGAAGCGCCTGGAGCTGGAGAAAATTGATGGCATGCAGGTGTTGAATTGCCGCGAACAGGAGCTGTTTGCCCGCAAGGACATGTTGCTCTGGGAAAAGAACAACGAAAAAGTTCAGGTACGCTCTTCCGATACAACTTAATGCTGCATGTATCGATTTAGCTACGAATATGTCTTATTTCGCATGTGCTTGTTATGTGATTTCGTCTGGCTTGCATTATGATTTTGGTTTCTTTATGGTTTTTTGTTCGTTTGATTTTCGTTTTAGATCGACATTGTGTGTAGACAAATTTCAGCATATCAAACGCAGCTCGACTCAAAGAAACGCGATTTCTCAGAGTATGTAGCGAAAGAATTACAGGAGCTGCATGATTGTGGCAAACTTGACGAGGTTTGTTCGTTATCTTTTTCAACATCATTTGCGTAGAGCTTAGACTATTCTCGAATAGAACACCAATTAAATTACTTATTTGCTTACAAAGTTATTTGATGGCAATTGCTCCTTTACAGATGGGTGTAAAAATCGAGGAAGGCACTCCGTTAAATGATGAACTACTGCTGCACGTCTCCGAATCGTTGGATTTGTTTGCTGCGCAGTTCATCAAGGATACTGTTCGAAGAAATGTAAGCTCTAACAATGTAATGTTATATCTACCCTATTGACTTAAAACTCCCTTTGCAGAATGAAGAGATTCGCAGGCTGGACGAGCAAATCGCCGAGAAGGAGCGCATACTCAATGCCAGCACCTCTAAAATAGCTAAAGTCGACGAGACCATGCTGGAAATACAGGGACAATTGGACCGTTTGCGCCAGGAGCGAGCCGACAGTGACCAAGAGTCCCAGGCAATGAGAGCCAAAAAGCAGAGCATGCAATTGCAGATGACAAGTGCTAATGATATGGATGATGTGTCCAAATCGGACACCTATGAAACCTGTGATACTTTCCATACGGCGCACTCCGATTTTTCGCTAATGTCATCGCCCACCATCACGGAGGGTCAGCAGTCGCCACTGAGCAGTTGCTCGTGCGAGGCCGATAATGAGGCAGATGACACGCGTAAGGATGACTTATCGGGCAGCAGCGAGGATGCTTCGCGCACCTGCACTGCGGGTCCCAGCAGTGGCAGTGGCAGTGGAAGCACTTCTGTTCCACACAGCTCACAGGCAATCATGAGTGACAGCGGTGTCTGCTTGGACAGTCGTAATCAGCAATGCGTGATCCCAAATGGAGCTGGTAGCAACTACAGAAACACGATGCGCACCAGCGATGAGGAGACAGGCTCCTGTTCTTCCTGTGAACTCGGCAGAAGCACAGGCATGATGCGCTCCCATTGCCCATTGCTTGCGCAGCGTCGCAAAATTGCCTCCCGAAAGGCGTTAATTATGAAGAATCTCGAAACGGATCTAAACAGGGCTCATCTTGATGAGCAAATAGCCATTTTGCAAGATCTGCAGCAGACCTACATGCAAATGGAACAGGAAATGCTGCAGTCAGTGGAGGATCGTGAGTCGCATGCTCAGTGCTGTGCGGGTGAGCTGGCCTGCTCAGTTAAGCGCTCCAGAGTGATGAGTCCAACCAGCATGGAGGAGTCCACCTCACAAATCTTTTCGCCCAGCATGACAAGATCTTGTCCGTCAATGAGCGAGTTCTGTAAGTTGCCGATTACACTCAAATAAAGTCCTTAAGCAGACTTGTATCTTTTTATTCACTTAGCCGAAGGCGAACACTTTATTACCATACCAAGTTTCGTGATGCGCGGAGCAGGCAAACAGACCCACTATGAGTATGAGGTGCGCATTGCCTTGTCCGATGGCAAACTGAATATTCTGCGTCGTTACAGTCGCTTCCGGGAGCTGCACTTGTGCATGAAACATTGCTATGGTGCAAAGGTAAGTCTTTTAAGTTTTGTATTAATTCAATATCAGATAATAATTTTATTGATTCCTCTCTTGTCTGTAGATCTCTGCATTGCCTTTTCCGCGCCGTGAATTATTCGCCTCGAATAGTGAGCCGGTGGCCAAGCATCGTCGCCGTTTGCTGGAGCTCTATTTGCGTCGTCTATTTGTCGTCTGCTCCAAGATACCGCAGTGTCCAATTTATGAGGGACCGGGGGGACCGGGCCTCACGCGTGCCTCTCTCGGTCAGCTGTCGTCTTTTTTCAAGAAGGGCCTGTTCGAGAACGGAAAGCACGGGACGGGATAATAGTTAACCTACTGCTGAATTATCTCCTGCCTACAGTGTGTCTATTAATATATTTATATTATCTGCTAAGCTATATGAACTACGATATGGACCTGTTTTAAGTAGCTAGCCGAAGAAATTATAATAATGTACACTCAATCAAATATGTGTAAGATCTTGTATGTTATGTAAGACCACCAGTGTCCTTCCAATCTGTTATATATTCTTCTATAATCAGTGTATAGAGCTTTACCTTAAACTAATTGTAAAACGAACTGCCAATGGCATTATAGTATCTTTGTACATCTTTGTATTCTACATAGAAGAACCAAGTACATACATACAAACATTCATATTTATATATATGTATATTATCACATCTTAATGGTTGAGATTTTTAATAAGCTTTGTTGGTTTGTTCGTTGGTGGCGTATTTTAAATTAGCAAATTTTTTCACTAGTTAAATATTGTATACTAATATTGTGTTTATGTGGAACTTCCATAAGTTATTCCAGTTATTCAGTCTGTGATTATCAATTGAAAGTTATATGACAACATCTAAACATCCAAACAAACATAACGTAACTGAACATTTCACGGGCATAAACAAATCCAATAAATTAGACGTAGGCTAGCGATAAATATAATTGAACACTGATGGGTCATGGGTAGGCTGATGTTTAGCAGTAGGTGATAAGCAATATATAGCATATAAGTAATTATAAGGTGATCGTCGCAATTACTTTACACTAATTATGAGTACAACCAACAGCAAAAAACATTAAATGTTAATTACATAAAAATCTAGGATAAGTGCTTAGCATAATGATAACTGATCGTTGAAATTGCTCCATTGCAATTACTGAAACAATAATAGTCTAAATGTTTAAATAAAATCATTTCATATGTAAGTATTTAAACTATATGTATCTTTAACATTTGGCGCCAATTGGTGTCTGTTAACTTCTGCGTATCTTCCACTAAGCTTTCGTTGTGCTTTTATCATCGTTGCTGCGCTTTGCTTATGCTTGTTGAGAGAAAGTCCTGCATCTTGAACTGTATTAGAATAATGGTAAAACTGACAATATTAACCACCATCTGCGAATGAAAAAATAACAATTATGAGATTTAAGCTAATAGTTTTGATTAAACTGACACTGCCAAAGCAACTTAGATTAACATCAAAGAAACGGCCGCAAGTGAACCTCAACTTTAAATGTTCAAACTGCAATGAATATTCTCGAAGAGCATTTTTGAGCAGTTGCGGATAAAAGCCGCAGCGAATGCTGTGAATAATACGCTTGAAGCTGTTGTACTAAATGGAATTGTTGTTATTACACACAAGAGAACTGGTCCAAATTCTTGTTGTTGCTTACTGTGCTTATGCAGTTTTGGCTGATCCAGCATGGCAACAGAAGATTAATTAGCAGAAATGTTAAGTGTCCAACAAGCCCTGCAATAAAGAAGCATATTAAATGGGAGGGTTTTTCCGTGACAAATGATAATGAGTTTTATGTCTGAAAATATTTCGGACAAACTGTTTTATGTCTAACTAGATAGCCTTCTAACTATATATATAAATATATGTTTATATATATATATATATATATATATATATCGATAAATCCAATCTGAAGCACTTACAATAACGACAATTGCAGCAATTAGTGGGATTGACCGATACAATATACACCCAATTGACGATGTGCAGCATGGTAAGGCCGTTGTACAGAAACAGCAGCATCATTGGCCACATAAAGTATACCTCCAGTTCGCCCACAAGCCTCCAAATACGCGACATTAGCTGCTTATTGCGTCGCAGTGCGGCACACAGTGCCTGGAGCAGAGCACGCCCCTCGCAGACGGTTAGCTCCTGCTTCAGCTGGATGAGCGAGTGGCGCAGACGTAGCAGCAGTTCCCGTACCAGAAGTACAAATAATGTATACTCCGCACTTTTCAGCTGCATCACCAGCATTATGAACTCGGTGAGAATTTTGTCACGCCAGTTCATTCCCAGTTGGGAAATGGTTATGCGAAGAAAAGCTACAAATAGCAAAATCAGCCACAAGCCGACAACGATCGCTAAATGTTGTTGCAAGTAGTAACGCTGCCGCTGGCCACCGAAGCATTGGAATGCAGCGTCAATATCCAGCTCCAAAGCTGTTATTTCCACATAAATGCGAGCCAGCCTACCAAAATGAATCAGAATGCAGACATGTGCGATGGCGGGCAGGATCGTATAGAAGACTGTTTGCAGCAGGCCCAAATTGCTTGTGAAATCATCGACTGGCAAAAGTGAAATCTCCGCGTGGAGCGCAGTCGTGTTTACATAGGACACATATAGTCCCAGCAGAAGGACACAGCAAGTATAGCAGCCAAAAACAAATATCAATAGTTGCCTCCGGCGATGGTCGGCATTTCGTTCGTAAATGCTGGGCGGTGGCATTAGCGTGAACAGCGAGAAGAGCTGCAAATAAGGACGCGCTGTTGCCAGCAGTTGACCCTCCATGGCAGGCACCAGCAACGTCGTCCACTGACTACTGGCCTAGTCGCAGCTGCTTGCTTTCAATTAGAAATATTTATTAAACATACGCCGCATTTGCCCACTGGCGCGTTGTTTCTGATTAATTAGAAATATACAGATAGGACAGCTGTAGCCTATCAATAGGTGAACTTACACTGGACTAAATAAGTTAAGGCTGTCGAAGCCGTGGTAAAAATATTGTTAGTCTTAACTCTCAAGAAAACCAAAAAAATATATATATACTCGTATATTTGAAAGTAAGAATTACAAAAACATCAGTTCAGTATGGCAGGCAATAAGTTCTTATTGTTATTGATAAAACGTGAAACTGTCAGTGTATGCAGACTAATTTGACTAACTGCACACAGATAGAAGGATCTTGAAATGTTTGTACAGACAATTGTAACATTATGTAAGGTATGTAATTTTCCAACTGCAAGCTAATGTGGGATACGATTGTTATTAGTCATAAAACCGAACATGTCCAGCAATCAGTAATAACAATTTTCCCCCTGTTGCAATGCATCTTGTCTCCGACTATTTCTACGTACGTTTGCAGTAGCAATTGTTCCACTTTCTTGCTTAATTTTCTATTTTATGCACATTATTGCCTTTCTAATGTGCTGCAATGTGCAATCTCTCAACAGACACATATACATATGTATGTATGTCACACATGTGGGAGTCAAATCAAATGAAAACACCCTCCGACTTGACTAAGGTCCTGCAGGAGCTCGTCTGATTCGCCACCTAATCCCAAGTGCTCACCCGCCAGCCCGTTAGAATTTCACTTAGGCGAACGTCCGCGCGGCAGTGCATTGACAGGATTATGTGTCCTTTTTAATTTCAAACTACTTCAACTCACTTTGTGCACTCGTCGAGCGAGCCATGCTAGTCACCATATAGTATGCATGTGCGAGTGTATGTGTGTGTGTTTGTGTGTGTGTGGGCAGGTTTTATTTCATTTCCAAGTGCTCTTCTTTTCAGCTTGATTAAGCACTTTGTGTAACTGGAGCACATGCAGATGTTCCTTGGCCCCCATGTAATATCTCAACTGCCCAATGGCATTTTTAATTTACTCGACTCGACTCGACTCGGCGCCTGCAAACGCTAGAGTGCAGAGAGATACTTTTCCATTTAGAGTTAGTATGCCCTCAATAGGCTCATTTTCAATGCAAATTTGCTGCAAAAATATTACAATGACTTTGTATTATTTGTTGCCTCCATTCAAGCAGCAAACAATAATTGAAATGAAATAAAATTAACAATCCACCGGAAAGTGGGCGGACACACACACACACACACACACACGTACACATACTAATATTCACACGTAAACACCCACACAAACACACTAACAGCAACACACACACATACGTTGTGGCAGTCAAAAAACCCAATCTCTTCACAGCTAGTACAGATAGTTTTTCTTTTATTGCCTTTTTGCGCTTATTATAAATACTCTTGGGCATTGTTTAAATTGCTTTCCGTTAACAAAAACTGCCGATATATTTTATTGCAAAGGTAAATAAATTCGCATAAAGGCGTGTAAGCCGACTTCGGCATAGGCGTTTGTGTGTATGCGACTGTCATGTCTGTGTGTAATAAACAAATACATTTTTATTATTTATGTATTCATGGCCATTAAACGGATATCCGTGGCCATTGCGCGTTAAATTGCAGTGGACCCCTCACTCCCCCCGCAGAATTCCGAAGAGGAGCTGCCACACGCCATGTTGGCGCATATACACATTCTTTTATATATGTACATACATACATATATAGTATGATTATAGTCAACTTTAATATGCATTCCTGTGCCCGAGAGCGTAATGTAGCACTCACATGTTATTAAATTAACGAACATATTAATAAAAATTATGCAACATTTAATTCCATTCCATTGATTTAAAGCGGGCTGTTCACCTGTAAAATTGCTACAGGTACTTTTAAGGTGGATCAATAAACAGTACTTTTATTAAAAACAATTGAAATCACATTTCAAATGAAATGAGTTTGAAACACAATTTGTTATAAATTCCTTAAGTGTATATGCATTTAATAAGATTAATTTTAAATTTTTGTATTGGCTACTTGATTTGCGATCTTATTTACAATTACATTGAGCTGGATTGTCCTTGAAATTGCCGATTTTTTCGAATTTTCTTATTTTTCATCCCATCTAATGTAATTTTCTTACCTTATTTTGATTACAAGAATATGTATAACTCTGCCAAAGCCATACAGATTTTGAAAACCCATGATGTGTTCGAATCACATTGACATACTCTGTCAATCTGCATTAAAGTATTATCGGGTCATCTAAAAGCCAAAATATTTGTGAAAAAGTCCTATATTAATAAATCGCGTGATTGAAACGCGTTGCGTAGTCGTTCAATTTAATTTTCTTAATGGTTCAAATCGATCGGATAGCTATAAGTAGCTTATTGCTGAGTACTATCTTAGATAGATTATTAGACAAGAGCTCCAAATTATCATGAATCATACCACATATTGATTTGCAATGACTTTCATAAATTTGTATGCTTATAAATCAGGCTTGCTTCTCCTTGGTACTAATGCTATTGTTTTATTTTTATTTTCATTTATTTCAGACTTGTTGCCTTTTTTTTATTAAAAGCTTTGTTGTTTTATATGCCATTGTTTTCTACGTTTCAATTAGTTAATTGACAGCTCAGATTAACCATGCTTCTTGACTGTCAGCATACAAGTGTACTTGACTTTGCAGAAAATAGAGGACAAGAAATAGTAATTGTCTGATGTGGATTACACACCCCTCCGACATACACACACATTTTATTTTCAAGCATAGCACAAGTGCTTGGATACATCGCCTTAACTTGTGCAAAAGGGGGACAGGGACAATGTTTAGAATTGCTTGGCTTTAGACCTTGTGTATTAATTCTAATTAAATTTGTTATTCAAAACGAAAATGCGGCACGTCCACGTCAGCCATTTTGCAAGTGTTAACCTTTTGCCAGTCGGCGCTAAGCCCTCGCAAATGGACAAACATTGACGGCGACTATTCGCAGGCGGCAGCAGCCCGAGAGCAACCTTGACATTTTTTATTTATTTATTTTTTTTTTATTATTTTTGTTGCCTGTTTTCATTACACTAATGAAGTCATGTGCGTCAGTGTTGACAGTGTATGTGACTGTGTGTAGGTGTGTAGGTGTAGACGTAGGTGCAGATGTGTGTATCCGAATAGTATCAGAAGCAGTTTTGTCGAGGTCCAGGCAAACGACAACTGCCAGACACATAAAAGGTGCATGGAAGGAGCTGGCAGCGACGCCTCATTAAACCATTTTATTATGCCCAACGTTCACGAAGCGGCCTTAACTTTGTCAAAGGCTCCCAAACACATACACACATTCGCACACACGCACACACAGCGACACAACATGTGTAAAGTGAAAACATAACGCATACGCTGTGTGGTACAGCACACAATCATTTAAAGGCTTTAAAACGAGCACATCTCGAATTAGAAGTTGAGCTTTAGAATTGCCAACTAAATTGTAAGACGACAGAAATATTTCAACAGGAATTTACGATGCGCGCACTCTAAACGCTCATTTAGCTTGCACTTTTATTTAGAAACTTCGTTTGCACGTTTGCCAAATTGTCTGCGGTAGCGAAAGCCAACCACAGCAGCCAACCACAGCAGCCAACAACCGCTGCACAGAAACAACAAAAACAAAACCAAGCAGCAGAAAGTAGAACTACAATAAAAACAATGTTTTTGAGGCAAAGTGCAATAATAATGAAGACAGAGGCGTAAATTTAGCTTTGGCTGCAGTTTGCCAAACGAGAGTGAACGAGAGAGAAACTGGCTGCTGACTGGGTGGGTGAGAGCAAGTGGTAGTGGTAGTCCTATGGCTACTGGCTTCTGTCTCCTGGCTCCTACCAGGTGAGCCATTTTGTCAGCGGAAGGCAGCAACAAATTTTCGTTGCGAAAGCTTTTAGTGAATTTATGGCTAGGAATTTCTTCTTGCTCTTGGTACTGTAACTGCTGCGGCCTGCAATGGCCGTTTGTTTATGTCTTGGGTAGGGCCACTTTCTGCCACATGCGGCATGCGTTGTGCTACTGTACATAAACTTCAAGCGTAATGCACTCGCTGACCCAACAGCCTTAGCTCCGTGTCCATGGTGACTAATTGAATGCAAAATCCTTCAAAGGTTCCACAAAGCATGCGCAATTAATTTTGTAAAATATTCATGGCCGTGTCGTTCACTCAGATGCTCAGCCTTCACCGAGACACATCCGCCATATGTACATCAGCGGCAATAGATATTTTGATGGCTTCATTTTTGCTGCCTAGCAGCATCAATTACCTGGTTATTTTTGCAAATTTATCCACAACCTTGACGAATTCTGTTAAGTTCCGATGAGTTTTGCATTTCCCTCGGCAGTTGAATGGAAATTTTATCCTTGCCACCATTGCTCTTACACAATACGTCGCCTCTTGTTTCATGTCTTATTTCCTTCCTCCTCTTCGAAAAAGTTGATTAAAGTTTATTCAAAAACAAATTTAACTTTTAAGTCATCAGCAACAAAAGCAGCAGCAACCAGAAGGTAGCTTAACAATTTCAGCACATTGCCACCATCTGTGAAGATCCTTGACAGTTATAACGAACTGCCTAGCCCACACTACCCACTTTACCCAAAGAGATGCCTGCCACTGTGTAATTTTACTACCGCACAAGTCGACTTTGCTGCTCCATATGCTTGGCAATTGCACCGAAATGTGATACTTGATTTACCCTGTAGCCACAAACCTGATAGATAATGGTAATGGGTAGTGCAAATGAAAGCTCACAAGTCAGGTGCAGACACAAACATATTTTGATTTAAATTGTTTAAAGTATAAAAAAATATTTAATATTAATATTAATAATATATGTGTAATAATTTAAAAATCGAGTTCTATAATGCATACGTAAGTAAAATATATTTCATTCATATTTAGCAGGGCATCTGCCAATCGATGAAGCATCCTGGCTTGCCTTTATGTACTGCTATAGCTTCTTATTTCTATGTATGAACCTTTTATCAAAAGATACTATCAGGAACATTTCGTTGAGCTGACTGCAAAAGAGAACAGGAAAGGGCTGAGAGGGTGGGGGGACAAGTCACAATTCGTGTTGCATCCACATTCGCGCTGTCTGCCATTGTTTAACTTGCAGTCGGATTGTCGGCCTGCATTTTACCGCATCGCCAGACAACGTCGTCGCCTGTATTTGCATTCAACTTAATTGCGTTTTAAGTAGATTTGCGGTGACATGTGAACACACACACACATATATAAGTATATATATTTATTATATGTATATACTTATATATATTTGTTTTCAGTGACACAGACATGGTACAGATGGCGACATAGAATATTCAGCGACGGTTGTCCATGAAACTTTGTCTTGCAGCAATTTTCTGATGAACAGCAATCCCCATGGATAAGTATATAATAAGACTGAAAAATACTAAACGAAGTAAGGAAGCGACATTCAATTAGTGGATCTTATTTAAATTGAGAAGTCAAAGCCTCTAAGCGCTCCTCTAAAGCGCTTACAACTATGCGAGATTTGTGTTGCTTAAGATTATATTTAATTATAAATATAATTAAATTAAAAGTAACATACCTTAGGGCGTGAATTAATTACGAGTCTGAGAGAGAAAGGTATGTATAAATCTATAAATCTAGACAGGTATGCTGCTGGATGCAAATCCCTGGAAATCTTTCCGACAAAAATCTGTGTCGTTTGCGGTCTGCTTTACTGGCACGCATTGGACTGAGCAGCGTTCTGTCTTTTACTTTCCTACACGTGTCAAACTAATTTCACATTTTGTTACCTTTTACACTTTGGCGCATTTGTGTCACCGGCGCTTCGGTTGCCCATCGCGCGCCCCACTCTCCTTCCCTCCCCAAACGCTATGCTGCCATGACAGAGAGACGCCAGAGGCTCATTGAAATTCATAAAATATTTGCACAGCGAAATGGGCTACGAAGAGTACAGGCTGCAGGCGCTGTATTATGTGTCAAGCACGTTTGAATTTAAATTCAAATATTTGCCATTGAAGGCAAACAAATAAGCAGAAATATGGTAAACAGCAATAAGCAGCAACATCAATGGCAATGCAAATGGCAAATGCGAACAGAAGCTGAGTACTTACTCTTGGCAACATATGAGCGAGCATGTCATAATCTGTTTTACTTTGGCCTAATGCGACACCATTCGGAAACTGACTGGGGAAGCCGTCCGATTTTCTGATTCTCATAATTATTTGTAATCACCGAAACTGAGAAGTACTGCGACTTCCATCGGACAATCTAAAGCTAAATATATATTATATGCTGCGACTTCCATCGGACAATCTAAAGCTATATATATATTATATGCTGACATGGTGAAGCAGGCGTGAAGTGACCAGTTGAACTTAGCAGCCAACATGGCTAATCCTGTCTGCGTAAATTATTGTACTTGTCCAGCATAATAAGTTAATAGCAAGAGCAGACAATGGCGCTGGCCGTGACCAAGGCTGAGATTTAGTTGGTTGAGTATACTGGCGTCACCTTGACTTGACAACAGAAAACCAGACACAACAGTTACCCGATGCAGGAGAAAGTACGTACAAAATATAGATTTTTTAAGCTTCTTCTTTTTAAATTGTTGACTCCAGCCTTTACGCTGGAAAGAATTAATTGGTCGAGGTCTGTGGAAGTGAACGCAGTTAAAGTATATGTAAGCACTCTATGAAAATAATTCGATATAGTCTTCAATATATATGCGTCAAGCACAATGCTTCCGACGCAACTTTATTGCTTTTTTGACGCCTTGTAGATTGGAGCAATTGTACTCGGTTTGCGAAAATATATATTCAGTCTATAATTCTTAGTATAAAATTAATTGCATGGCACTAATTTGAAAAGGAAAACTGTTATGCACACATTTAAATTTTCTTTGAATTTCACTATTCGGTCAGCTCTGAAAAGTATGCAATATATTTTGAGGAGGAATTGAAACGGAAGTGAAATTTAATAAATAAGAGACATGGTACTAATTTGAACTACATATGTGTATGCAACAGTACAGTGAGGCAAGGCTGGCATTGTCTGGATTCTCAATGCATCTATTATGTTTTCTGTTCACATTTTCGATCACTTACTTTTGCGGCCAACTCCTTGCAGTGATACGACAACTGTTCATGTTTAAATCTATTTTTTGTGCAAATTTAGAATTGAAATTCCTCGTATCTTGGAAAACTGTTTGAGTTCGCGCCACATTAGACTAGCATAATTGCTGCGTCAGTCAGACAATAGAAAGAATATTAAGATGTAATTCAACCCAAAGCAGTCATACAGTCTCGACTCGTTATTTTTGTTGTTGTTACCAGTGTCTATATGGGCCAATATAAAAATGTTTGTATTTTTATTGTTACACTGACCTTGGCAAACACAGATAATAAAGCGTCTAACCGAATATCAAGTGAATTTAAGTCAATACCAAAACAAGTGACAATTTTTCAGATGCGAAAAACTTTTGCAGTTAGCCCTTCGCTTAACCTTGCCAATTAATGTGAAAAATAGAGATAAGCATTGAGCGTGGTGTCATTTGAAATATTGTGAGGCAGCGAAATTGGCAATAAATAGCAATAGAGCGAATATTTTAAGACGCCCTTTAGCCCCCTTAGCTCTCTCTCTCTCTCTCTCTCTCTCTCTCTCTCTCTCTTTGGCTCTGTCTATTTGTATTTCTTCTCTTGTAGTCAGGGTTCGGCGTGTGTCTTTGACTTGGGCAACGCCTCGCCGTTGGCTGCCTG
Organism: Drosophila basisetae; assembly: GCA_035041595.1. Lineage (NCBI taxonomy): Eukaryota > Metazoa > Arthropoda > Insecta > Diptera > Drosophilidae > Drosophila > Drosophila basisetae. The sequence continues at coordinate 8,838,410 of JAWNLB010000147.1, read as the reverse complement.
TGACCAGTGAAGATAAATGATGTTATTGAGGTTCTCCACAACTGCTACACATCCATGAGAACATATCTATATACATTGGTGTACGGTGTATGGTGTATGTGGGTGTGTATTTGTGTGTGTGTTTGTGCTGTCATTGTTATCACCTGACTTTTTGCAATTGTCTGCTGCGCTGATGTGAGCTGCCGTGACTTTGGACACGTTTTTCATGTTGGTCTGCTCACATTCCCCATCATAATTATCTGTTTGACAAAAAATGCAATTAATTTTTATTGTGGATGAAGGTGGCATGTTTGCATTGCTTTTCAAATGCCACACATATTTCACATGTGGCACCGCCCCCTTAGCCATTTTGGCAAGTCAACGCACACAGAATTTATCGAGCCAGTCTAGGCCCATATATCAGCCGCATTTGTCAGCTACTGCCAGTGGATTGTTGCATGGATGGTGGATCAAGCATCGACTCCAATTGAACTCTGTGATTATTGATTTCTAGTCTGCTATGTACATACAAATATAAATGCAAAACATGTGTGTGTGTGTGTGTGTGTGTATGTGTAAGTGTTAGTGCGTGTATGTGGCTGTTGTAATTTTGGCAATTTTAATGTCATTAAAAACAATCTCCGAAAAAGTCACAAACGATGTGAGAAAGATGGAAGTGGAAGTGTTCAAGTATTTACGCCATTTGTGCCAGCTGCTTGAACAATAATAGCAACAACAACAGCAATAACAAAGGACAACAACAAGAACAACCATAAATGCGACAATGATATGTGCGCTACAGCAAAAAAGAATCCCTGGATTTTTCAATTAAATGGCAAAATCAATTTTCACTCAAAATTACCATATTTCCATTTAACCATATTTGCATATTTGTAATACAAACCGGGTGCGGTTTGGACAACATGGGAGGAGAACGATGGCTTTTGAGTTACACAGGTCAACAGGTGCAAAAAGGTAAATTGCGCCAAATTAAAATCAGATAAGTTGAAATTACTGGCATAGAGCGAATACCTACACATGAACGTAAAAGTTATAAGAATTAAGGGTCGTCATAATAAGCAGCTGTGCCAAAGATATGTGCCCCATGTTCAGGCTCTCTGAGCGGAGTTCTCAATACAAACCACAGCCAGAAATGTCAGTTGGCAGTCACTTTGAACTACAAAAGCAATTCGAGACCCCCAAGTCAGCATCTTGGCATTTTTGTAGGCACGTGTGAGTTGCTTACAATTACAGACTAGCATGTACATACACATGCACACATTTTATTGTATGTACACGAGTTGGTTGAGTGTGGTGTGAGTATGTTCTGCCAAATATGCCGATAATTACATTTGCAAATATTGTTTCCTTTGCCCCTTCAAGGAAGGGAGTCCGCACTGATGCGAGGGCTGCCACACAAATATATCATTAATAAAATATATACGTTACGCAACTTATGTATTTTATTAAAACTCTAAATTAATTAAATTATATTTGCAAATTGAATTATTATATACATTTAAATAATCACGGCATAAATTAGATTTAAAATTTGCAACATTTTAAGTAAATATTTCAGATGCATTAAAATTGTATATGTATGTCAAAATATTGGCTAAATTAAAATGGTCAACATTTGGATTATTAAATTTGCTCATTAAATTGAAAAGCTAATAAATAATTTCCAGATTGCTGAACTATAAAGCATACATGCATAAATTAAATATTTATTATTTTTCATCAAATCATTTGGATTAAAAAATTGTATAATTCAATAAAAAAATACAAATATTAAGTATTTTCAGGACTGACATCCTAAATTTTAGCTTTATAACATTAAACCATTATTATTATATAAATTAATTTATGATCTTATTTTACTACAAGACACAAACAAGATATATTATTTGCATTTGTTGTTTTGCTTTGATATCTGGCTTTCAGTACTGTAATTTTTATGGCATCCCTAAGTAAATACATACGTATGTATTTGCAAAATGCGTATGTATGCGTTCGCGTACTTGTGCCTTAATTTATTTATACATACTTGGCATGGCCATGGGAAAGTAAAATTGCCAACTTCAGGCTAATGCAAACACACATGTGTGTGGCTACATTTTGGTATACAAATTACAAAATTATACAAATCAACGTCACACAATTGCTTCAATTTAACCCAGACCACCTACCCCGCCGCCAGGCAGCTGTTTGCTGTATTTCAAGTGTCCCAGTATTAGCACAAAGGATAATGCTGCTGTTACAATTGCCATTGCTGGCAGTTGTAGCGATTGTTGCGAGTGCTGTTTTTGACGATTGTGCTGTGGATGGCAAAGATTAGAGACGCACCAGACGCGCAATCAAAGACAAAGCGTTCTCGACACCTGCACAAATTATGAAGCCCAATTGCAGACAGGCTCACACGATATGGCAGTGGTGTGAAACTAAAATGGGGTTGGGAGTGCTCGAGTGCTGTCAGAAAATGGGGGGCATGCCAGTGGTTGCGTGGCAATTAAGTCATTACCTCAAATAACAGGAGGCGTTCAGCTTCAACGTTTCTATAGGTGCTTTACAAGTGTGCAAACAAAGTGCCTCCGTGGATGCATAAAGCAGCAGCGCATATAAGTACATGTCAATGTGTGAGGGTGTGTGTGTGTCATGTGTGTGTGTGTGTTTGCTTGTTTGTCTGTCTTCTTTGAGCTGCAATAAAGGCATGCAAATTTATGTACAGCTCCTGTGTGTGAATGTGTGCTTCACAGTCCCCCTCTGCGAGCGCAAACCCCTGGCCAAATTTTTGATAAGCAATTCTCATCGTGCTTTGTGGTTGTTTGTCAGACTGCGTCTGTGTGTGTGTGTGTGTGTGTGTGTGTGTGTGGGAGTTTGCCTTTGGTGTAATGAAATTAACAAATAATTCCTCTCATGGGCTGATTTCAAGTCGTTGGCATCACTTTGATGGTAATTTGAATGGGACAAATGCCATTCAAAGCGATTACAACAAACTCTTATCAGTGCGTCCAGGCGCAGCAGATGAAAGGCAATGAATCACTTGAGACTACAACAATTTACATAATTTGCATCAGCTTACTCGAATTATTCTTTGACTTAACAATATTTTAATTTGTTGCCATTTTACATACAATTTTAAGAAAGTTAAATCTTTTTAAAACGATAGGCTAAAAATGTACAAGGGAATTCCAATGCAGCAAACTCTAAAAGATGAAAGTCTTTGAAAAGACTAACGTTATCAGTTGGCACAGGATTAAAAAGTTGACGAAATAATTTTCGTTTTATTAGATACTAATTAAATTAATTATCCAACAAAAGCATGCATACAATAAACGTTTCAATATTGGTATATTAAAAAAAACAACGTATAATTCGGTTATTTTATCTTTTAATTAGCCAATTAGCTAATGATTTTTGATACCCTGGCCAATGCCCGAAGGGAGTCCAGGTATGCAACATTTAGTCATGAGTAATGTGCCAGTAGAGCTACACGACTCCTCGCTGCGCTTAATAAGGAGCGTGTTGTGCTTTGTTTTGGTTGCGCAACCTCGGCCACACTTAAAGCTAAAGATGCTGCACAGTGTAGTTCATCTGGTATTTCTAGTTGTACTATCTTGCTGGCGATTTGCTTTCGATTACGAGATCAACTATGATCATGTTCATGATAATTTTTCGCGATTGGTCGATTTGGTTAACTTTGTGATATTAATTGTGGCTCATGGCACCGTCTCTATGGAGTTCCTCTGGAGAAATGGCAGCGAACACATTGAGCAGCAACTTTTGCAAATTCATAACATGTTGCGCGAAACATTTGGTCGCAAATTGAATCAGCGACATTTTCGACTTTATAGTAATATAATATTTAGTTTGTTGCTCGTTCGCGTAATTACTTTATTGGGATTAACAATTTATTATATTGTAAATACAAAGAGCGGAATACTGCTCAGCAGTATCTTCTACTCTGAAGTCGTGTTCAAGGTGCGATGCGCTGAGTTTACATTGCATTCAGCATTTACATTGCAAATCTACCAAGAACTGCATGAGACTGGCAAGAGCCTGCTTCAGGAATTCGAGAGTAATCGCTTTAAGATCTGGTCCCATTTGCCATTTCAACGTTTAGTTACCATTCAACAACTGCATCAACAGCTCTGGAAAACTCAACGCGACTTCGAACGCACCTTTGAGCATGGTCTCATCATGGTGATGCTGAAATACTTTATAGACACCTCAATCCTTCCATACTGGGCATATGTGAATCGATCAGATGTTGAAGAGACTCCATTGCGGTTATGTATGTTAATTATTTGTATTAATTGTACAGCTTTCCTAGGGTTCAACAGTTTTGTTCTGTTCTAGGGTGTGTGGCTGAGGAGATAGTGAAACTGTTAGAGATCTGCATTATGTGCTGGTTCTGCACACGTTGTGATCAGCTGCAGCGAAAGTTTCGATCGCTTTTTCATGGAATATACGTTGATCGTCACAATGAGCAGTTAAATACGTCCTTACTGAGACTGTCGGCTCAGCTTGGACAAGAAATCTGTCAGATTCGAATTGGTGGCTTATTGACTATTAATAATGCAATGTTATCCAAAGTAAGTATTATTGTAAAGCTTGACTTTTTCTTACTTTATTTCCTTTAGTTTCTAATCGGCGTGACGACCTATACCATGATTTACATACAATTTCGGATTACTTATACAGTAAAATTATTAGGTGGAGGAGCTGAACTGAACGTTTCTCAGGTTCAATAGTTTAACAACAACTGTTGTGAAAGTTAGTTAGTTGTTAGTTAGTTACCATTTTAATAAATTAATAAAAACTCTTTCAACTGGTTTTATTGACACAGCAGGTGCACTTAATAAGTCATGTGCAAAATTGCGTTTATTTTCTATGCGTCATGTGTTAAAAAATGCATATTGTATTGAATACTCGTACATGGGCGATAGTTGCCAGGCTGCCACTTAGAATGCTTGACCACTCAATTAGCCAATTAGTGATTGATTGCAGCTTAACCTGTACTGCCAATGTGGCACTTCAGTCATGTGGCACGTGTCCAGCCAATTACACGAGGCTTCTCTGCGCTTCATGCGCCGATTAATGCACTTTGTGTTATTACTGCCGCCATGCCCACATTTGCATTTAAAGCTGCTGTACACGTTCGGTTTGCTGATATATATCGTCTTTATAATATATTGGCGATTCAGCTTCAATTACAATTTAGTCTACAATTTTCGCAAAGACCATTTCTCGCGCGTCACCGACTTGTTTGCATTTTTGTTGCTGACCATCTCCCATTGGGTAGTCGCAATGGAGCTGATCTGGAGGAATCGCAGCGAGCGGATTGAACAGCACCTGGAGAAAATACGCTATGTGCTACGTGTACAGTTTGGGCATAAGGTGAATCTGGTGCGGATTCGTCGCTATTGCCAGAGCCTGCTCCTTCTATTTGAAGTGCCCTGTGTATTGCTGTTGGGAATGGCCATATATAATAATCTGGTAACAGATATGGCTGTTTTGCTATTGTTTGCCTTCTACTCGGAAATGGTCCTGCTAATGCGATTCAGTGAGTTTTCTTTGTACACTGTATTAATCTTGGTATTCTATATGGAGCTGAATGAGGTCAGCTGTAGGCTCATCATGGAGCTGGACAAGACGCAATTTGAGGTGCAATCAGTGCGCCGTTTGTCTTTGGAGCGTTTACTTGTTCTTCAACAGTTGCATGGACAGCTTTGGAATACAGTGCGCTCAATTGAATGCAACTTTGAGCTGAGTCTAGTGACCGTGATGTTAAAGTTCGTTGTGGATACTCACATTTTGCCATATTGGATGTATGTCAATATGCACAATAATATACATTTCATTATGGTATTCTGTGAGTATCATTATTAATCAAATTACTCAGTCTAATTCACTCACTCCTTGCAGATTGTGTCACTGAAGAAATTTGCAAGCTATTGGCTATTATCCTGCCCTGTTTGATTTGCACTCGTTGCGACCGTTTGCAGCGCCAGCTTCGTTCAATATTTCATGGCCTAACCACGGATCGGTGCAATGAGCAGCTGAATTTTTATTTATATCGCATCTCATCACAACTGGGCCAGGAGCGATGTCAATTTAGTGCTGGCGGTTTCTTGGTCATCAACAATGAGATTCTGGGCAAGGTTAGGGAGTTGATTAAACTCTACTCTGTTTTCTAAATGTAATTGCTATTTATGTTTTGATTGCAGTTTATTTTCGGCATGATTAGCTATATAGTCATTTGCATACAATTTCACATATCCTTAATTGACAATAGCCCAGCAGAAGCTTTTGAGAATTCCGTTACTGATATCCAATTCACCGAAGGAGAATTCGCTTGAATTTCACTAAATAGTAATAATTGGCTTTATATTCAACTAATGTGCACGCCAATGGAAGTGTACTTATAATATAATGTTGTGAATCAAGCTTTACTGCTCTATTTTTCTTTGGCAACAATTGACAGAGCGAACAACACATACTTAAGGTAAACTAATTAGTAATGGATACGCTTAAATGGTATACGCTTATTAAATGAAAGCCAATCAACTTAATTAGTGAATTATGACAACTTTAATGCCAGCTCATGCAGAAGCCGAAAGATCAAGCACAGGCAGACGGCATCAACAACAGCAAACTAAAAGTTTACATCGAGTACGATGTTGGCCAACTAACGATAAATTGGCCAGGAATCTTGTGTACCTAATTATTCATGCCAACAAATTCCATTATAAAGTTTCGGCACTCTGTCCATTGTCCCACATGGCCGCCCATCATAGACTACGACGAGTTTAAGTTTGTAAAATGTCCAGGGCAGTGCCCTAGGCAATTGTGACCACGGACTGAGTCTCATGCATGGGCGTACATAATTCCAATAGGCCATCCCGCTGCAATGGATCTTCCATGTGTCCGCACGAGCTGCTTACACCAGTTGTCGGCCTACACCAGTTGTTGTTGTTGACGAATCTGGCGAGTAAGTTCTCATACTCGAGAGTATTTTCATTGGCCACAAGTAGTCTTAAATTTCTTAAAACCTTACATTTCACTTTTCATTTTGAGTCTGACAATTGATTTAATGCTTCAACGGCTTATCTGTCATATGCAATCTGATAAAACTCTTTGCTTTCCTTGGGCGAGTTCTGAAATTTGGACATTTTCCTAATAAGCCAATTCCAGATAGCCAAAATTAATGGCTTACTGGCTTTAATACTTCACTTCGTTGACACTGCATTTATCAATTGGTTCGACCACCTTAGCAACGACAGATATTGAAAAAAAAAACTAAAACGTCAGTTTATTGTAATAGGGTCTCTGGATTTTTGACACTAACGAGTTGCAGCTGCAACTGCAATTGAACATTTTACAGCTTTCCGAAAGCATTTCTTTGGCTGAGGTCAATTCGTGTTCAAAGTCAAAAGCGCAGCACAAGTTTTGGGGATCAACGTAATTAACATACAAGCAGCTGCTTCACAAATCGAAGTACATGTTGTTTAAGAGGGAAGCGGTTTTCATGCACATTTTCATGCCACAACACTTTAGCTCAATGTCAGATAATAAAAAGCAACCCATAATCGTCTCGTAAAAATCAGACGCGCACGCACACTAATGCAATGGCCGTACTCGCAGCACACGCACACACTATCATTCTTTCTTTATCTCTCTCCCTCTCTCTCTATCTCTCTCTGTCTCTCTCTCTGTCTCTCTCAGTTTCTATTTTTCTATCACACACGCACTCTCTATCACTCACTAAGGCAGCTTTGTGCGTGCTTTGACATAGACAATGATATCGTCAATGGGTATATGGGCAATGCCTGTTAACTGTTCGCTGTTCGCAGTGACAGCGACGACTGACGTCGCGACGTCAAGGCTTTTACTGTTATTCACACAGAGAATACACACACACAGACACGCACACACACACACACACATACACATACACTTTTATAGCCACACGTAGTCAGCAAGGCTCTGAAGTGCAGGAAGCTCTCTCTCTCTCTCTCTCTCCCTCCCACTGCTTCTATCTATTTCTATCTCTCCTTGTGTGTGTGTGTGTGTGTGTGTCTGTGTGTAGTTATTACTTTTATGAAGCATGTGATTACATTTTATTTTTAATGCTTTTAGTAAAATGAGGTTAGTACACACTTGGTTAGCGACAAATTACATTTTTTTTTTGCCTGCCTGTCCTTCCCCTTGGTTGCCAGTGTTCGTATTTTCTATATGTGTTAAGCTTATGGCTTATGCAGTGAGTCAAGCAGCTTATTGAATTTATGTATTTGCCTTTAAGAGGCTGTCTGCCAATTTGGCGTGCATTACAAATGCAAAAAGCAACTAATTGTTGCCTTCTCGCTCTCATAATTGTAATTGTCTAAAAGCCTTAACTGCCGCTTACTGCATGAAACATGCGAACAATTAACATCCGTTTCCGGCATTGATTGAACTGAGCTTGCAATGATGCTAGCACAGCCACACACCAGACACACACCAGACACACACACAGACACACCCAAATCCGCTGAATTGGTTGGCTCGGAATATGTGCAGGTTATTGTAGTCAACTGTTTGCATATTAATGACAAATAACCCACAATCAGCGCTGCACATGCCCTACACTTACCCCCCATGTATTTATTATACGTTGTTGATGTGTGTGCACACACGCTGAATGAGCGATAAATGCTTAATAATATTGAGATGGATTTTCAATGGCGCTCAACGTGTGTGGCGCCCAACCCATCGGTTGCCCCCGCCAACAGTACTAATTTAGAACGGACAACAACGACAAAAACAACGCCTTTGGACTCTGTAAGCCATTCGAAGTGCTCGACAATTGCCGGATTTATGTGACAGTTAACTTTGCAGCAAAGGAACTCCAGAGTTTACTGCTCACAGCTTGTTGTCTCTCTCTCTCTCTCTCTCTGTGTGTGTGTGAGAGTGTGAGTGTGTGTTGTTTTCACTTTCGTGGGTATCTGCACTTTGTGCAGATACTTCATGGTGTGTTAAATGAACCATTTAAGTCATTCTAATCGTAAGTTCAACATGAGATTTCAAGATGCATGCGATTGTACTGCAGCAATTAGTAGCTGTAATAAAAATAAGAATAAGGCAGCACCTATAAACTGCACAGTATTCAACGCAAACATTGAAATGAATTATCTATGATGTGTCCAATTAAATAAACATCTTCGATTTCGAGACTTTTGCCAAATGTCTGCAATGTGAATTGTCAAGTTTTCGACGCGAGTATCCAGATGATGATAGGAAACATAATTTAAATTGTATTCAGTTTGACATAAAATATATATATAATATGTAAATAAATCATAGGAAAATACTTCAATCCATTTTTATGTGCGTTGTGAAACTGAAAGCTGTATTGAATTAATTTTAGAAGTCTTAAGAGATAAGCGGTTTCAAATAGAATTTGAGCTTTTATCTTATAACTGTTACAGATGCGATGGATTTATGCAGATTTAGTAGTCTTGGGCCTATTGTGAACAAATTATAATGAATGGTATAGAGAATTAGGTCAGATGGGAGACGAGCATGCTCTAATGTCCATTTTGGTGTGTTTGTGTGTGTGTGTAAGGAGAACAATTGCTATGGCATATTTATAGATTTATGCTCAATAAGCAGCACATGAAATCCACTCTTTTTGTTGTTATTATCCTTGTTCTTGCTGTTCTCGGTGCGGTTGTTTTCGACTACTGTTGTTTATATGTCCGTAGCAGAGCCACAAACTCAGTCAGCATTTCCAGAATTTTATTTGTGAGCCTTTTGCTGCCTGTGCTCCCAATGCTCCCAATGCTCCCAACGAGCTCAGCTCTCAATCCACAGCAGTCAACAACTACAGCTACTTTGGTCGACTGCCAGAAAAGGGAATGTGTGCAAATAATAAAAAAGAAAAACAAGAAATGCTGGGCAATATTTCAAATTCGTGCTTTACGGCCGGATACGTCTTAGCTGTACCGGGCTGCTCTCGCTGGCTTAGCTACCCTTCCGGTTGACGTCATAAATTATAAACAAAATGGTCGAGTTGAGCTGCATGCCGAGCAGCACCTGATTTGTTTATTTGTGGAGCATTTTTTCACATTTACGACAGTTGACAACGCACATTTGCCGGTCTCTAGTGTCTGCCACGTGGAAACTGCTGTAGGCACAGTTTTTTAATGCGACAATATTGGCAATGTGATGGATCCTTAGTACAAACAAGTCCTGTCATTGACTGACTTTCAATTTGGCAAACTGTAATGCCGCAGGCTAAAGCCATTCGGCAAACTGACATACTACAATAATGGATGTTTGTCAAAGCCACAAAACACCCCACCTCTACCACAACAACAGCAGAGGAACCTCAACACATTTAATTGCAATATAAATATTTGCCAGATTCTCAGCTGAAATATCCTCAAAACTGCCGACGCATTGTGCTGCTGCTGTCAGTGCACGTATTTAATTATTTGCCAAGTAATTGTGTGCACTGTAAGCTAAGCAAAAATAATGCCACCCACATTGTCGCACATTGGCATTGACGCGGGCAAAATGCTGCCCCATCGTTTTACCACTAATTGACAATTATAACTTATAGTCAGATTGTTGTATGGTCTTATATCTGTTTGTTGTTAGTTGTTAAGTCTTTGGCAAATTGTCAATTCAAAGTAGTGTTTAAAATCAGTCTCATTTAGCTGGTAAATATTAAAAATTAAATAGATGGTATTGCACACTTGGAGAAAAAGACGTGGAAAGTTTCTTGTAATCCCCATTAATTCGCAAGAATCAATGTAAGCACTTATTAGTTTGCTTAAGTAGATTACACCAAGCATGGCGCTACGATCAGAGAGATAAAGAAGATAAATCAATAGAAGTCTACTATGTTAGGTAAATTAGCTGTAATTACAAGATCCATATTTAAGAATGGCAACTTAAGTCACATACGTGTCTTTTCAAATTTAAGCCTATGTTTGGTTATCGTATTGTAAAAAGTCTAGGTAAATAATACCTTGACATCTACAAAATCTACAATTCTATCTAAAGTAACTTTAAGCTCTGGAGTGCATTTAATATGCGCAAAATTATGAACGCGTTGCTTTTTAGTCACATTTACGAACAGCCTTCTGCCACGTAGATGGAAGAGTGGCGGAGCCATTAGCAATAGCGACACTAAGTACAGAATTTGGCACGACTCCAGGCGCCTCCCGCTGCCAAATACTTTGAAAGCAGTTATCCAGAATTTGGGCAGTAGCAAAAAGTGTTGCTGATGTACTTATATACAATAGTAGTTGGCGCTACAGTTCAACGCCTTTTGTGCTTTAAATGCTTTAATTTCACGGGGCAGAGCTGAATACGAATCATGGCGTAAGTTTCCATTGAGCACTGCACACAAGCATTTCGTTTTTAATTAATATTTGAAGCAAAAGCTAATTTTAGATAGAAGCCCTTTCACCTTTACATTCGAGAATATTTTAAGACAGTCTGTCAAAAGAGCCATTGGCATAGCCTCGTAATAATTTCAGTATGTATACATTTTGAGAGCCGTAATAAGGGCCCCATAGAGTGTGTAGCAACATTGTTGCAGAAATGCAATGAAATGGTCTGTTGCACTTTCTTCTTGGTACATTTCAAAAAGAGTATTTCATATTTTTGCCTTTGCTTTCATATTAGGTTAAGACTTCGGTTTAAGGTTGATTGAAGCCTCACTGACCTCAATTTGAGCAATTTTCGTCGAAGTGAGGAAATGAAAAAGGTTTTCGAAATAAACCGCAATTTAAGCTGAGTGAAATTCATTTGGCAAAACTGTTCAACTAGATAGGAGTGTATGTGTGAAAAGGGACCTTTTGACGTTTTTCTTAGTAAGGCACTTGTGCAAGCATCTTCTCAATAATTCTCAAACTCGGCACCTAAAATATCTTTGAGTCGTACAGTTTAAAAGGAATTGAACTAATTTACATGAGTTTTACATTGCCTTCTGTTCCCTAGCCTTGTTGCACTAGCTACTCTGACTTGACTCATCTAGTTTTCATCAGAATATTTTCCTCTGTTTACTTTACTCAATAAATGTGATGAATTTACAGCGTGCACTTCAACGTGCACTCGATTGTAAGTAGTTCTGTTTTAGAAAAGTATGTTTTACTCGTCTTATTTGTAGTGCACAGCTGAAAGCATCACTATGTTAATATCGATTGAACAGTTGTATCAATATTGTAGCACTCTAGCATAACATATGTAACTTCACAAGCAACTATGTACTTAACATATAACATTGATAGCGATCTATGTCATTGGTGTGATCAGCAGCTTCAAGTTAAAGAGCTCAATCGTTGTGAATAAGGTAAAGTAAACAAGCGTCTTTTAGAAAGAAATATAATTTAGTTTTGACTGCTACAATTGCATAGTTAAACATTGCCAGCTTGACTTGCAATGTGGCAGGCCTCACATCGTAAACTTCACAATTTTACTTGATGAGATGTGTCAACTGCACAACGCCGAATAAGCAAAAAAGAAAATGATGCTGTTTATGGTTTGGTTCAGTTTAAGAATGCTAGGAGGTAGGAAAAAGCAAAAATAAAATTATAAGTAGCTAACTGGATATGTTTAAACTTTTTGTTCGGTCAAAAATTGTGTGTGACAGTTTGAAAAAGTTGTCCAACTTTTGCGTGAAAACTGAGTGCCCTACAATTGTTCTGGTAATAACGAGTGTGGTTGTAGAGGGAAACACTATTCAACGCGAACTGGATGGAAAGGAAAAACCCTTTATTGTCATAACTTGTTCGGTTTTATATTTTTACTTTCTCAAGGTAGATGCCAAAACACAGTCAAGCTGTTGAGAGGCAAGCCTTACCAATTGCTGTTGGCTGACTTGAACATAAACAGCAGCAGCAGAGCAAAACCATATTATGCTCAAAACGATTGCTGGCGTTGCCAAGGCAAGTGATACTTTTCAGTGTTGTCTTTCATTTGATTGAATTACATACATGATTAGCATGCTCGCGAATGTTCCACAGAGCAGAACATAATACACATATTCATGCACAAGGATATTTGCGTTGCCTGGCTGCCAATCGTTCGGAATATCAATAACGCAATATGCTGTGATGTACTCCAGATATATTTTACTTACTATACCCACAGTTGCTGATATAATGCACATTTGCTATGACATTTTGGTTAGCTACTCTAGGTCTTCGTTGTTGCAACAAAACCGCAACATAATGAAATATAGCTAAAGGCATCATCTTATCTTGCTCACTGTTAATTCACATATTTTAGCTAGCTATTACTGCATTAATAAGGTGAGAGAATATTCGGAAATGATTGTGGATTGCTGGTCCTGTCATCAATTTTCATCGTATTGGTAATTTGATGCTACTAATTTGATAGCAAATTCAATTTCAAAGTGCCAAAACTGTAGGCAACAAATGCTGGCAAATGTATTTTCATTAGCAGGTTTAGGACACAAGCAACTGCAGTATCAGCAGAGCAGATTAGCACACATTAGTACACACAAATATTCAGATACATACACACACAGTCACAATCACACATATATGGAAGAGCAAGGATAACAACAAGCACCGAAAGCGACTTGGGTGACTCGTAAACAGCACAACAGCATCCGGTGGCAGGACTCATTTAATTGGCAAAAGTTCAAAGTTTATCAAACTGTTAGGAGAAATGCAAATGGCCATTCTGGAAAATATATATTTAGTACTCTCTTTTTGTGCATAAATGAAAGCAAAAATGATTATTTGGAGCATGCTGTACATATGCTAAATTTCTGTCAATCAGAAATTTAAACATGATTTTAGTTACTAATCCAATGCACTTAACAAGCCACAAATGAATTGTTCCCTCATGAGATTTTTTTTTTTGCACTTGGTTTAAGTAAAAAGCAATTGCGATATATAGTAAACTTTATGCATCCGTTAGACTATATAATGAAAGCATGCATCCTACTAGCGACAATCATCTATTATTTACGCCTGAAGCATTTTAATATGCTTTTCAAGTATAGTTTAAGCCAAAGAGCTGCAAGTTAAAAATAAATATCTTCAAAGTGTGTCATGCCGTTTGCGAGAACCACGATTTGGGTACTGGAAACCAGCACTCAAGTGGGTTGCACACACAGAAAGCAGAGGACATGCACTCAGAAATCGAGCAAAAGAAACCATCAACTTAATTTCCTGCTCAAGTCAATTCAACTTTTGTGGCATTTGCCTTGCAAAAAGAAGAAAAAAGTGGAACTTTGATTGCCATTAGAACAAATAAAAGAAAGTGTACCAGAGTAACTATATTATTTTCTATATATGTATGTAGTATGTGCAAGTGGTCCCTATTGCTGATATATACATTTTTTTTTTCTCGAAATTTAGCTCGTAAGCTTCACGGCATACTTCACAATAATAAACGTCTTGGCACCTTTGCCAAAAACTTTGAACCTTTGAAGCTTTGTGATGCATTTTATAGACATCCTATTCACAGCAGAAGTCGCTTTCCATAAACTAAGCAGTTGTTGCACGACTATAATACACCCATTACATTGTGCATCGGAGTGATATCCATTAGCACGTAAAAAAGAAAACAATTTTACTTGGTAGTTTTTAAACGTTTATCATGTTTATAAATAAGTATCGCACTTTCAGACCCAATTTAAATACTGAGCATTTTACATTTTAATGCTGCACAAGCAACCCCTTATGATATTTTGTAACTGGGTACGCAGATGGAGAAGCTTACTCACATGTGCCGTCACTTGTTTTGCATCCTGCTCTCTTTGGGGCAACTGTAACCCTTCGCCACTGGCCTTAGGAAAATCTTACGCTCGGAGAGCAAAGTGTATTTCATGCAGCTCTGGGTTTAATTGAATTGCCGTTGCAATACACCTGAAACGGATTCTTGCCTCACTGAATTTCTTTAGTACTTTAAAAAAGGTTTTGCTGCATCGGATGACAGAAAAGTCGGGGCATGTTCAAAAAGCAAAAGGGCAGTGAATGGAGTACGATTTTTGCTGGCACTCTATAAATGTTATCATATCGTGAGTTGGTTCAGTTGTAGAACACAGTAGTGTTAATCAAATCGTGCCGTGGTTCATTGTCAACTTCTATGATTGCATTCGAGCTCAAAGAGCCCCAGATGAGTTTGTGCAACAAGCGAGCCCCAAATGAACAGACGGCTTATTGTGTGGCTTTCACCCATATGCGTGTGGATGTGACTTAATCAAATACGTATGCTCATTTAACTTTTTCAATTTGAAGCCTTTGGCTGCCAAGTTTTGTGGTTTTGTGCGACGACTCATTAAAGTTGCATGGCAACAAAGTTGCCTACAGCCGTTACATACTTACTCGAACACGCTAAAGCTCAAACTCAAATTCTCGGCTGACATGCCATAAATTTTCACTAAAATATAGCTCATCTTTACGAACCACATTTTCATACTTGTATTAAATATGCAAATGAAATTACTGAGCCAAAGCAATGTTAATAAATTAAGTGCTTCCCGGGTATATCGATGGCAAAGAGCTAGATACGCATACTTGGTCAAGGCTGAATATTCAAATTTTTGGTGACTTTGGTAAAGAAGACCAGATGCTCCCACATAGAACTGGATAAGCAGCATGTAAATAAACTGTACACTATATTTGACAAATCCGAATTGTATTTTATAACAAATCCCAATCCTTTTTGTTCTATATTAATGTAATATATAACTTTAAATGTTAAAACTGCATATTCAATATTGGACAATTTGAACAACCTGTTAAATGTGAACTTAAGAATGCGGGGTATATAATGCAAATCTTCAAACTACTGAATCCCAAGTTAACCTTTTGTCAAAAGAAGAAATGTTATAATATTAACAACGAAATTCCTTAAATGATTGAGTGAAGTTAAGCTGAACAGTGGATTGATTAAATTAGCACACAGGCAACAGGCTGTTTCACAGACTGACATCTTGTCGTCGCACTCACGCACCTTAGCCATAATGAAACCTACGAGCATATGTGCTCGTGTAGGTAAATGGGCGTGGGCGTGGGCGGTCCACACTCGTTCACGATGTGAGCGCAAACACGTGCAGTTTTATTTCAGGCTGGGTCAGGTGAACAAGTCACTGTGACAGTCAATACTGTCACGCACATCCACATATTTAGGCCGGGTCGAAAGCGGGGCGGACGGCAGGACGAGCACGAGCCGGAGACTCATTTTGCTTGGCTGTGATAAGAAAGTGTCAACACAAACGTGACATAGCTACAAATGTTTAATTTTTTTTCTTTTCAGTTTTATAACTTTGGTTTGTGTGGAGTTCTGTGTGTGGTGGCTACTGGGTTGTGGGTTGATGCTGTGCCTTTGTGCCACCACTAAACTTAACTTGTTTGCGGTTGGTGAAGGGTTCGGCCTTGGTCACATTTGGTCAGCACCAGCCGGGCTCTGTTTTTGGGCCGAAAATCACGTTTTTACCGTAAACATGTTGCAAACTTCGCGGCCATTTTATCTTTTGCATACTTCCGGACGCTTTCCAACGACGACAAACGGCCAGCAAACGAGCAGGCCAAAACGTCAAAGACGTGTCGCGTTGGTAGCACACTGGTAACCGCTTGCTCAAATATTTAAATCTAGTCCTTAAACAAACCAACGAACAAACAGACGTTTAGCCGAGCCGCACATAAAACATACAACTTTTGTGCTCCTGTTTAATGCTAAAAAAAATACAAGAATTCCAAGCACTTGTCTAGAAAGGTCAACCATTAGATACCCTCTGCTTAGATTCTAGCAACTCTATAATAATTATACAATTTGTACATAGTAGAGCCAATAAAGAATCAACGGCTTTGTTCAGCATTGTTTTTTATATACTTTACTCGTATTATTATTGAGCAAATATGAACAAAATATTTGTTGGCTGCGCCAGCAAAGAAGTTTTAATTAATAATAAATTGTTTACATATAAATAGCTTATTGTTATTCTTAATTACATATCCATATGCAGCAGCCAGCGTTAGCATCGCTCTCTCTCCTGATCTGAACGCTGCTGCAGTCAATCAATTGATTCGCATAACTTTAGCTGATCGATCGTTTTTATTTGTGGCTCTCGTTGCTGAGAAGGTTTATCTGTGGCTTCAAACCTCCATTTCGCTCATCGCTGAGAAGGTATAGCAATTGGCTTAAAAGCTAAATAAACTTTATAACGTATGGGAAATAAGTTTGTATTATTATTTGGGAAATAAACGTATCAGAAAGCTGAGAGCGCAAGCAATATTGATATATGTAGATACATAAATAAAATAACAATAAACAATTTTATTGAATATGAAATGCAAATAAGTTATTTTTTATAAAGCCTTCTTAACTTTTTTTTTATTACATTAATAATTTGTAAATGCATAATGCGCTTTACGCTTCGTACTCGTATATGCAAACATATTTTAGCGTATGAGTGACGTCTTTCATATCCAACGGATATGAAAAAATAATAAAATATTTAAATGTAGCAATGCTGTGTGATACGAGGATGCATTACTAGATCAAATCGTCTGCTGATGCTAACAGGATTATATTTGAGTATTTCAAACATTCATTAACTGCATTTTATGAAATGCTTATTTAACAATTCAGATGTTTATAGGGTATAAGAAAAGTAAGCAAAACAAATAGCTGCGAGACATGCGGCAAAACATTTCATTTAATTTTCGAGCATTTTTCCTCTTGGCTAACTTAATTTCTATGCAAGTTTTTAGCTTACAAACAAAATAGGGTGGTGGATTTATGTTTTCGGGTAAAATTTTAATGCACAAGCACAAGCACTCACGCACACACACACACACACACACAGATATACACACACACATAATGACAAAGCCTCATAGACACAAGAGCACATATACATATAGACGTACAGAGGCGCATACATTTGGGCATAATGAATGTGCAGCAACATTTTTGATGGTGCCCACTGACAACAATAAATTACTTTTGGCTTTAAGCGAAAGCCATTAGCATAAAACTTGGCATCATCAGTAGCAGGAGTAGGAGCAACGAACAACCAGCTAGCAGCAGCATCCTTTTAACGCGAATTCTAGGCGTATGCGCAATATTTATCTGGCTCTAATTTTAGCCAACAATTTGCCAGCACTTACATGATTAAACTGCGTTGAGCTTGTTGGACGAGGCGAACTTTTCAAATATGTGAACCTTTTAATTAACTCACTTCGCGTAAAGTACGCTGAGCTTTTCCTTTTTCTATTTTTAATATACGCACATACTTGCCCTCATCCACGCATAGCTGAATATTCTTATTAGAGCGTTTTCATTAGGCGTTTCATAATTTCATGCAATAAACTTACTAAATGCGCCGCGTTCGCTTCCTTTCTTGGCACTCAGCTTGACGCCCATTCAGTAAAGTGGACAACTGGCCAAGTCTTGAACCCATAAATGCTGCCAAAAAGCGAGCAAAGAATTACAAGAAAGAACAGTATTGGCGAAAATAATACCCTTGCCAAATGTTAAATGTGAAATTAATATATAAAGATGACATTTGTTAAAATTTACCTATTATACAGCCAAAATAAAAATGATGCATAAAATCTACAGATGAATATCACAATTAACTAAGCAAAACGAAATAGAAAGAAATATTCCCTTTAAATGCGTTAAGGGCTTTGCCGTACGATTTGTTATACTCGCAAGAAGGGCAATAAGTGTGCTCCATAGCTGGATAGCAGCAAAAAGCAAGCAAGCAAGCAATCCAGTGCCAGAGAATTAGTTGCCCCAAAGTGTTTTCCGTTTTTAATATTTCCTACAACTTTGGTAAAAAGTTTCTGCAGGCCACTTGGCCACGGCTCGCTTTTGGTCACTTGCTCAATTTCCGCTTTTAATTAAATGAGCTATTAGACTGAGGCTGCACAATGGCATATGATGCTTTTAAGTATACATACACATATGCATTTAAATGTGTACATGTTGGTGCACTTACATTGCTCCCGTGCATTCACATCGTTTACTAAATTGCGCGTAAGCTGTGTGGCATTTGGTTTGTAACTTTAAAATTAATTCTTCGCCTGCTTATGCATGGCTGCACCAGTTCAGTGTTTTAATAGCTGTTAATATTTATGAAGGCAACTATGGGAAAGTGCCAACAAACAAACGAACAAACAAATAAACAAACGAATAACAACATCAACAGCAACTGGGACTCGAAATGAAACTGCACTCCGATCCAGCACAATTGGCAGACATGCACAGTTGGCGCAATGAACAGCTGCCAATATTTAACGATGTTTTGCGCATTGAATTTCGGATTCGAGGGTCCTTGCCCTCATATTTAGTGTTAAGTGTACAGGTTTTGCCCGCCAGCAAGTGGGCAATAATTATTTAGTAGCCGTGCATTTGCTATTCGCAGCTGCAATAAACCCAACAGCAACGTTGCTGAACCTATTGCTGCAACTATCGGCGCATGCGGCGTATGTGCAATTTTGTTAGAGTCAATGGTAAGCATATATTTAATTATTAGCTAGTTACTGGAATTGAAATACCATTTTGCGAATGATGGACTTAATAACTGGCAAACTTTGCTATATCAATCGAATATTTTATTATAAAAAGGGTTAATCAATCAACGCGACAGACAATAAAAAAATCAACATATTCAGCTTTAACGTTTGCTGTAATAAACATATAAATCTATATAAATTAAATGTATATATAAAAAATAACTATAATTCTCCTGACTGCGGATGACACTTTTCTCAGTTGAAAATAGTTCAAGCATTCAAAACTTATGTATGTATATATTATTTATAACTTATATATATATATATATATATATATATATATATATATATTTTAATTAAAAGTAAATTAAAAACATAATAAATGAAGTATTTTCTGTGTAGATTCACAGGTTAATTTACTTGTTTTATTATTTTTATTTTTTTTCATAACATAAAAGGAAAATTCATTGCGAAGTAGGGTTTTTTCAGCTTTGCTCTGTGCACATTTTGTGGAAGTGGCAGTAAATAAATTGAACTATGTGACCCTGAACATATGTCAGTTGCAGTAAGTCCTTAGTATCCTCTTGAACTAATCAACACATTTTAAATACTTGTCGTTCACCACGAAATTTTTAAAATATTGGCTGTGATATTTATGCAAGTCGGTGATTTGAAGATTGCCGGTTATTGAGATATTTACATCGGTGTTTTACAAACACTTGCACAAGTTCATTATTATTTTTTACTTTTTATGACTGCTCATTTAATGAAATAATAATTTATTCCGTCAGAATATTTTAATAATACTTATTTATCCAGTCCATATGTGTGTCTTGTGTTTCAGTTTATGTATTACTATTATCATACAGTGTATACTGTATTTTTTAAAATGACATTCATTTTGAATGTATATATTTCACTTTCCATAATATAGAGAATGCATATTAAAGTCACCACGATCAAAATAATTAGAATTTTCAGCAGATTAACTTGTAGCATTTCCATTTGCAACATACACCTATCTACGGAAAAATGCGAATATATTTTCAGAACCTTTTTATTTGTTTCCCAGTAACGTACCATCTTCAAACTGCTGTTTCAGTAGTTCCCGTTTCTCAGCTAGAGCGTTATCTAAGCGATCTATCTGATCGATGTCCATTAAAGCTATGGGAAATGGTGCTGGCTGCGGTGTAAGAATTTAGTACTTGCAATGTTGGCTTTTTTTTTTATTAAATTTGGTACATACCTGAACAGAAAATGCGTTTAATATTAGCAATAACATTGGCATATAAAAACAACACCTCAACATGTCTTTCGGGAATGATCGGGTGTTTTCTTTATCGCAGCAGCGTTGTTAAATTATTTTGGGATGTTGAATAACCAACAGCTGTTAAAATAATTGAGCCAGCTGTGTAGCCAAATGTGAAATAGACTTTTATTTACATTTTTAATTGTAAATACGAGTGTGTTATCTCTTGAGTTATTTGCATTTTAATGAAAGCTGATCTTCTGTTGGGAGTTGAGGTCGTGTTTATTTTCAGAAGTCATCATGGAAGCGGCGTTGACGAAATTATTTCCAACTCAATCGCTGGCAGCATTGCCGTTGTGGATATTACCATTGTTGTTGGCATTGTCGTTGTCGAACTTGTTTTGGCCGACATCTCATTTACAATCGGCTTTTGTGACTGTAAGTTGCCAGTTGCTGTTACTTTTGCTGTTGCACTATGTCCATCAGCGTCATTGCTGCCACTGATGCTACCCATCATTCTAAAAAGTTCCTAAAATGAACGCCGAATACAAATCGTTATTTATGGCATTCACTCTTAGTAGCACCACACCCAGCGATTAAGTTACCTTTCTGAACCGTTGCCATAGACCGTCGAGCTTATCAGTTGCATGCTCCAGAGACGTTTCCATTTCATCGAATATTCCAGGAGTCGCCGTCGTAATTGCAACGGGTTTGTTAGGCTTCGATGTAGATGTTGCTGCATCTTCGACAAAGTAATCGTTAAGACCGTTTATTGCATCGCCGATAACGTCATCATTAGAAGCGCCGAACATGCCACTGGTGTTGTTGCAAACCAAACACAGCGCACACGCCCAGAGTAAGAGTCTCATGTTTATATTAACTAGAAGTGGATTTACAGAATTTTGTACTTTGTGCGACGGCGTCAAGTTGCTTGGCTCAAATGCCAAATGATTGGCAAGCGCAGTAGAGTTTTGTTTAAGCCATGCTCCGGCTTAAATAGTTAATGACATTGACACTAATTGAAAACAGTTGTGCAATGTGTGCCAGAGTCGAAGACTAATTGACAACTTTTTTTTAAAGGAAACCAAACAGAACCAATGAAGTACTGCGATAAATCCAGAGAAACAATTTGAGAAATAGAAGAGAGAGCAAATGAAGATGCGCTGCATTCATTCAGTCTAAAATCCAATATTCAACAAATGCGTTTGGCAGTCTTATTCCATTGGAAGTGAGATAAACTAGTTAAAGGTAAAGTGCTGCAAATCAATTTTTCTTTCAACATCTCTGGAACTATGCGGAAGCATCTGTTCCTAAGCAAACTTCTTACTTATCAAATATTGATTTTCATTATTATTATTATTTTGTTTTCAACTTTGAAACACATTAAGTAGGTGTATACATACGTTCCAGCCTTTCTGAGACAAATTATCTACTCAAATGTGGAAACAGACAGATCTGAACAAGTTTCAGAAGGAAACGATTTTTTAATTGGAAAATGTTAAAAACCAAACAAATATTCAAAATCAATCATATATTGTAATTAGCATTTACTACCATACTAAAAGTGGTCGAAGAATGTTGAAATGAAAGCAAGCAAAAACGCTGAGCAAATACTAAATAAAGATATTTGTGGGACTGTGAGTATTAATTATAGTTTGAAAGACCTAAGAGATCAAAACAACTAATTTTAGTTTAACTGTGGTTCATGGAAGTTATAGGTGTTTTGAATATTATACTCAACGAAACAGTAGTTTCTGAATATTTCGAATGACATAGTCACAGTTATTTGGCTGGTATATAATGTCTTAATTAACACACATCTTTGGAATGGCCTAAAAGCAGCCTAAAGTATCAATATTCGCGTATATAATTCGACGTATATTGTCTCTCTCAGACAATAGCACTTGCCTTGCCATAAATACCTATATTTTGTTAGGCTCTGTGTCTCTGGGATTCATGTAATTGCCTTAAATGTCGATGTCAGAACACACTTATGCGCCGCTTAACATAAAGTGAGTGCCACAGCCAGAGTTTTGGCATTGCTGCTTTGATCTGAGTTAGATATATGCATGAATTAATGCCTGAGATTATACCATAAGCATTCCAGCTTAAACATTAGGGTGTGCCGTCAACAGCTCAAGTGCACCGTGCAATCGTAATCATGAGAAAATCGTTTGAAATGCATTCACTCATTTAATGCATGCGTGCAGTCAATCGTTTTAATTTACTCACAACAAAGCTGCAAGTGACAGAGGCGGTCGACGGGGCGTATGATGAGCGGGAGAACGCCGATTCAGAGACAGTTGACGCGTGTTGACGAGGCGACGTTGAATCTGAAGTGAATTTCACCTCTAAGTGACTGATGATGATGTTTGAATGAGTTTCAATTAATATGCAATTGGGCTTGTTCTACTTATTTACTCGTATTGTAGTCGTTATCATCACCATCGCGCCACGCATCTCAAACAAAAGGATGCGACCACATTTCACCTGTGTTTTTGCCTGTTAGCTAATATACACGAGCAGGTTTAATTAAATGATTAGGCAGTAACGTTGCACGCTTATTTAGTCCGATTGCTTTTGATGGCTTGAATTTGCTCAACAAATTAACGACTCATAAACTGACTGCAAATACCTAATAAGAACTCAACCAGCAAAGAGCAACAAAAACCATAGTCAGCTGGTCTCGTTACATTGCCCGCAGCTCCTGCTGATCCATGGTGCTGCAAGTGTCACATAAATTACAAGCGGAAGCATCAAAATGCTGTCAAGTCGAGTCGAGAGCAGACTCGAGGAGACTCCGCTCGAGTTGAGTTGAGACGAAAAGGATTTTCATTGGCGTATTGTAGTAAGTCAGGCCCTAGACAGGTTTGGCTTGGCGTTTAGTTTTTCGCATTGGCACTTTGTCTTCATCACTGGACGAGGGGTTGAGCGGATGTGAGATGCGGTGGTCACAAAAAGCTCATCATTGCCATCGACGGCAACATCATCTGGCTCGTCGTTGTCATCATCGTACATTGCTATAAACATCAATTTAGCAGCGAAAATTGGTTTTCTGATAGCTACAAACACACGGGCACCAATACACACATGCACGGACACACCCACACACATAGCACACATAGCATAGAAAAACATAGCAAGAGAAAAATTGTTTTTCACGTTAAGTGACAAGCAACAAAGCCAAAGCAAACTAAAGCAACTTCTTCGGTTTTGCCTTGGCTAGTAAATTTCGTCATGTTGAGGCATTCATGTGGAAAATAATATTCAAAAAGTAAGATACATAGCACATAAATATGTATATTTATATTTATATTTATATTTATATGTGCAATTATGTTTCAGATATTTGAAACTTTAAGTATCCATTATTTGTGGCACTGTTTATGATTGCGGATGTTGGATTGATTTGCAAATGTGATGATTCCAAATAGCATCATCTACTTAATATATTATATTTTTGCTGAATGCTTATAAATAAAAACATAAAAGACATTTCATACATATTTTGTTAGAGAAGAGCTAAAAACGAGTTAGCAGGGCCCCCACGGCTCATAAATTTATCAGAAGCTATTCGAAGATACAGAAACAAGACATAAAAATCCAGAAGCAAGCAGTAAATAAAATGATGCGAAAACGGAACGGAAAATCTACCATCGATTGCTTAAGGAATACCGCTTGATTTGAGGATGTGCCAAAAAATGGTAATCTTTAAGACAGCAATGACAACTGAGTATTTAAACCTGACCTCTGTAGGTTGACAACTCTGATGACTCGATGGCAGCTAGTCTCTTATCCAAAGCCAGTCATCATATGATAAATAAAACTCTCAGATATACATACGTATATGCATAGATTAGTATCTAGACGGACACATTTCAAAAACAAGTCGTAATAGCGAACGCAAAGGGTGCAAATTATTTAAATTTATGCTTTCCGTATAAAACTAGGAATGTAGTAAAGTCCCAGATACAAGCACACACATACACATCCAAAATGTTATCGTATGTGTGTCAAGTGAAATTTGCTTCAGTTTAATGCAAACCCCTAGCAAATTGTCATTAGAGCCGGCACACATAAGCAAAAACACATAACACATATATACACATACACATATAAATACGGGCAGACTAAGCCGTAAACAGCAACGGCATTTGCCCGGCCATATTTATGACGTGAACGACAAGACAAAATGGACTTCCGGGCGGTAACGGGCAACGGGCTCGGCGGATTTTTTGCATTTTAATAGACTGACCCAAACGTTGTTAAAACCGCATGCAAAACGCGAAAAATACTATGGCAAGCGAGTCACATGGGTGTGTGTGCGAGTGTGTGTGATGGATGTGTGCGAGTGTGTGTGTGTGTGAGAGTTTGAGGCATTTGCAATGCAAATTTTTTTGTAAAAGCTTTAAAATGTATGCCGCTTTTATGGCACCGAGCGACCTGTAACCTGCGACCCGGTACCAGCGATCCAAGCACTGGGTCCATTCCAGGAAATTATATACTTACTAAATAGCAAAATAATTTTTGGCATTTGTGCTCCTCATTTTTACCTATTTCATTCGCAGCTGCATTAAATGCAAATTTATGCCTATTTGTGGCCAGAAACTGTAACGGAACTTGCCGTTCGCCATTTGGCTGGTGTTGTTATCGTTGTTGTTGTTGTTGTTGGTTGTTAAATTGCCATAAATTACAAGCAGCCAAGCAATCCGACTACCACTTCCAGCCAAGCACTTCTACTTCTACTTCCACTTCCTTCACATCCTCATCCTATGCGACTGCGACTTCGACTGACAGTAAACGGCGCTGACTGTTCGAATGTTTTATCAAAGGGGCAAGCGGCGTATTGCCAATGCCAATAACTATTCGAAAACTATCGACTCTTTCATTGTGCATTGGAGCATTGGATGCCACTCGCAAAGTGCAACTTGCAACTTGGAACTTATTGTTGTTATCGCGCTTTGTACTTGTTTGGCATTCTTTTTGCTGTGTCGCCTTGAGAATTTGGAGCGGCTGCCAAGTGCGAGACAGCAAAAAGAATGCCAAAACTTGGCTAACTACAATTTATGGCTATTTTTCTTACTGCAAGCTGCCAGTGTACAATGAAATGTCTGGAATACCAAGAAATGCGACAATTTGACCAATTGCTACCATTCACAAATAATTAGGAAGGGCATACAAACTATTGCCTACTTTTGGGCACTGGGCAATTAAACACTAATAGAAGCGAAACGTAACTTTAGTCGCGGCTACTCCATATAGTCATTATATACCTATTATAATCGAAAAGGATTTGAGTCTGAAAGACAATTTCAATAACACCTAGTAACAGGTACAATTAACACATCCGCGATTCCGTTCTTGACAGAATATTTTTGGGCTTATAAGGAACAACGGGCTTAAGAATATATTGAATTAAATAAATATTAAAATTAAATAATGTAAATAATATGAAATATTAAAAGTAAAGTAAAGAGAGTGCTTCCGTGCCGATACCAACACTTAGTTGCTATCCTTATTCAATTATAAATCATTTCGGTTGATTTTTTTGTTTCCACTAGTTGCAACTTTACTTAATAATGCTTGTACATAGTCAAGTGCGTGACAGTGTATTAAGAAATAGAGATATTCTGCTTTGCATAACTGTTGAAAGTTATATTGTGGATGACACGCTCAATAAAACGATTTATGTTGTGCTGCCAGCGATCCGTAAAGCTTGTGAACTTTGCCAACATTTGTTTTGTGTCCGTGTTTCTTGACCTTTTTGTAATATTTGTGCAGCACTTGCAGCTGGCTTTGACCTGATAGCTAAAAGCAGTTTATTTTTGGGTAACATTGTCTCAACTCCCCATTTGCGGTTCGTCTCGGGCGAACATAAATTTGGCAGTGGCAGACGACAGCAGCCGGTTACAAGATTTGGTCGGAAGTAAACGGTTGGGCCATAAATCGTTGGCCGCCATATAATAAAACCATAAGTGCAACATAGCTAAACATGACGTGCAACATGCAGATAGATTGCACAAAAACTGCCTTAAGATGGTACCCATAAAAAATTACAGCCAACAACGTATCGAAGCGGCACCAGGCGTCCTCACATGGCTCAAGGCCCAGCTTCAAGGGGGTTTGGCTAATGCAAATCACGTCGCCAGGAGCAGCGCAAATGTTGCGGAAATTGCTTGTGTCAGTCAGATGGGCTGTCAGCATCTTCCAGCTTGTGTGGACTCACTTTTTGTGGATTTCATATGCATATTTTATTATTTATTTGAGCTCCTTTTATAGCATAATTAACAAGATATTTCAGCAAATATGAATAATTAAATTGCTGCCGGCAGCTAGTGACATGAATGCACTCAAGTTTAAATAACCTTCAAGTGCTAATTTATTTATTAAATACAACAATTAATTTAAATTATGAATTTAATTGACATCACTTGTTATATGTAAAATACCATTTACTTTATATTTGATCAGCTGGGATACGTTTCGAGTACTGTTTGCCCTTGCCTTAAGCAACCATATGTTTTTTGCTGTTGTAATCATTTATTGAAAAATAATAATTTGAATTAGTGACTCAATCATTACGCACAGCATATGTATTCAAATTTGTTAATCGATATGATGAGTAACTATTTCTAAGAATAATCTCTGAAATATTTACCATTTTGAATTTACTTTTGACTACGATAGCGAAGAATACATTTAAAATAGAACCAATGAATTCCAGAGAATATTCCGCAATATTTAACATTTTCATTTTGTTTTATTATCGCTAATATCGATCGATTTTTATTAAATCAGTAAGATCGCTTGCTTTGTAGATTACAGCATAACAATCGTGTTATGCAAATGATTGGTAAACTTATTTGCATAGTCATCATTGACCAAATCGAGCAACGAGTCGTATAAGTAATTATACGGTATGCGAGTTATTTTTACGGCAGTCAGCCAACCGCAAAGCGAATGTTGCCATCAGACATCAGCGTTCGATTTGTGGCATTTGTGACAATATGCGGCAGCGGATATAGCTATAACCATGCAATCACCACCGCAATACCGGTCGTCCTTCTCTCCATCTCCATCTCCCTCTCCCTCTCCCAGACAAAAATCGAACAGTGACGTTGACGACAGGCGCAATTTTCAGTCTGCAATTATAATTACGTAAGGCTGTGTGTGTGTGGTCCATGATGTGTGAGTTAATTGCTATGTTCACAGATGCCACACGGCATGAATCCTTAGCGTTCGCGTTTCCATCACGACCATGTCAAATTATGTATGTAAAATTGGCCACGGCAAGCCGAAGTGCATTTACAGCACCCAATCAACTTATCGCCAGCTTGGACTTAATCAAATTTGGACTCGCACCAATTGACAGCCAAGCTAAAATGGATGGATGGGAAAAGCTTGCCGCTGCATACTTTGGGGCACGCTTCATTTAACTGAAAACTGGCTGGCAGTTAAGTGGAACGCAGCAGTATACAGTCAGCAAGGAGTCAACGTGTTGACACACTTATTTAGCAGCTGACCCGCACTCGTCAGTCGCCTGGGCAACCCGCTTGGCTCTATGGCACTCCGGTGCACTTCAGCATGCCACTTATTTTATTTTATTTAATTTTTTTTTTTTTTTTTTGGTACGTTGCTCATTGCTTTGGCTTGTTGCACGCTTCATGCGGGAGCTGGCACGCAGCGCATAAATCAATGGCAACGATCTTTACGTGCTTTGGCCGTTACTCCAGCAACCGTGACTCGCTGTTGGTCTGTCGGTTTGTCCGACTGCCCACGCCTCACAATCTTTATTGCACATTGTGGCTTCCGCTCGGCAGCGGATGTTTGTGTATGTGTGTGTGTATGGTTGTGTGTGTGTGTGTTCGCTGCATTTAAGTTAAAAATGTGGCATTAAAATGCTTTTCACTTTCAATTTACCCTCGCACTTGCGTAATAAGTATTTTCATTAAGTGTTTTCATTTTAGACATTTTAGCCACGTTCTACTTTCCATCCGACCACTGTGGTCACAATGGCCAAGAGTGCCAGCAGCCAAGCGGCTGCTTTAAATTATGAATGAAAGGTTAAGTGGCTCAACATCGCTTAATGTCTGTTCTAATTACACATACACATGCACACACACCCATACATATATTGAGTAAGCAATAATGTTAATTAATAACCAATTATTTACGAGAACATTCACACTGATGAGGTGTTTGGCAGACGGAGCACTAATTGGCCGCATGAGAAGATTAAGGAAAACAATAATAGAAAACAATCGCAAATTGCAATCAATTAACTGTAGTTGCCTGTCAAATTCCATATCTATAATCAATTAAATATGTACATTCAAGGGTGCTTAATTACTAGCTTTCCTGTGGGCAGGCATTAAGTTGCTTTACTTTCTAAAGCAAGTTAATACTAGTCATATCTTGCTGACAAAGATATTATGTTCTACTCCCTAAGAGTAGAAAATATGCTCAAGATTTCCTTTTTCAAACCCCACAGCTGATGGACGGGCGTTGTGAATCTCTTCCTGAAGATGAATACCGATAGGATTCCAAATATATCGGAGTATAAAATTAAAAAAAAAACTCTTGACCTGGAGCAAGGGAAGGGTATATTTAGATAATTAAAAGCGGTCACCAAACAATACACAATCCTTTTTACTCAAAGCGTTTTACACACATGTATAAATTAGTTTTGTTTTATCATTGTGCACAAAACAAATTAAGGATATTCCAGTAGTAAAGCTTAGAAAAATGCATTTATTTCGACAAGGCGGACGTCCAAAACCATATCATCAACAAAATGTCGCAGGGAGAACATAATAACAAATGCATTTACCAGTTCAAATTTAGAACTCAAAAAATGTTTGTAAAATAAAATGATTCTCAATCCAATGTGTGAATACCCTAACTCTTGTATCTAGCATATGCTAGTGGTAATTACGAAGCAATTTACTTAACTTTGTAATATTAATTAAGTGCTGACAAGGCGCTCGATATCAATTTGTATATAGTAATTATTTAAAGCAAAAATCACTTTCTTTGCTTCTTCTAGTTTTTGATTATATTCATTATTGTTGGGTGAGCCTCTGATTAACTGTTTTTTTTCGGTTAAACATTTCTATTTCTATTCCCATGTGTATACAATTTAAATATATTGTAATACTAAATATTTAATAACTTTGAGTGTAACATACTCTGACATTATCGAAAATACATTTTTTAGCTTGCAGCGCAATTAATACAATAATATGCCAATACAATTAATCTACTTATATTTTTAGATCTGTAAATTAAAGCTGGTAAGTAATACCCAAGTACTTATTGTATTATTTTGTACATACTTTTCAAATGGTGTCCACATACATCAAAAATAAAATCAATAAGCATTTTCAGAACAATGAGCACTCTGCCGTCAATGCACAGCAATTATGTGAAGCACTTTTGCGAGCATGCTTGAGTGGGAGTACATTTTTAATAACTGAAGTGGTATACTCTCTGCAAGTGTATTACAAAATGAAGCGTATATATGTGCAGATGGTAGCTGATTTCGTGTCTAGCAACCGACAGAACAGAAACACGTGTTTGGTTGACGTTGACGCAGTGCTGCAACTTCAGGCCCTTAGAAACACCCAGACACCCTCTCAAAACTCCCCCGTTGAAATACTGCAAATGCGCTTGTCACTGCTGATCCCTTTAGCTGTTGAATTGCAAATTGTTTGTGTATGGTGTCAGGCATTTTGTTTTCTCTATATATATAATTTTTTTGCTTGTAACTGTTTTTCACTTTATACTCTCTGACAAAATGTCCACCCATCTGTCACTGCAGCTTCCAATTTTTTTACAGTATAAATTTGTATAAGGCTTTTTTTAGTTGATGTTTGCCTTGCTTTACAAATATGTACAACAATTTGCAACCCACTACAATTGGTATAACTTCATTGCTGATGAAAATCATTACATGACAAATGGCGTTTAAAGTAGCTCGCTTGTTCAAGAGGTAGATAGAAATAGAAAGAAACAGCGAGATAGATTTACAGAATGAGCAAGTAAGATGGGGATTTATTTAATCGATCGGCAATGTAATTAAACTTTTTTTCTTCCTATTTTGTTAGATTGGTTTCTGTTTTCGCTTTTACACATCAGTTGTACAACATCTGCATTTACATTTGCGCATTGCCTGCAGCGCGTTGTAATTAATTAAAATTGTATGTAATGCTAAACTTTGCTGGAAATTTCAGCCAGTAGAGCAGTACAATGGGAATGAGAGACCTCAAATATGTGATTCGTATTATTTGTAAATGTATTTGCATTTTCAGTATTTTCTATGACAGGCGGCAAATAATTATATGCAGAGCATATTAATTTATTGGCACGTTTATCTATTGCAGCTGCTGCCACTATTTGCAGCTAGCTGCTTCATTATGAAAGCACAAATCTGAATAAATATTAGCAAAACACATATGTGTGTATATCTGTGCGTGTGAAAATTACGGAGTTCAAGTAAAAACTATTGCAAATTCGCGATAAGCCATTTTGGTTTTGACAGCTGCACTCAAAACTCATTTCCCATTTTTTGTTTAATTGTCCAGCGCATATCAATTATGGTCGGGCAAATGAAAACCTAAAAATGCACGATGGCATTAGTTAAATCTAATAATGAATTCTGTTATACAATTATCTACTGCTCGTATTTGCCTAATGGCTAGTAAATGTTGAACAACGTGCGAATGTGTTAGGCTGTATACAAAATGAATTCTTCTCTAACTCAGTTACCACTTATCTCACGTGACTCTCATCTCCTGGTAAAAATAGCTACATTAAAATTAATGCACCGAAAAGTAGACTATTAAAAATGCAAAGTCAACTCTATTAATGCACACGGGCACAGAGCTTTACCGTTATCGCTTATGTGAGTTGTTTCTTTAAACAGCAGAAGCTCAAAATGAGCAGAGACGTGGATAAAATGTGATTATTTGTTGCTTAATTCTTGTTATATGAAGTCAAGCTAGATGCAAATATATATATTTAACAATATTAACAGTGTGTGTCTGACGTATTTATACTCTCTTTTTTCGTTAGTCAAACTTTTGCTTAGTCGAATTTTATTTTGATATATCGTCAACTATCTTTCGCTAAAAAGCATTTTGTTGACTTTTTGGAAATTCAACTTTAAAGTCACGGGCAATTTTGATTCTATCAGAACCCCTCCGTGCTCTGTTCAACGTTGACGACGCCAATGGCAGTGACAATTACCAATACACAGACAAAAACACACACACACACACATAGACATAGACATACAGTCAAACGGATGCACAAACTAACACATTAGACGTCGTTTCCTTTGCCAAAGGAGCGGCATAAAAGTTGCTTGACTTCATTTTGGGTCGTCGACGTTGCCGACGACAACATCAACAACAAACGAGCCAAAAGAAACACACAGACAAGCAAACAAATAAACTGACAGACACTCGTTTCCGTTTTCAAACAAAACAGACGCCATATTTAAAATTCCAAACGGCGCACACCAGCAACAACAACAACAACAAAATCAGTAAGCAAATGAAATAACATAGAACTGCCGTTTACAAATATAGAAGAAAAAAAAACTTTTCACGCTACCACGATTTTGTTTTTCTCTTGCTACGTACAGTATTCAATTTGTGGGTCGAGCTTTGATTTTTGAAACTGGGCGACAGGTTCATTGAACGGCTGCAGCATTTGGCTAATATGCGCGCCAAAGTTGCGTCTCGCATGCCAGCTAATTGCTGAATTATGCCCAAGCGGAACAACAACAGCAACAAAACAAAAAAAAAAAACAAAAACAGAAAAGAAAATAAGCAAAGCATGCTTCACGGTGCGCAACAATGAAAACACAAAAGTTTTGAACAGCACACAAATCCGCCCGTAGCGATTGCTGTTGATGGAGGCATTCAAATGCTGCCGCCCACACAGATCTGAATCAACATTCGGCATGAGCAGTTGGCATTTTAAAATTCGCCATTCGCCATTCGCCATTCACCATTTGCCATTTGCCATTTTCAGTTAATTTATAACGAGTACTAGTGAAAACTGCTGACTGGCCGCCCGTGATTTCCGTGATTCGGAAATTAAAGATTTATTTGAGATTTTCATGATGAGATATATATGTTTGTATTTACGAGTAGTGGGCAGTTCGGTAGTGTAGTCTGTGAAATGGGCGTGCTCACAATTTACACAATGAACACGTAGTCAAATAAAAATGCCTCCGGTGTTTGTTTAGCATCACCGTTTAAGTTGTACATTAAAATGATTTATATGCACAAAATCGTGGCATAGGCGAGAACGTACAAGTTCTGCACTCATTTCATGAAATATGCATTTGGTCTGACGGCATTTTTCCATCGATAATACAAAAAGTTTGTTCAACTGCAGACTATAAACACCCTGTCTCAAATTCTATAACCAATTCTGAATACAACTAATAATATGGTTAGGCACCATTAAAATAGTATGCACATTGCATGATTCAGATTTCTATCCTAGAAATTGAGTAGCTGAATTCTATTAACATTGCCTAAACCAAAAGAGCGCTTGAGTATCATACAAACTGGTTAAAAAAAAACAAATCACAATTTTAGAAAAAACAAAAAACAATTGTATAATTTTTAACATATTTTAAGTTCAATTAAAGTGATTGTATGTTTACATGTTCCCATCGCCTAAGTATAGTGAATATGGCTTGGAAGTTATGTTATATAGCAGTGTGAGGGCATTTAAAAAATCTATAAAATAAATTGACCGACAGGACGAGAGCCACATATGCCAATAAAATATTTTATCAGACGTACGTGTTGCTATTAGACGTTAAAGCATCGACACCATATCCGACTCACCTCCCCACTAACCAGTGCGTCACGCACGCATATCAAATGACGCCGTTGGAGTGTTGAAAGCTGTGACGAGACGAAAGTCAAGGGAGTTTGGGAGATGGGGACGGGGCCTGAGGTAGCTAACCCTTTTTTATGGCTGGTCAGGGGAGGATCTGGTCTCTGATTATGCGTCGTGTGGCCATAAATTTATATTGAAAGACGTGCGCTGTTAATCAAATTGAAGTGTTTGATTAAATTTAAAAAAAAAGCTCAGAAAAGGAAATTAATTTGTGAACTGTGTTGTATACACAATATTCAATTAACTTATGCGTGCGGATATTAAGCTAGTATACTTATACGTTTGTCGTAAAAGACATGCCCAAACCTACAAAACTTCAGAAACGTGTCGCAAACTGCGTGGTTATTTAAAAACACGGCTTGCTCAAGTGTTGCACACTTTAAAGCGCCAAAAACGGCCAACTGAAGTTAAATAACAATTTCACTGCTCATTAACCCTAATTTGTATGTAAATTTTAGGGAGCCTTCTAGCTGGCGCCCCTTTTCTCTGGCGGTAAAGCCGCCGTGCGTCCCTCAAAATTTTAAAGGATTTCAGCGACCGTTTTGTTTTAGTATGTTTAACTAATGCAAACGGCAGCCAACGGTCGTGTGGCAAGAGCTCTGCGTCTTGTCTTGAAGCGAAACAAGTCAAGAATGCCCAATAGCATCGTACATCGTGCATCGTGCTAACCTAGCTTAGGATTAATTCCCCAGATTATAGGGATACCATAGTTTAAATTTAACTTTTCCCACATGCTACTAACTTTTGATTACAGGATGCCATTCATTTCATAACTAGTCTTACGTAAACACAAGTCGCATATTTTGTCTATTTCAGAGTAGACAAGGAAGAAGGAAGCAGGAAGGAAGGTAACAGGTGGATGGAGATATATACCTGAGGCCTAGTAAAATATGCTTGCATATGTGATTGATTTATTCATTCCATTCGTTATTTTATAAAAGAAGTTTGAATTGGACTATCCATCGATTAGCTTAGTAGATTTTGCCGCAAATTGTGTTTTTTATGCACGTTATGTATTTTATTGCGTCGTGTTACATTCTTTTCGCACCATCTCTCCATTAATTCATCAGCCGGCAAATAAATAAATGGCTTTACAACAAAATGGACTTTCAGCAGTCATTATTGGGCGGTTATTGCTGTTGAGAGTGCCAGAGTATAAAACAAAAATGAGTATTAAGCTGAACAATAGCCACCAACAGGCAACAGACATACAGTGAGAGAGAGCGAGAGATGGCGAAGGACGAGATACAAACAAGAAATGGCAACGCTTTCAGGCGTCCATGCAAATTCAATAAATTAAGGCAACGACCATTAATTATATTTTTAATTACAATGCACACACACAGACACACACATGGGCAACTGGTGCTTTTACTCAGGCTTGGCCAGAGAGAATGTTGTACCCATTCAGTAGGCAAATTGTCGCTGTTTATCGCATGCACCAACAGCGCGACAACAACGCATACAATAACAACAACATTAACAACAACCAACTGATTGTCCAAGTTACCATCCGAATGACTGCCAACAAGGCCATTGTTGCCAGTGGAAACCGCTTGGATGACGCCATGCAACCAAACAATATGAACAAAACAAATAAGAATGCTCTGGTCGTGTGATCTCGTCTCAGGAGGTACCCTGTAGCCAGCAGTGTATGGGGTATGTTTCAAGAACATATTAAGTCGACGTATTGAAGAGTTAGGGACGCTTCAAACTGAAATCGATTCAAGCTAACTGACTCAATACAGAACTCATTAATACTTGCAAGTGCAGAGACTTCTTTCACCGCCTATTTCGAAAATGTAAGCAAAATTATAATACCCTATTGATCAATATTTGTTTGATGAGTACAGAGTTAAAAATAGTAAAACATAATTAAGAAAAATCTGTAAAAACTTCAAAAAGTTACTTCGACTTCAGTTGGACCAAGGGCTGATGCTGCTCTTACTTCTGCTTCAGCTGCTGCTGCTGTAACTGACAGATGCATTCTGACTGTTGGTAGCCCATTAGCTGCACGTAAACAATGGCCAAGGCTGTTGACAATGGCGGCATGCCATTAAGGCTGAAATAAGCTGCCGACTGCTGACGTGTTAACTGCCAGCGAGCCAACTTTTTAATTAGTTTAAATTCACAAGTTGATTTCCATTCCATAAGCCATAAGGAGGCTGAAACGCAGTCTTTGCGTCAATCGAATTTTCGGATTTGGTTTATATCTATAAGCTCAATGGCAAGTTTCCTGGCATCATTTTCCTCTTGATGTTCCTCTTGATTCTTTGATTTATTCGATAATATGCAATCACACTCATAACTAATCTCAAAATTATCGTTTCATTACTTTTGCCGTCAAGATTTATTTTCACTACTTTTTAGCTTTCTGCCGTTTGCCGCGCTTCGGTTTTTTCTTGAAAGGTCCCAGACCACGTCGCACCATTGTGCCACGCCACCAGGCCTGCAATTTGATGGCACACTCCATGCGATGCACCTCGAGATCTTGAAGTCGTTGCTCCTCCTCCTTCTTGGCGCGATATTCCCGCACGAATTCCACATGCTGGGCATTCACCACGCGATGATGCGCCAGTGATTTCGTCTGCTCTAGAATGCGCAGTTCCCAAGCCTCAGTTTCACGATCGACGCGACGCAGCTCGCTGGCATAACGCTTCTGCCAGTCGGCGATGCGCTCCTGCAGATCGGTCAGTTCGCGATGGCGAAAGGCACCCAGCTCGTGGCTGACACGCTTCTCTCGCGCCAGCCGCTGTTTGTAGTCTAGGATGTCTCGTAAGTAGGCCCGCTCTGCATTCTCGCCCCAGATCTGTGCCTGCGAGATGCGTGATGCCTCCCAACGCTCCACCAAACTATACTCCAGATCGTTGACGCGCGAGACACACTTCAAGTTGTATTTGGCATCCGCTATGCGCTCCTCCGTCTCATGCAGCTTGGCTGCACCGTCGATTTTCAGCTGCTCCAGCTGCGCTTCCAGTTGTTGTAACTCATCCTTGGACTGCTGAAGCTGCTGAACAGCGACTGACTCCTCGCTGTTATTGCCACTCAGCGCGGAAATAGCCAGATCCAGGCGACTTGGAATTTCTCTTTCCAGCTCCACGCCACTCATGAATAGCTGCTCGTTGGCTGCATGAAAGAACCCGCGCAGTGCATCTAAGTCCCTTTCGTATTTCAGCGCATTTAGAACACATTCATCCAGCTTGTCCGTATCCTGATCTGTGTCGCCGAGCAACGACTGTAGTCGTGGCAGCCTTTTACCCGTTAGCAGCACTCGCTGCGGCATCGCCTGCTGCCCAATCGAGGAGCTGCGAAGCCGACGCAGCGAGGCTGGTAAACGTGGCGGCGGCTTTTGCATGCTTAGGCGCTGAGAGCGCTGCTGCAGAACGAGCCTATCGATGGTTGTTTTGTAGGTGACAGCCAGCATTAAGCGCTGCCATTCCGCCTGCTCTTCCGCATTTAATCCTGCATCGGGGGACACTTCCATTGCAACTGGCTATGGCAAGGCAAATATAGTTGCAATCTCAACTAGACTACGCCATCGATATGAAATGTTTGACGTTGGCAAGGCAACTGTGCGCCTTCTACCACACTTTGTCTCTTTGGCTGTTTGGCCTAGCGCCAGTAAGTATGCCACACATTAGTTGTCCGGGACCTTCTTCCCTTAAGCTTACGTGCGAGAATGCCGTATTCGTAGAGTACGATAGGAGGAGAAGTCACTGAATTTATTTGCCAGCTTTTACTCCGTATCCTCTTACGGCTTCTCCTTTTGGGTTCATTCACTTCTTGGGACTAGCCATGTAAGCCTGTGTTTGTACAGTCTCTCGCTGTATCTCTCGTATTCTTCTTATCCATTTCGCACTCTGGCTGCTTGCCTATATATACATATATATATATATATGTGTGTGTGTGTATGCTTAACTCAATAAATGCTGCGCTGATTGCATGTTAAATTATTGGCACCCAACATGCCAGACCAGCATTACAATTAAATTATCGCATTAACCACAAAAACCAACGCATCGCTGCGTGATGTTGGACGGCAATTTTTAACAGCATTCTCACAGCGAGAATGGGGGAAAAATAAAAAAAGAAAGAAAAGTATTCTTGCAACTGCTCACCAAAAAAAAACCCCGAATTTTTAAAGAGCCTTCGCTTTTAGTGATATGGTTAATTTTAGTATGTCAGCTGATATTAGTACTTTACATGCATACAGAACATACTGTAAGTGTTTGCAAATGTATAATACAGTCCATAATATAATAGATTATATAAAGTTAAGCCGTGTTCGCCTGAAACTATAGTTAGATGATAGTAAGACTTTTAAGTATATCACACGATTTAAACGCTTACTAATCCTAATTCCAATAAACTTTTAAATTAATGTATTGAATATCTTACATTTTTCTATCATTATATTGTAAATGAGAGCATTTAATTGATAATGTCATTCATAAAAATGGACTTTCCTCCTCCTATACCTATGACGCCTGGCTGATAGACAGGAAATTAATAAAATTACAAAAGCTTATATTTAAATCCATGAGAAATGTAATATTTGTATATTGCATTATGAGCAAAACTAAATTATATATAAGCACCGTTCAACAAAAAAGATTCATATAAATTATGGCAAAGTTAAAGATTTCAATTGCAAACTAAAGCTACAATTTCTAGATGAAAAAAATTTCCGAGCAACAAGTGTAAGATAATTAACATTTTACAGCATATTCGCAAAAGGCAATGTTTTCAATTTGGTCGGCATTCTTAGTGCGACTAAATCATGTAACCGACGCCAACGTCGAAAATTCAAATGAATTTTTAATGGTTTGCCCCAATGTGCCACAATTGGTATACATGGTTCACACAGTTCAGTGGCATTATAAAAGCACCCGCGAATGGTCAGTTCAATGGCTGAGGCTATGAATGGAGCGCTATGAGAAATTGCTCAACGTACGTTCTCATATATATTAATTTAATGTTCGCCACTGTCTCGCGCACACACACACACAGTCAGACACAGAACCATATACTTGAGGGACTGCATGTGGCGTCTTTCGCACTTGGCGAGTGGCTTCGCTGTCAGCGGCCATTATTTTTAATAGACTGCAAAGAAAAAGTTTTCAGTTTTCTACTTCATTGACTGCAAATCGGCAAAAGGCACAGAGAAGTCGCCGCTTCTTCTGAAATTAAATGCGCCAAAATGTATGCTGTGCAGCGACTGATAAGCAGCATACACACACACATACACATACATATATACACTTACATAGTCCCACAAATTCTGGCATTTGCAGCAAAAAGCCATACACATAAATTCATTTTGGCCAAATTTTCCATTTTTCCTTTGAAATCGCACACAACTTTCCATGCAAATTTTCAACGAGCAGCAGCAGCAATTTCTGATATATTCAAGCGAAAACTCGAAACGCATTGGAGCCAGTTGGCGTTGACGCCATGATTATTATTATTCAGTGAGCTTATACAAAACCACTGGCAGCAACTGCTGCTGGTCAAATAATATAAATAAATATTGTGCGATATGCAATATTCGATTTCTATTATTATAACCGAACGACATAACCGTCAAAAATCAATCTGCCATTTGTTCTCCACACTCGTCACTCTATATTGTCAATATATATTGTCAGTTTATGTCGATTGCATGTCAGCTGCAATTTTTGCGTCATCAGACATGTGGCTTAGGTGTAGCAGCGGTGTTGGCTGAATGATGTGTGCAAAAGTGCCGCTTCAGTTACTTCTGTTGGTTGGCAACAGCTTGATTCGAGGGGGGTCAACTAATCAATAGTAGTTTAAGGATTGCATTGGTGCAGCATAACCAAAAAATAGCCTGTACAAGCTGTTAAGGACACTAGGGTATAAAAGACTTTGCCTCTTCACGTTGTATTCAAACACGACTTAATCGAAATTTAATGGGTATATGTTTTGACATCAACATCCATTATCATTATTTATAGCTTATAGTTTACATCTTACATGTACCTTACATCTTTACCAGTGATATCAGCTTAAAATATCTTTAAGTTGTTAATATTATTACTATTATTATTATTGTTATTATTATTATTATGATTATCATTGTTGCAGTAGAGACAGGTTACTACGACCTCCTTGATCAAGCCGAATTTTGTGCAGAAGGTCACTGATTTGAATTCATGTTTTAGTTCGTCATCTTCAAGACAGAGTCTGCACGCAGCATACTCCACAATATTATAATATTATAATAATATTACTATCAGAAACGAGTTTTTACTCATGTTCAGATAGTCAATTGTAGATTTCATGCCGTAGCTGCTTAGTACTTTCTTGGTATGTGTGGCTGCGTGGGAAACTTGCCGGTAATTCCCACTTTCTTACTGCGATTTGTATATGATGGACATGTTCTGGTCATATTTCTAGTTATTCCTAAGTAAATATATAATATATAAATTAAAGTCTAGTGGGTAAATATTCTATTTTTTGTCTTTATAAAAAAATAATATATCGCCCAATACAAAATGGTCGAATTTGAATATGTAAAACGTTAAATTGGCAACGATTTTATACTTGTTTATAGATAAGTACTATCCCTAAAAGCCATTATCTGCAAATTACGCTCATGCCAGAGACACACATGCAGATACAGACAAAAATACTCACTCACACACACCACTCTGCATATTTGTACATAACCAGCTGCACTTATGTGTGTAGCCTGCTTTAGTTTGGCCAGTGTAAATAACCAAAAATTTTATATCGCGAACCGCAACCACGACACCGTGACGACAACGGCATATGCCAAGCGAGAAACCCAGGCCAAGCCACGCTGCAGACGGGGTAGGTGCAGCCTGAGCATTGGGGTAGGCAGAGCTGTGTCCGGGTTCTGTGTCCGCCGGCCGACGTTGTCGGACTCGCTCTGGCTATGGCTCTGGCATGGCACTGGCCGTGATGGTGATGGTGACTGTGTGAATATGTCAGTGCGTTGTTGTCTGCGGCCGGCGAGTGATAGACGCTACCATTAATTCACATTCAGGTGACGCACGCTTGGCTGCGCAACTCTCTGGTCCCTCGTATAAAAAGTAGATGTGTGAGAACAACATGTGTTTTCATCCACCTCAAATTTGTGAGTGTGGCACACGAACTGGCGGACAGAGAAGCTGCGGTCACTGGTGCAGGCAAAACTCGTGAAATGCATGACAAATGCTTTGACTAGTGCCAAAACGATTCTCAGTTCGTTTCTGCTAAAATATAAAAAAAGGAATCCTGACCTACTTGCTGGCTGTGTGTAATTACTAAGTGCCTGGACACAAGTGGCATGCATAGCTAAAATCGAAAGTTGGCCTGCACTTCTCTCAATGCTTTCCACTATTTAAATTCCCCAAAAGGGCCAAATTAAAATCAATAAGGGCAGGTCCACAGTCATGTGCCACAGGCCAATGCCAAGCAACCACCACCAAAAAAAAAAACAAAAGAAAAACACACATTCACCCAAACATACAGCTAAGAATTGAGGTAGTCATGACAACGCGACTCAATAAACAAATACCAAGTATACTTTATGCGGCTATTGAAATAAGGTTGCTTTAAAAATAACTCTCAATGGCGCATTTATTGTATTTGGTGCTCTGCTCGTCGCGTTGCCACACAAACTGTGTCATCAACAGTCGATTGCAGTTCACCAGTGGCAGCTGAACAACCAGAACGAGAACTAGGAGAGCGACTGTCAAAGGAATTGAGTCTGCATTCCTTCGAGATGTTTCCACAGGCTGAGCTCGAGAACTACAAGTTGCAGGTGGAGTTGCTTCAGGAGAAACTGCGACGCAGGTCGGTGGCACACCTTTATAAATAGCTTCAAATTAATATTTAAGAAACTGTGTACAGTGGTTGAATAAGAAAATCCTAATACAAAATATCACTGACTGATCATAGTTCAAGTTGTTAAGTTTGATAAATATATCAGTAAAACAAACACAAACATTTCACAATTACTCATCATGTAAGAAATTTGGAAAAAAAAAACACCTATTCATAACGACTTTAATTCAAGCTCTCACGACCCTTTCAAGACTGAATCACCTGAATTAATAAATAATGGAATCCGTTTTTTTTTTTAATTTAGAGTACAAAAGTTTATACGGTGTTCAAGGGCTTAGCTCCATACTGTAGAAAAGTGTAAAGTAGACAAGAATCTTCGAGTCAAATTTAGCAATTATTTTTAACAGATATTATTTAAAATTATTATCAAGAGTGACTGAATGTATGTATTTTTGAAGAAAGGAAATAATTAGCTTTGCGAAAGTTTCATTTCATTTCATTACTTTCGCCTTAATTGCCATTAAAAATCTACAGCGAGGACAATCGCCATCAACTGGAGCACAAGTTGGACAAAGTATTACAAAAGCGCAGCGAGCTGTAAGTAAATATTATACATATATATATTGCCTGTATAAATACTGTAGGAAATATGGTCCATTATAACTCCCGCTGCGCGTTTACTTTAGCGAGAAGTCCGTGCGGCATAAAACCCGTCAGGCATACCACGATTTTTTGGAGGAGCAGGCACAGCGCAATGAGCGAAACAAAAGGCTCGTCCATATGCTGGAGCGTATTGATGAGCAGACGGCAGCCATGTCCCAGCGGAGTGAGCGACTCAAAATGATGAAGGTAATGTTATATATTTATATACCTATACAGGAATATCTTGATTAGGGATCGCCTATCAAAGACACTTCAGAAATAAATTTATATATGATTGTATACTGTTTGTACATATTTATCAAACAATAAACTTGAATTGAGGTATTCCTGTACATAGAACTAAGCTTCAAATCAACCAGTTCCTCTCGACGGTATTACATGTTCCTTTCCATATGTAGCTGCAATATCAAATGTACTTTGCAAAATTGGTTCAAAATCAAACACTGCGCTGCATACATCAGACAACAAATGCTGGAGGCACGCAAACAACGCTACCATATCAAGTGTTAATACAGCCGCAAGCAACGTTGCTATCAAATCCGACAAATACCGCAGGATCAGCAGCTCCGGCACCAAATCAACCTCTAAATTTAAATCCAAATCAAAATCAGCCTTTGCTGTATCCCATGCCAGCGACTGCAACTCCACAGCAATGGGCATTTGCCACTCCCACGCCAGCTGGTATGCTGTTAGCTTCACAGATAACACCACAGCAAGCGTATATGCCCTACCCGGATCTATATGGAGGAGCTGGACAGTCGATTGGCAACTCCAATCTGTTCGATCTGCGTGCAACATTGCGCGCCCTGGACAATGAAAATGCTGATTTGCCAGAACGCATGTCTCGCTTTGATAAAGCTGCCTTGCCAGCAGGTGATACCGAGAAAGTCAATTCTGACAGGACAATAGCAACACCAACCACATCAATGACAACAACACCAGCAACAACGACCACAACGGGAATTCCTTGCTCAACGCAAGACAGAAATGCAAGGGAGCTGAGCAGCACTTCCCCAACAACGCTGGCAACGTCTTCATCGTTGACATTTGATAAATTGCCAAATACGGCAACGATGACTGAGCTGCCGACTGCAGCTGTCGCTGTGGCTGGCTCTCTTCCTGCAGGTGGCAACGAGTTGCGTAGGGGAAGTCAGCAGGCAGCAGGCGTGGAGCTGGATGACTGGATGCCAAATTTACGCGTGACTAAAAACGAGCATGAAAAATCGCCAAGTGTTGCTGGCCATAATGAGCCCGGATGGCAGCCACAGCTGCAACAGCAGCAACAACAACAAAGGCAACCCAATTTCGAAGCATACTTTGGCGACCTAAAAATCGATGAGCCCTGGCAGAGAGTAACAACAACAACAACCATAAAGCAACGACCTGGCGACCAGTTTGAGGACAAAATGGAGGTAAACGTGCGTGCGGGCGAAATGAAAAGTGTTGGAGGAGGCAACATCCTCGTTGGTGGCATCAGCAACAGCGATTTGCTCGACGAAGTCAAAGCCAGCCGAGCT
Source organism: Drosophila basisetae (assembly GCA_035041595.1). Lineage (NCBI taxonomy): Eukaryota > Metazoa > Arthropoda > Insecta > Diptera > Drosophilidae > Drosophila > Drosophila basisetae. Next base: position 8,794,767 of record JAWNLB010000147.1, on the reverse strand, counting down.
GCTCTACAGAAGGCAGCGGCTGCTGTTGATGAGCAGTTAGCTAGAGGTAATCAATTGTCGCCACCGGCAACCATCAATGAGCCATACTCTAAGCCAACAGTGTCGATTGAGAATATTGAAAATGCCATTTACGGCGAACGTTTGACGGTAGCACCAACAACGGCAATCTCAGCCAGAACAGCAGCAACAGCAGCAGTAACAGAGGTGGCAGCAACAGCATCAACGCAAGGATTATTTGAAAATGTGGCGAACAACGCATTGCACCCGCAGCAGCAGCATCAAAGTGAGCAGCAGCAAAATGAGTTGGAGCCGTTGCAGTTACAACAGTTGCCGGAAGAGCAGCAGCAACTTACTACACATGATGCATCCCAGATCGATTATGGGCCATATGATGCCAACAGTAGTTATGTGGACCAGAACGATCCCAGCTATGCCAGTATTGAGTCCAGGCAGCAACAGCAGCAACAGTTGCCGCAGCAGGCAAGCGTTGCTGGCGAGCCGCTTTACAGTGAAATCGGAAATCCCCAAGACGATTATCAGCAATATGCAACGGATGCAAATGTAGCAGCTGCACCAGTAGTTGAAGCCAATGTTGATTCAGAGGCAGCAGTCCAACAGCAGCAAGAGTACTCGAATATGGATTACAACAACTATGATGCAGCACAATATGCAGCTGCCGGTGGCTATGATCCCAATGCCTATCCGGGCTACATATACGATGAGACCACTGGCCAGTATATTGCCGATCCCAATGCAGCACAGTATGCGCCGGATGGCAGCTACGCGGGTCAGGACTATGATGCTGGTGTAACGAATTATGACTACTATGGCGAACAGCAGGAGCAGCCGCAACAGCAGGCGGAACATGAGCAACAGCAGCAACAACAGGAACAACAGGAAGCGGCAGCCTATTCAATGGCTGACAACAACAACAGCGGCCTATCAACTGAGCTGCCACAGGAAGTGGAGCAGGGCATGCCTCCAGCCGATGTCATTCCCCCACCGGTTCCGGCAGCCAAAGCAGCTCCTGTCAAACCCACATCGATACTAGCGTCGACAGACAAACAAGCGACGCCTAATGATGCGCATCAGCAGCAGCAGCAGCAAAAGAAGAAGAAGCGCGTTAATTTCGTTGACAGCAGCGAAACGGATGATAGCTCAAGCGCGAAACCAGCCCAGGAGCCACCCCCAGCACCACCCACCGCTGTGCCTCCCACGGGAGCCGCCATAGCCGCTTCTGGCGCCGGCGCCGGCAGCGAGAGCGATTTCGATTTTTCAACGGGCAGCGAGGCGAAGAATTAGAACAAGAGCAAAACACTTCAGCTCTAATCTGCTGCCATTTGGGTAAACCAATGTGCGACCAGCGACGAATGGATACAGCGACCATTCAATGTGACCGCATTCAATTTATAGCCATTGCCATTGCATTTCGCCATTTTTTCTTGCCTGTGCGCCATTTCTTCATCTACGTATACAAAAAACAAAAAAATAATAAAAAGATATTGAGAAATCCATATTAATTGCGGTATATAACAAATGCAATAATTTGCCAAATTCTTCTCCGAATTGGAAGTGCAAATGGTTTGTGTGCTTGAAAAACAAAATTATGAACTTTAACATAACATTTTACGTAAAGTGTGTTATTGTAGTTTACTCATGTTTGAAAATATATACAAATCCTCAGTCCATTAAATTTTCAAAAAAAAACCTTACTTAACTTAAGGGCTTGGTGGGTTGAAAATCTGTCACGATTATTTGATTTGAGCACGTTGCTAATTGTGTTTGACGTGGTTGTTGCGGCTTAATGATATTTGACAAATATTCAGAATAAGTTTTTTTCTTATTTTTTCTTTTACCAAAATTCTGATTTTAACATTGACGTAAATTGTTTTGCTGCAGAAACCATTAATATCCGGTTTAATTAAGTCATGTCCGTTGTCTGATCTCAAAGACAAGAAGTAGAGACTTAAAATTTGGAATAAAAGTTATCGTATACCAAACAAAGATTACTTTTATTTAATTTTATAGATAACTGGCCACATTTCCCAAATATCAATATATAAATCAATTAATGGAACAAGTGTAAGGATAAAGTATAAAAGTAACAAAAACAATAATGTTGGCAAGTGCTTCTCTCAAGTAGGAAAATTTACGGGTTTGTAAATCAGTGTTTCGAAGAACTAATACATTAAACAGCTGATATCGCGTATCTCTCGATCTTTCTTGACTAGAGCATTGATAATTTTTAATTTAATATTAAATTGCATTTTAATATGAATTCGTTAGAAATAGTAAAACAAAAAATATAAGACAAAATCAATGTCAAAGAAGTATTAAGCAGGAGGCGTATTAAGCGTAATGTCTTACTCGTAATGATTTGAAAATCAATTACTTTAAAGATAATCAATTGCACAGATTTAACTTAAATATAAAATCCAGACTCAGCGTGCGCAGTATAATACACAAATATGTATATACAAAAAATATTGCACTTGTTTGACACTCACTGTATGCAACATTATATTACATTTTCAGTGTTAATAAGGTTCACAGCTACCGGGTTGTAAATCGTCTAAAGTGCAATTGTCAGTAAACCCCAGAGTACAGGCATTGACCAACAATTCCCGCTGGCAAGTATTGCTTATTAAGTGCGGTTATTGGTAAAAAGCTGGACAGCAAGTTGTTTGTTAAATAGAACAGTGTATGCGAGTTCGTGATAGTCATGGGACACAACTCGGCTGGTCGACTTTCACAGCACTTTTTAATTCTTTAATTAAAATTCAATACATATAGAGGTGAAATTCAATCTATAGAAACAATATACACGGAGAGACACGGTATAAATATAAAAAATGAATATTCCAATTTCATTTCATTGGAAGTTGAGAGTATAAAAGAAATGTCATCAACAATCGAAAGCAGAGAAACTTTTAAAGAGCTGTCGAAAAGAGAAAATAAAGCAATTCTGAAAACGACAGATCGACTTTAAAGCATTTTTAAAATATTCAAATAAAATGGCATACATAATATAGACAAAACTATATGGTAATTTGTAACATTTAGAAGTTAACTCTGCTGTATACTAGTTATATGATTAGTTATTTGTTTTGTTTCATAAATAAGTTATTACACATGTAGGCTATACAATTTAATTGTTAATTTGGAATAAGCAAGTGAAAAATAATTTAAGTAAGATATACAATTTTAGATTCTATGAGAGTGAGTCAACCAACAGACTCACTGGAATGGAATCAAACCTGTCATAATTATTAAATGTAAAATTTGATGATTTTTCTCTGTAAGAAAATTAAAAAAAAATAAGTAAACTGTAAATGCATATGTAATCTATTAACTTGTATTTTCGTATTATTATACTTTTGGTAACTTATTTGTATTGTTTCTTTGTAAGTTGGTTATTTAAAAGTTTTAAGCTTTTAACTTGTATGTTTATTTCATATGTAGAACAACAGCTGAAACAGTGCAGCTTGCCTCTTTGTTTTGAAATTTCGATTTACTCTTGAAACTAGCAGGTGGCTGTCGGTGTCATATTTCTCATGGATAAAAAATTGACGTTGTTCAAAATAATCATCATTGAATTTTCCATGATTTCATCCTCATTTTATGTGCGTGTTTTTAAGAGTTTTTTTTAACGATATTTTTATAACTGTTTTTAATTACACTTTGAGTGCAATTTAAACGAATTTGCTAATTTATATTAACTTCTCAGGCATATTTTTTACTTTGATCGCAATACAATTAATACACTCAATTAGCCAGTCATTATATAAATGCATCCAAAAATCAATCAATTCTCGAGGCTTTGCCATGATAAGGTATAATTTAATTTACATAAGTTGGTGAGGCTTTAAAGAATCTAAAGCGAACATTGAAATTGTCATCTAATTTCCGTTTGTTTTAAAACAAAGTGTGGTATTTCACTTCTTAATGAGCAGAACATTCGAATCTGTTTGAAAGGGGAGCAAACAACATCCAAAAAACAACTCAAAGGTTTCGAGTGGAACTTTTTAAACAAAAATTTGCAATTATATGTAACGGCAGAAACCTCAAAGGCAAATAAAAATGTAATGGGCCACAATTAAATGGCCTCAGTCAAATAAAATTGCAGACAAATTCCCAGCATCGTTTCACTTGAAACGAAAAATGTTCATTGGTCCCGAAGTTTTGCCAAGCAGCCAGCAGTCAACAGCCGCAGAGTGAGGCGAAAGGTTTGAAATTCGATACCAAAGACAACAACAGCAGAAAATTTGTGTTTATTTGGTACTCAATTTGCATGCACAGCAATAAGTATCGGAACAGACGCTTTTGAAGTTTAATCCAATGCTTTAAGTGACGCGGCAAATTCAAAATTGATTTGTGCCGAACATTAGCATAAAGCATAAAGCTTATAAAGCGTTTATCGGGTCCACCATTATATAGACGACTTATGCCAATCTATACATGTCTGTGAGAACGTGCACTGACATGTTTTAAGAATAAATTGCAAAGCAAATCAAATCGACACGACGTAGGTGCAAGAAAAAAGGATTGCGAGAATATGTTCAGCTACAACACGAATAATTGAGTGCTGCTTATTTATGCACCCCAGGCAAGCCAATGAAAGATAGACAGAGAAAAGGCGCAAACAAGTGCAAACAGCAGGCAAGCCATGCGGTGAACACCCCAAGGGAACAAATAACTGCACAAAAAATAAAATAAAATACATATATATAATCAGAGCCGAAATTCAATTTTGAAATAAAACGCAAATCGAGTAGCGAAACTCTCAATGCCGTGCCACTTTGCTAGCACAAACATTGCCAGGGCGGTTGATGGGCAAAGAGGGTAGGGAGACTGGTGTAAGATATGCCCCTGCTTTCTATGTCGATAAAAAAACCCATATACAAATATGTTCGTGTACTTTTGTTGCCAAGTAAGGCAAACAAGGACAACAACATTTGTGGTACACGCGGCGTATGATTGACATTTATGCAAATGAGCATTGGGGGTGGCGAATAGTTTGCGAGTGTCGCCTATGACAATATTTATATAGCAGCTACTACATAAATACAACCCTTTTCCCATACAGTTCATTACTCATTTACATACGATACATGTAAGTGAATAGCGCTCAGAGGTACTACTCAATTAATGCAGGGACGGAGCTCAGGGAAATCTTGCTATCGATCTTTTTAAACTTTTGGCATAAGCAAATTCTAGATTGATTCTTATTATAAGGCTCCAACATAATAGTAACGAATTGTTTTTAATTTTACCAAGCTACTTACTTGATTAAAATTTGTTTGTAAATGGGACGCAAACATTATTGTAATCGATATACTGAAATGAGACATCGCCTCTTTGGTCGTGGCCCAGTTCGCCCCTGGATGCGTATATAATTTTAGTTTTGGTCCCTACATGTACGGTGTACTGACATTAACGCTAATTGAAAGCATGAAATGCGATATATCGCAGCATAGACAAACAGACGGGGTATGCGACACACTTGCCGTATACTTCATCTACCTGTCTAACGTTCAGTGCTCTCTGCGACCAAATTCTATACCAGCCCAACCCATTTCGTGACGTTTTCATGGTGAAAGGATAACAAAAGTTTTCGCTATTTTGCTGCGTGGCAACGCAAGAGTTTTCCTAGGTTTTTCCGCCAACTTATTATTGTTTAAATATTTACACTGCAAACGGCAGAGCTGACAGGGACCTGGAGGGATAAGGGCCACCGTTTACCGTGTTCTGCACACGACATATGCGCGACAAGTTCGAGGCGCAAAAAGTTGTTTGCGGAAATTTTGTTGTTTGTTTTTTTTTTGGAGTAGGGTGGTGTTGTGTGGACCATTGTCACGTAGTTGTCTAGATCCTCGGATGACTTTGAGTGGTGCTGCCAGCGATATGCATATGAAGTGCCTCTAAGCGCTCAGCCCCCTGCCTTGATTGTGACATTTGCTGAACGCAGAAATCCTCTCACTGCAGCTTATTGCTTAGTTTGCTATTAGTCCATTTGCCCTTTGCCAGTGCAAATTACGTTGATGCTGTGAGTGAATGCCGGATTCGTACAGTCGTTGTAAACATCACGTCGGTCACGTCTCCCATTCGTCGACGTTCGTTACAAACATTTCCAGCACAATTTTTATACCCTGGCCTCGTAAAAATTATACTAGTGCATAGCACAAATGTAATGTAATGTAATGTAATGAACAAATGTACTGAGTAACAATCGAAATCGGGCGTACTAACTATGGCATTTTCTTTAAGTATATACTTTCAAACAAGTTCATAGATTTATAAGATATATAAGATATAATAATTATACCTTTACAGAAGATAGAATTTAAAATTTAAATTATAGGTAATCACTATTCTCGGAGCTCTTTAAATTTCTACAAAAATTACTTACGTTAATATCGATTAAAACTGAGCAAAACCTTGACGAACAGGGTATTTTCATGGGTGAGCACATACGACAAGAGTATTCTTATTTCTATTTGCTTGATTGTTTAGCTAGCCAACTGCAAGCCAGACACGTATGTCTATTTTACAGTGATGGCAAACATGTACAATAATCATCATCATAATGCTTTTGAAGTGGCGCAAATATTAGGTAAGTCCATTAACATAAATCAGTTGCAGCTTAAAACATTCACTAGCATAAATCCACTGCATGTCAAGACTGTTGTAACGAGTGCAACTCATATGCCCCCAAAAATATATATATTCAATTTACAATCAAGCACAACTAATCATACTAATAAGCCACAGACTGAAACCGAGACCCGTTAAGGAATCGAAAATGGTAGTGAAAATTGCAGCAGGGTCAGTAATCTGGAAACATCTGTAAACGGAAGCACAACAAGCATGCTTTTGGTGAGAGTGCTCGATTGCTATATATCCTGTTTTTGAGTCTATAGCATAATATGCTAATTTTATTTTATCAGTTTGAAATTTATGCACCCAAAAGTAAACGATTATTGTTCGGCTACATTGCTCAATTTGATGGTTACAGGGTATAGAAATCCATATATGTCAATGCAATTGATTTCCATTTTCATCGATGTGTATGACAGAAAACAACTTCATGTCCATATTCATATTCATATGCAGAACGTGCTTATCTTTGGCAATGGTACTCGGGAATCTGTCTGCCTTTTGATGTGGGTGAGTCTGCCTTTGCCGTTGCCTTTGCCTTGGCCTTTGACACGGCTAGCCAAATGATAGTCGAGCAGCCAAGCGAGGGCTGTTACTCATTTAAATCAAAAGCAATCGCCCTTCGACTAGAGTGGTGTTGCCTAGTGCCCGAGGACTCGCATTGTCCTGCCCCAGCTAATCTGACTTGTCTTGTTGTAACTTTGGAGAGACACATGTCGCATTGTCTTGGGGCTGCGAACCGCAAATGTAACTTATGCAGCAAACGCACAGCCTCAGACTGTCAGCCAGCTTGCCAGCCAGCCATTCAGACAGTCTCTTCTATTGATAATATGCTTAACCACATACTATCTGCAGGGTTTGCGGAGTTTTCACTTTTATTGTTTAAGCTTTCAGCACAGATTGTGCGCGTATTATTGAAATCCCTTTTGTGTGCGCCCAAGACACAGAGACTCCCACATACACACACCTACAGACATACTTGACAGACATACCATACACCACTTAAGCTAGGCATTGTTTTGCCCCGCTCCTCGTAGGGATTGGGCTGCGCCATTACCCGCACTTGATTTGTACAAAACAAAAGCCGTGTTACGAATTGGAAAGTTATTTGAAAGCATTGATTACATATCGATACCCAGCAGATTAAATTCATGCCAGGCCAGAAATTCACGATCCACCAACCACCAACCGCCAACATGCCACCGACCGCCGCTGGCTTATCCTCCATGACTATTGATATTTTCCACAAATTTCAAGTAAGTGCTGGCAGTGCTTGAAATTTCGCCAAGTGTTTTCATCGATAAGGCAATTTTTATGGATATTTATATGGGCAAAGCAAATACTATGGTGCTGTTAGCCACAGCCATTGCCAAAAATTGCTTACTATTATCAATTAGGATGGCAAGTTCTACCCTATTTTCGCCAACTTATGCATTAAATTCGAATAACAATTTGATTACATAAAATAAATATGTCGATTTAGAATAAATATGTATGAATGTATAGCATACATATAAATCTGTAAATATGCTATAAATTATCTTTCGTTTGTAATGTGATGTCAAATTGAAAATATACATATTATTGAAATAGAAAAATGTACAAAACTAGCTGCAAAATAATTTTGATATTCTAATGAGGACATATTTAGTCGGTTTAGTTGGTGCAGCATTTATTTATTTTTAGTAATTCGTCTAGCTAAAAATAGTATGTTTAGAAAAAGCTGCTATGTTTGTAATACCTCCAAAAAGGGGCTACATGCATTGCTCGAAGTTTTGATACAGGCTACGAAGGGGCATCAAGCATTGAGATATGTATAAATATCTTGATAAAAAAAGCTATAACTGGAGGAAATTCCTCTTCTTCGGCGATATTAAATATAACGTGGATTCAGCCGCATATACCGTTAGAGTAATACTGGCATATACTCGTAAGTAAGTACTTGTATTACCTATCCTAAAATTGAACTCACTTTACTTTAGGTATATGCTGTCTAAGGAGTGGCCCTGCGCCGCTGTCCGTTCAGGTCGCCCGCTAAATATGTCACAGTAACGCCAACAAGACAAATACGCAATATTAAAGTAAACATGTTAAAACCATAAAAACGCAACTTCACAAAGTGGCGCAACGGTTGGTGTGCGGAGGTGGGGTGACTGTAAAAAATATTGCAAGGAAGCAGCAGGGCACAACAAAAACACGCGCCAGAGAAATCATGTAGAAAGCATTCGCCATTGCTTCTATGCATGTGTGAGTTTCTCTGCTTCTGTGTATGCATGTGTGTGTGTGTGTGTGACTGAGTGTATATAGTGCCTGCCACGTTTGCACAAACTCTAAGGCAATATTTTTTGCGCAAGCAGCGAACTGGCGAACAGTTGACTAATGCACAACAATGGCGACTATCCACTGGCGCTCTAAAGAGTGGGCTTCGGCAAGTGCAGATATAGACGAGGATTTGCGGGGCGCTGGAGAGAGGAGGGAGCAACGAAATATGTGAAATCATGAATAAACTACCATGTGCACAGCGTTCAACATTTGCTATGGGTTTGCCACTGCCAGAGCTTTGGCCTGTATGGCCTTTGCCGCATTGCTTGTGCTGCTTTCAGTTAGAATTTTTTTTTTTTGTTTGTTGGCCGCTGCCTTTGTGGCCGCTTCCTTGTGGACGCATTTCTATGTTGCCGGCGGTGCTTGTAGGCCACCGCTAAGTGAACCATGGAAAAAGGAAAACGGAATCCCTCTTTGTATGCAAGAATTCCAGCGAGGAACTTGACTTTGTCGCGTACCCCATAGGGGCGAGCCATTTCACTTTTAAGCTTTCTCTAACTGAATGCACTGTGGCTGTGCATGATGCTCCATCGTATGACCAACATCGCTCACCATCATCGCCTAACTGCTTGTGACCACTTGCGACAAGTGTTCACAATATGTGATGGCGAAGCTTTAATACTCAAGAGATTGCTTACAACTTTTTAAGTTAGTTTGTTGTTAATCCTTATTCGAAGGTCTGGAGTGGAAAATGTAATGCCCCACTCTCTGTTTGAAAATCTCTAAGGATTAAATCAGTGAACAGAGATCTAACAATTTTCTTGTCATCATTATTAGCTATCAAAACAAACATTGATTAGCAAAATCTAAAAGTTATAATACCCCACATAAACTAAATTAAAGAAAAAACAAGACAGAACGTTGTTGTCGGGCGCAACCGACTGCAAACTACTTTGATACCAATAAGTCATACCATCTGATAACAGGTCCAACAGAACAGGAACAACTAACAATATCTGTCTGTCTGCCTATGTGTCAATCTGTATGAACGTGCCAATATCAAAGACCGTAAGAGCTACGGACTTCAAATTCTTAATACGATTTCGCATATACATTGAGCATTTATAAATGTTCTTTTATTTTCCGATATTATTTGATTCGTATAGTAAACCGATGTGATTGATTTAACTGATGGCAATCGCAAAAGTAATCTTAATTGCTAACTTAGAGCAAGGAACGCACGTAGATCATAAACTGAGTGAATTCTGACTTTTTGGTCTCTAAGAAAATCATTTTACATTTTACGTACCAAAGCAGACACTGTGCACTAGCATAACTACAGACAATTACCTTATATACATATAAAAAAAAAAATATATATATATATATAGAAGTACAGTTATATATGTATATACCAGCAGTTTTACTACATTGCTTGTTCAGCAGCAATGCCTTCTGTGTGTGTCGGGTGCTCGTGCGAAAATGTTCGCTTTTGCTGTCTGCTTGCCTGGGTAATTTTTTCTGGTGCTGCCAGCTGAGCTTAAGTGATGAAGGGTGTAGCTTAAAAATGAATCATTTGACTTTTTCCTATTTAATAATTTATAAGAATTAGCAGAGATTTGCATTTTTTTCGCCACCCCCTTCGCTCGCAGTTGGTGCTGCAAATTTCTATTTAATTTCAACTTTATTGCATGCCATTTGCTATCTGCTTTCGCTGCAAGCTCTTGTATCTCTCGCGCTTATAATTTAAAGTGGCAAAAATGGCAAATGCAATGCAGACTTCTTCTAATATATTTTGTGGCTTGTAGTTTGTTGTGGCTGCCAACCGTCTAGCGACTGTAGTCTTTAGTGTTTGACATTTGCTCAAGCAGACTGCCTGCAATGCTTCATTAGCAATGCCAACAAAAATGAAAGCGTAGAACAAATCCCTCCTCAAATTGGAATTCATGCTATTGCGTTTTATTTGCTTGGCCGGGCATGCAAACAGAATGCACGTTAATTTTCATCCTCATTTGTCTTTCAATTTGCATTTGGCAGACGAGTTGTGGTGATTGTGGATTGGTTTGGGGGCAGCACTTTGTGCACACTACTTCATTTAAATTTGATATGTTTGCTGTTGCCGTTGCTTATTCTACTTGTCTTAAACTTGCAGACAGCTTAACTTGCCATTAATGCTGCCAAGCGCACTGTTCATTCAACGAACATCATCATCTTCCTTATCCTTAACAAGACCTGGGACCTGGCCCTGTGCAGTAGTTCTACGGTTGTTGCAGCCGCTGCTCATTGGGTGAGTGAGCTCTGAAGTTGCTGAAACGAAAGTTCTTAAATTATTGTAATTGCATGCCCTTTCCGCTGTCAAGTTGAGCACTTCGTGTCCCAATCTCTCTCGGCTTAAAGTTGTGCAGTAATTAATTAACATTGCTTGCTTAAGGAATGAAATACAAATAACTTTGACATTTGTTTGCGTAATCTAATTATGTATCTATTTTTGCCATAAACACTTAAGCACTTCAATCTTGCAGCATCTTCAGCATCTTTATTCGCCTGCGCAAATCTCCATCCAGACAGACTTAAAACAACACAATCCAAATTCCTGCACACATCAATTTATGACAATATACACAACGTCGTCTATGAGTAGAGTACTCTTAACTACTTTCTGGCATACACTTTCATCTGACAGGCAATGCAGCTTGTACATTTATTACACATACACAACTCATAATTGATACTTTAAGCAAAAAGATAAATAGCGTGAGGACACTCAAAGTTATTTGTACTTTAACGTTTTAATTATCAAAATGTATTTAAGATTTAATTGAGCACTTTGATATGAGAAATTTTGTTAGTTTGTAAATGCCAAGTAGTAGAGGGGCAAAGAGAGCACTTACCAGCAAAATTTCTTTGTCAAAAGGAGGTCACGTTGGCTTCGGGATTATATTAAAACATTTTCAAACAAGTTAAAATGTTCCAATTTAAATTGCTCGACTAGGATCTAACGTAAAAAACAGCTTTTTGGTTTACAAATATGTATTTCTTATCCGATCCTAATACAAGTTTTGCAATTGGAAATCGATTTGTATCGATATTCGCATAACGGGGGCAAAATTCAATAAACCCAAATGTTATATTTTAAATTTGAAGTATATAGCTCAATAAGACATGCTTTCTTTAGTTTGTTGCATATATTTACTAAACCTTACTACGCTATTTCCCATTTTGAACAGTTTTGGTGTTCTATTTTTATATACACAATATCTAGCAGTCGAGCATTCTCACCTCAAGCAACCATTTGTATGCATGTCATTAAGTAATTAAATACAAATGTGAGCTCTGCCCAAGTTCCAATGAAATCAAAATATTTGTACTAAGAAGTAATCAGACTACTTTATTTATTGCATGCTAATTATACATACTAAAAGTAGGTATTATTAGTTGAAATACTATTTATAATAAATATATATAACTGGCAAATATTGTGCAGAATGCTATTTGTCTGAATAGAAGATTCATACTGTTCTTTTGTCGCTTGACCTATGCCAAAATTGATTTATATTGAAATTGAGCATGTTTAGCAACTGAACTGTGCTGCTTAATTTCTAAGAAATTTCCATTGTTATTATTAAATATGTTGCCGATGACAGTATGACAAGAGAAACCAACATCGAGGGCAATTCAATTGATGAAAATGTTTTAATCGATTTTATGCAAATGATTTTTTCTTGCAAACACTCAAAAGCTATTACAAAATATTATTAATAATAATAAAAAGCTCGGACTTTCTGGTCACATACAATCACACACTCGCACACACAAAAAATATATGCTGCGGATAAATTCCGACCCATTCTGTCCACAAATAAATGATTTTATTTTCTGTTAGAGATGCAAATGTTATGCAAACAAAGAAAACTTCCTAATGGAATTTCTCACATGTCCGACATATGCATAAAACCCTCTATACATTTCATCTACCTTCACCTCAACCACCTACTGTGCAGCGGTTCGCAACCACTTCACAAACATGTCAAAAGCGATGTGCAAAAAAAAAAAGAAAATAATAAAAACTAAAATAGAAAGAACAGAGCTTTGCAAGGAAAGTGAGTCAAGTTTCGCAATTTAAAAGACGATAGATTTTCAATGCCTGCCAATCCCAAATATGCAAATAGCCGTGCCACACCCATACCATACCATATACCAACAATAATAAAACATGTACATGTATTTGTAAGCTATTGCAGAGATTTGCTCTTCTTGTTATTTTTGTTGTTGTGGCTAAGCGATTTGCTGCATTGTGGTTTTGGAACACCGAGCTAATGAGTTTGTGGTTTCCAGGACAACGAGCATAATTGCTTTTAATTGCAATAAGCAAACTATTCAGACTTTTAGCAGTTGTGGTTGCCGAAGCATTCCAAAAAAATACGCTTATTGGATACCAATTCTTAGTTCACTCAAATGAACTTATGCTTAGCTAGATAACTCTTTCAAGTCGATCACTCATTTCTCTCAGCACTCTAACAACGATCCCAAATACATATTTAGCAACTGAATTCACACACACACACACACAGAAAACACATGCCCAGAACGACACTCACACTAATATTTATTTAGGATGCAATCGCTTGGAAACTTCATTATTGAAATTCGATGCCTTATCAACGCGCATTTTAATTGGAATTTCGTAATAGGTGTAAGCAAATTTATAAATGGCTAATCAGCAAATCAGACTTTAAGTTGAGAAGGCACTTAATTCGATGTAATAGCTGAAAAGTTTTCAGGCAACTTTAGTCGCTTGTTTGACAATTAATACAGCAGCCCAAAAACTTTGCGTGCCAAAATTCCAGCAAATAGTTTATTATCCTCACCGCACCCCTCCCCCAACACCCTCTATTCACACACACACACACTCTGTTCACTTATAATGCTCAACTGACATCGTTATGGCATGCTCAGCGTTGTGAGTAATGGCCCCTCAAAACGCAGCCACCACAAAACATGAAAAGTAATGCCTCTTTTGTTTGGCTATATATATGTGTGTGTGTGTGTGTGTATGTGTGTGTATAGGCGTGGTGTGATGCCAATTAAAGAGCAGCAACAAAACCATAATAGGATTATCACTTTTGTTATTGTCGTAGTAGTGGTTGCCACTGGCAACAAAATTGAATTTACTTTTGTTATAGTAGGATTAAAGATGAAATCGAAGTATCGACAATAGAAAACCGATATCTCACTCCACAACTTGAGTGATTGAAAAAAAAAAACAAAAAAAAACTATTGCAGAAGCAGCAATTTGCATTCTGCACTTAATCCTCGTTTGTAATTTCTAACAAACTCTCCAAGTTTGATTTTCATGGCAATCGCTTGACTCAATCAAATTTATTAATTGTCTTTCACTTGCCCACTTTTAATTACATTCATTAATCATGATGTGCATTCTCAATTATTCCCACCGACCCCAACAGCTGCTGTGGCATCTATATCTGCAAGTGATGGCAAAAAAAAAAAACATTCTTCATAATCTGCAAGTGAATGTTCGGTAATTGATTTATCGACGCTGGCTCAACTGCAGACAATGAAATAATATGACATAAGCGTAGAGTTTATGCAACATTCTTTCATCGGACTGGTACAAAAAATGACTACCAATGAGTTTCATGGCATTTGGAATTACGGTTGTCATTCAGTGTGAATACATTATAACAAGCACAACAAGAAGAAAAATAGTTATTCAACGAAAAAACAATATAGCACTTCTGGTTATGATTTATTTGTGTTATACAATTGTAAAATTATTGAACTGCATTTTAAGTCTTTGAATGTGATGAAATAACAAAAAGAGCTATTGACTAACAAGAGTTAAATACTCGTACATGTCCAGAGTTTCTCCATGGATTCAATTCGACAGAAATTAGCAACATTTTAAATTTATAAAGTATTTTTAAAGTTAATTGTGACTTACGCCTGAATTTAACTCTTTTTATTTATGACCGCAGATATAACATTAATAAACACCTTGCAACTGAAATTACCTGTTTTCGATGGTAAACAACCGAAAAGCCACATAAATATTTACACTAATACAGGAAATCCGAAATAAACATTGTGTAAAAATCAATGCGATCTCATTTTTTTTTTATGCTCTAAATGTTTTTTCAATATTCATTGTGATAATTTTATCAAAATATTTGAGGTTCAATTGTTCGAGTTGTTGTTATTACATGCAATTTATTTACAATTCTTTTAGTGTTGTGATTGTATTTGTTGTGCAGTGTTTGACAAGCGCAAACATGCCACGTGCATTCACCCATAAGCACACACACACACACACACACACACACATATATATATATATATATATATATATATATGCATGCAAAGTGCTGAACGGGTAGTTCATAAACGTTGACAATTAATTCAGCAAATGGCTGCCATTGAGCTAATTGGAAAACCTAAAAGCGAATGCGAATGTGAAGCCAATGCTCGAAGGGCCGCACAAACGGCTGCTTGGGCTAATTAAATTATTTGTAGTAATTAAATGGCACCCTGGGGCGTGCTTTTAAACCGCTGCGTCCACAGAAATATGTATTCACACAACAATTGTGATTTGGACTAAAACGATTGGTGGAATGCAAAAATTAAACATATTCGAAATATTTGTACAGCTATTAGCAATCGCCTAAAGGCAGAATCTCATAAAGTAGCAGCCCAGCTTGAGTTTTTAGAATGAGGTGCTCAATTGTAAAGATGATAATGGGATACATTTTCATCCATTATCTCCTAAATATAATATTTCGGATTACAAACTGTTTTCCACTAAAAGTTATCACATCGTGAAAATTAATGAGTGTTGGCTTCGAAAATACCCATGAATAGAAAGTATTATTATAAACAAGGAACACTTCCTAGTTTTCAGGTTGAATTTCGGTTTAGCGAAATTTTTTTCGGAGTGTATAGAATTGCATTTCATGACCTCATCACATGTCAAGCACATATCATTTAGTGTACAATAATACATGTATTGTCTATATGCGATGGTTTGTTGCAGTAAAAAGATAAAAATTCATTAACGCATTTTAAAAAAATACATCGGAAAAAGACGAGAAAACCATTATGTTTTGCCATTTCAGCGGTTTTTTCAAATTGTAATATAGAATTGTACTTTAGCTTACAAACAACTTGTGTACTATAATTGAAATGATCAAAGCTCACGTAAGTTGATGTTGTTGCTACTGTGGCTGTCCTTATACAATATTTGTACTATTAACAGCTTTATTTGCGGCTGACAAATAGAGCTGGGCAAAAAAAGTGCATTTAAGCAGCACTTAAACCCTTCGGCTACATATAGGATTTCGAATCGCTTAGTTATTCGTGTTTACTGCCAGCTTCAGCTCGTGGGCTTTGTTTTTAGTGGAGCGCCTGCCGTTTATCTATGCAGGCAGGCTGGCAGGTAACTAAGCAGCTAGCTTCATGTGCTGGGAACACTCAGCTCATATCGGGCAAGCCACAAATTCCAGTCATTACAAGCAATGACTGTAAGCTGAATGCTGGCCAAGACTTTGTGTGCCGAGAACAGTAAACAGGTAGCAGTTAGTGAGCCAATTGACCAGTTGGCCGCTTGACCATTCAGGCGAAAAATAAAGGGCGCACAGGGACAGGGACAGGGACAGATGCCAGAGGAGGTGCAGCGGCAAAATTGAGCTTAAGCTGTAATTAAGCAATTGTCTGCCCGTCAAGCTCCTGTTTAATTGAGCAAGCAACTAGAATGTAGTACTGACATTCCTAATAAGAACAATTGTGTGTTATTCAATAAGCTCCTCAATTCTCAATCATCGGACATAACTGAAACCTGAAGCCTGCAAGTTGCAAGCCGTAAGCTGCAAGCGGCTTGTGGCACGGCAGCAGTCAGCAGCCTTCGAGATTTCTATGCATAAAGCGCAAACGTTGCACAATGTAAACCAAAGTAATCTTAAGCTCAGCCCCGCAGCGAAGCTGCGCGTGTGGCATGTGGCACTGCTTGCTGCAGCCCACAAAGGAAAAGGGGCATTGCGAGCAAAATAAAAAGGCAAACAACAAATTTTGCAATGCTTCCAATCGCCAACTTCGGGCCTGATGGCAAGCGTTAATACAACTTTACGGTGTTTTTTTCTTTTTATTTTTTTCTTTTAAGTGGAAAACTTTTGCGTTGAGCGAATTCGAAAGCGAAAACATTGCGTGCAATAAAGCTGCAAAAGTGCCTCAAATGCAGCGCAGAAGTGGCACGAATGTCGAAGGGAAGTGGAGAGTGGGAGGGGGAGGGCGAGTAAAATTGGGTTGACGCTCGATCAAATCATGGCCTTGAGCTGAAATGCATGAGCTGTTTCAATTTTCTAATGGTGCTGACCAAAAACTGATGTATTCAAACCATAAAGATTATGAGGGATTTAATTGAAATCTAAATGAAAATCGAAATCGAAATTGAATTCAGGCTTGAATGCTGCTGCCTGCAATGCTACTGCAGTGCCATAAGGCCGATGTGATTGTCGGTCTTTTGGTACTGGCCAATGAATTTTAAATTACCATAAACAAAACAATTGAATGAGCAGCGAAAATATAAACATAAACACAGCTATGAAGCGATATATGGCTATATAAGCACACATACATACACACACACACACGAACACACACACACAAGCACATCAAAATGCAAATAAACAGCGTTATATGCTAGCTCGTTTCGATGTCGCTCATACGCCGCTTTGGTCCCCTTCGCTAATCCCGGCACGCAGCATCAATAAGTCAAACACGTCAATGGCAAGCACAGCCAAAAAAAAGGAAAAAGAAAAAACATGAACAGCGAAAAGCAAAAAGCAAACAGCAACAAAGGCAACTTGAATGAAGAGACAAACAAGAGCAAAAGCAGAATTTATTGTTGCTCAATGTCGCATTTATCATCACTTTATGCTACTTAATCGAGTCGTCGGCGTGCGTTTTTCTATGCCCCTGTTTCCGTTTCGTTTCCAAAAATGTTTCATTGTTTACTTTTTGCTTTTATGTGTGCGTGTGTGTATGTGTGTGTGTGTGTGCGTCAAACACACGCTTATTGTTTTTCCAAGCCACGCACTCACAGACAAAGGCACGCACGTGCTTAAGTATTTTTCAGCGTCTTTTTATGCTTTATGGCGCCATTGAATTTTTCGTTTGTTTTCTTATTAAAATATAATTTATATGTGTAGTCGCAACCAGGACATGTACTGCAACAAGGCAGTGACACACACACACACGTATACACAGAAAACACACACATTAACAGAAAACAAATAAAGAAACGACAACGACAATAAGAAATATGTCGTCAGTTGGCCGTCGAAACTTAGTTGCCCGTGCACATAAGACCAAATTGACGGCCATTTCGTTATTTATGTGCACGGGCAAAATAAAAAAGCTAAAACAAAAAAAAAGGAATAATAATGTAGCATTTTTTAAGATCATAAACTGCCTGCAATAATAATCATAACTATTTGTTTGATGTCATTTGCTTAAGTTTCGTAAAAACGACTAAGTTTTGTAATTAATATTTAAATTGCTTGCTTAAAATTTATTGCATCTATCTTTGCTTATCTCTTTAGCTTTGTCTGTATTTACTTTAATATATTTTTTTTATTATTGTATATGCCGCATACTTTTAAAGTAAAATTATTCCATTTTTATGTGGCCATGATTTAAATTAAGTTCATTTCAATTTAATTAATTTAAATTCGAATTCGTCTACGAATTGTTTATTAATTAACAAAAATTTCGTAATTTAATTTATTTTATTTATTTGGCTACTGTTTAGAAATTTGGTATGCAACTTTTCAGTGAATGTGTAATACATGCTTTTGAAATAGCTTTTGTTGGCAATTAGGCCAGTTATTTATTTTCACTAGCTGACAAACTGTTAAATGGCCGTTAAAGTCATCATAAATTTAAATATTATGTGTTTAGTTCCGATCAGAGCACGCACAGATTGCCATAACTATTAAATTACTTGCAAAATCCATTTAAATAGTTATTAGCTCAAATATGTATTTCGGAATTTAAAATATGTACACATACGTATAATTTATGTTTTGTATAATGTGCATAATTTTGTTACAATTTATTGCTCGATATGTTTACTCATTTTACATAAGAAAATTATTTTTTTGGAATGCTGGGCATAATAATATTTAATACGGTAAATATTAAACATCAGCATACTCAACATACATACCTATTAACCTTTTAAAAATGTTAAAAAATGGAATAATGGTTTTGTCCAAATGTAAAAAAAAAAAGGAAAAAGGAAACATCTCCGACCCTTAAAGTATATATATTCTTTATCAGGGTCAACAGCCGAGTCTATATAGCCATATCCGTATGTATGTATGTATGTATGTATGTATGTATGTATGTATGTATGTATTTAACAACTGTGTTCAGGGTATATCGCATTCGAGCACACTCGACTACAGCACTCTTATTTTGTGAAAGCCAAGTTAATTTAGTACATAAATTCATTCGATTTTAAAATATTTTAATAAACTGCTATAAAAATGCATGAACTTATTTGGTTACAATTAAAGTGGTAATTCGCTCAAATGAATCCTAGAAATTTGTTCATTAAAATGTTAACAAGTTCAGTCAATAACTTATTTTCCATTCGGATGCATGAGCCTGAAATGGAAATGGATTTTAATTTTAATTAAATATGCTAAATATAGAAAGAAAGTATGTTATTGAACTAACTTATCATTTGCGTTGTTTAACTTTATAATAAATCAGCATAAATATAGTAGTAATAAAACAGCTTTCTATCGGCTAAATGAATTGTTTTCAACGAGCAAGTCTTAAACAAAAACCCAGACATGTAAAATCAGTTATGATTGTTATAAGTTAAGCAAGTTCTAATAAAAGCTACAAGAAAAGAATATCAAAAGGAATAGAGACGAAACGACTGCAAGCCAACAGAAACGCAATAAAATAGTAACTTTTTGCAATAGAATAATAATGAGATGTGAATCTGTGGCAGTTCGTTAATATATTCTATGTAATGTTGCATTAAGTATGGTGTGCCCAGCAGCAGTACAATAGACCGACGGTGTCAATCACATCACATAAATTAGGAGTCGCTAAACTTTTTTAATTAAATGCCAGGGCAAAGTTCTTAGCATGTGAATCTGTTTGTTAATCAACACTCAGTACGGAAATAGGCAAAGTTCTAATGAGTTTATTAATCAGCCATAAATTTGGACCATATCCCCCCCGTAGGCTTAGCCTAGAAAAGTGTCATAATTTAGATAGTCCATCAATAATGATTACATGGCTTACATGCTGCTGGCTAAAAGCTACAGTTGGCAATAGTTACTTGCCCATTCTCAGGCTTTAAGTGCAAGGTCATGTTAAAACATTTAAATGAATCACACGTCGTATTTGTTTAGTTGACTCGGACAGCGGCCGGCCAGTCGGCTAATTAATGTGCAAAGTGTCAATTAATCAATCAGGCGATCGATCAATCCTAGCAGCCAAATGCGATAAAGTCAATACAAAACCAGGCACTGCCAGCCATTGCAAACCAAATCCTCTAGTCAAAGGCGAGCAATCCTTGCAGTTGTATGTGTGCCTGTAAGTCTGTTTGTGTGCAAACGTGGGTTAGTATTGACAGGATAAACTCAACGAGCTGTCAACGCAGGCTAGAGCAAATAACTGGCGACAAAGGCAAAACGGCCAAAAGAGTGCATAAGGAAAAGGAAAAAAAAATGGGGAAAAAATCAAATAAATAAAAGGGAGGCTAAAGTCAAGTGGGAAAAGCGGGCACAAAACGTTTTGGCAAATAGCAAAAAAAAAAAAAATAGAATATAAAAAAAAAAACAGATAAAGCTGCATGCCGAAGATTGCATACCCTTGCAGAAGGAAGTCACCTCGCTTACATTTATTTTTAAATAATGTGTATTATTTTTTGTGTTATTTTCAAGATCAATACGACCCTAAGTAATATTTAAGACTCGAAAAAGAAAGATGTATGATATGATCGGATCAGTACGATATGACTCCTATTGCCTGAACACATTGATAGATTAGGTTAGGCTGAAAACTGTGGAATAGGTTGATGACCATGCAGGTCATATGTATCACACACTATTCTGATATCATCGACTCCTACTGTGCATGGAAACAGACACACACACGAATATACAGAACAATAAAGAATTATAGAGATAATATAAAGATATATATTGATATAGAATTTATGTAATTCATCTTGTCGGACACGTCTCTGTCAATGCCCTACAAACTTAATGACAAAATTATACAACCCTGCACAAGGATAAAAACAAAAAAGGAGAAAATCGGCAGCCAGTTACGTAGCAACGATCCACGGAGCTTGGGACAAACATAATGAAAATGTTTATGTAACGCGCTGATGGATGCTGTAGGGTTTTATTTGTATGTCAAGTCAAAGGGAAATTGAGCTACGAAGTTGGCGAAATACGACAAAATGCCAACTAATTATGAACAAATTATACAAACGTGTTAAGACTGCCGAAGTGTGTAAGCTGATTGAGACTTGACCAGGCCATTTTGTCCAATTCCAGTTAAATGCCAAAGCGGACATCTAAATAAATAGAAATTGTTTTGCACAGCAGCAACAACAGCAAAAAAACAAACATTCACGGATTCACTTTTCTATCCATTGTCCATTTAATTAATTATTTTTCGCGCGAATTGTTCAACAATTATGATAGAGTGCCATTAACTTGGCAAATATTTGAGTCCGTATCGGATAAGTGTATATATTCATTTCTTATGGCTGTTTTTTATTTGTAATTTACCACTTGATGTAAGTTGAAGCCAGTGAGTTATGCTGCAAATCGTAGCACCCAAAAATTGCCAGTCATGTCTTTAAAGCAGTTCCCAATTCCACAGGCGCCACAATTAATTGCGCAACATAAATTGCCGGGGACCTCTGTTTTTTTGCTCTTGGTACCTTGATTAATGCCTGACAGACAATTTGGCCCTTCAGGTGGGCTCTTTCTATACGTCGGAGAACGCTCTCAAGCTCTGGCATAATTTGACAAATTTTTATATGAAGCCATTTGGCTTGCGTTTGTCCCAATTGTTCGCAGATGATGATGATAATGATGATGACGGGTTTTTAAGTCGCGAGCACTTAACACAAATGGGTTAAAGTCTGCAAAGTCTCTACATATGTGTGTGTGTGTGTGTGTGTGTGTGCGGGGAAGGAGTGGCCTGCCATTTGTCAGTGCAAGTCAACAGCCCCAATGTCTGGCCACTGTCAACAACCGGCTATGCAATTAAAGGCCTTGTTTTCTTGCAGTATTTTGGCTCATTTGGCAGAGACAAGAATTAGGCGTTTTATGGTCAACATTCTCGTATTCCCAGCAATTGAGAAATTGTATTGAGTAATGGGCAGCCCAGACTCAATTGCAGCATCATCAGCCGGAGATTCTATCCATACAGATATCTTGCTCTATCCGCCTCTCTCTCCCTCTCTCAGTTAAACAACTGCGCAGAAGCTCTCTCTGGCGGCAATCGTGTGTGTTCGGCATTTGCCACTTGATGTGGCACTGTGGGTCAGCAACATGTTGATTTGTCGTGCTCCAATGTGGGTTACGGCAATTTCAGTTGACTATGTCAATTGCTATTTGCGTGTGTGTGTGTGTTTGTGTGTGCGGCAGCCGCAAATTAAACGAATTGCGGCTCGGTGCTGGCAACATTTGTTGCCGCCTCAACCGGGCTCAAGCAAATGAATGAATCGCCAAATGTTTGCGGTCACAGTCTCTTCAACGGACTGCATGGTGTACTAAAAACAGAGGTATGCGGTTGGTTAAGCTTTGTCCTAGCATATCTGAGCGCAGAGGCAAAAATTAATTTCGCTAACCAGAAATTAATGACTCTAATAATACTTGGTTGGTTTTTGCTTGAATTCACACAAAGCTTAATGGGTTATCGAACTAAATAAATTTGGCAGAATCTAATCTGTTTCATAACTTTTAAAAATGGATAAGAGATTATGCAATTCTTGGAAGTTGAGTTGAATAAAACGTAGAATGCAATAGTCAAGAGCGCTCGACTGGGATACACCCTGAATTAAAATTTAAAATAGTCTTGTTATTTTTAATTAGGGTTCGCCGGAAACTAAATTAAAATTTAACATAGAAAACTTGCTGATTTTAGTTCGTTCAATAAGAAAATGTGTTTAAATGTCTAAATTCGTGCTTTTTATGCGTTCTTAATGAAATGTATATTAATATACATATCTTTAGGTATATTTTATATCAATCAGGCTGATATATCTAAATAATTGTGTGTTTAATTACAATGGAAATCAAGTTATATCGATATTTTCAATGAAGGCAGTTATCGATCAAATAAAATAGAACAAAATTAAATAATATAAAGAAAGGTCGATCTACTTAGGGTTTCAAGTCTCGTGCTCTTATAGTTTCTGCGTTTTTCATAGAAAATAACATTTTTAAATTGACTTAACTAATAATATTATAAACTGTATTACTGACCATTTTTGTTCCTTTCAAAATATTAAAGTCCATTGAATAGGGTAAAAAGCTTTCATCGATGCTTTCAGAGATGGTTTGGTGCCTATATTTTCAATGAGAATTACAAATATTTTTATTGCATCGCTTTACAAAATGTTTGAAACCTTTCAACCAGCACTCAACACAAATCAATTACGGCCCGAGGGGCTGTGCCTGTGTGAACGAGTATTTTTGCATGCATTTTTTATGGTTCGCCATGTACGATGTACGATGTAGTTGGTCGAATGTTTTGTTGACGAAACTTATCAACAATTCAATTTCGATAAAAACTCGTAACTCCTCGTCGAATCGTAACTCATTCCTCTCCTCAATGCATTTTTTAGCACATCAACTTTGACTCTGCACTCCCCTATGTGAGTATGCGTGTATTGAGTATTGGAATTTGAATTGTCACATCTGCTTCATAGCTTCGAACTCATTCATCACATGCAGGCAGCTATGCGGCCTGTCAGCGTCTGCCAATGCAATCATTTTTATTGCGCGAAAGTGTGTGTGTGCGAGTGTGTGTGTGTGTGTGTGAAATAGAGCGCATAACCATACCACAGTGAAACAATACACCATGGAGTTGGCGCTAAAATTGTTACACTCTGAAACCGAGGATAAAGGAGTATATGTGTTTTGTGAATTCTCTCTGTTCGTATGAACACAAATTTTCTCTACACCCGCTTCAGAAAAAGTTGATAAACTTCTTTGGTAGATAGATTTCTCCGTCAAGCCCAAAACACACACTGTGCCATCTGTTATCTGCTGCTCTGACATTGGTATCAGAGTATTTTGCACTCGGTGACGTCCGACTAAAACATTCTCACTTGTTTTTTCTTTGGCTCACATGCAGACACGGCTCAGACTATAACAATGAGTGTTTGCTGGTGTGTTGTCGGTGTGCATGGGTGTGTGTGTGCGTGGTTTAGACCGTGAATAAGCACAATACTGCCATAAATTATGGACCGACCAAAAAATGCACTTTTTAATAGCAGATAGCTTTTGTCATGCAAAACTCCAGCCGTAAAGGCTGTTTGCCCAACAAACGTTTACACATCGAATTTGCAATATTTTTGGTGCTGTTAGCCTAGAGCTGGTGCTCTCTGACAAATGAATGGCCGGCAGGCTAAATCAATATTAAAGTTTGGGCTTGGTAAAAGTTTTGGAGACATAAGTGATGTTATCATCAAGCCACATTATTTAAATTGTGTTTTCTTTTCGATTTTTTCCATTATTACAACAATCTGCCTTGCACAATCGCATTCCCTTCAAATTAAATAGAGGCAGACACATACGCTTCAGTCAGACCAGCCGGAAAGAGTTTATAGAGTCTGCCACTCAAGTAGGTCAACGATTCGACCACAAATTGTTGGCTTGTCACTTACAAACAGACAGGCAGACAAGCAGACAAGCAGACGGACAGATATATTTACATAGGCTTCTTTTGCACAATTTTTAAAAGCTGTTAAAGCTGTTTTGCAGCAATACAAAAATCTCTGTAAGCACAGCCGTGTGAAGTGTTATTCAGATTTTGCATTGATTTTTAAATAAAGCCCATTCAAGGGTATGTGTTGCATGTAAAATTAAATTCGCGTACCCACAAACATACACATATGTACATTGAATTTCCATAAACTGCTGACTAAAATTGCGCACAAAAGCATGCAACACTCAATTGAGTTTAATTGCTGCAACGCAATAATATGTATCTGCAATATGAGGCAGGCATTATTCAAATATAAACAAATTTATATCTGTGTCCTTACACTCAGAGAACAGGTATAAGCGGTTTTCTGTACTTAAATCCATGGTGTATTTCTAAAAAGTGATCAAAAATATATCTAATTTCCAAGTGATTTAAAGTGTGTACACAGAACTCTTATATTCGCTGCTTTGTTGCTTATATTCTTATCAAACGATAGTAATTTATGAATTCACATATACAAACCATTTTAAAAAACTTACGTAGTATTTCTGACAAAATAGGAAAAAAAAAGCATTCTGATTTTATGAATCATTTTTTTTTTTTCGTATACTTAAAAATTACTTCAAAAATCCAGTATATTTTTTCAAGTATGTAGTAGTGGCGACTTTAATTCTGAGTGTACATTTAAGGGCATCAACAACAACAATATTGTAAACATAATATTGTATTGTATTGCAATATAACAGCGTATAGTTTTTGATTCGGGTGTAAGTTAATTTTATGCCCATTTTCGGCAAATATTACGCGCATAATATTGAAAATTGTTTTTGCAAGGCGCGTTAATTAGTTAAGTAGTAGTTGTTGCTGTTGTTGCTGTTGTTTGAACCATAGTTTTGGGGCACCTTCAATTGAGTTGTCTCTGTCGCACATAAACAAACTTGAAAAGTTTACATCATGCAAAATAGTCTCCTTGCGCCGACTTAGTTTACGAAGCCTTTGAGCTGCAAAATTAAATAGCAAAGCAAAGTGCGCAGCTAGTTGCTTTTTTAGTGTTTTATTTTATTTTTTGGCAGCAAACAAGCCGTGGCTGGCACAGCTTCCACCACTGTCTGTCACTAGCATGTGTTGTGTGTGTGTGTGTGAGTGTGTGGGTTATGGGGTGTGGCACGCTCGCCTCTCTAGTGGCCGTATGGCATGTGCAAAAAGTAAAAGCGAAGTTGCGCAAAACTTTTTAATATGCTTGCGAAATTTTATCAAAACTACAAAATTGCAGCAAAGTGCCAACTGCCTGTGAGCTGCACTGACTGCAGCTGCAACTGCAACGGCAACGGCAACGGCAACGGCAGCGGCAGAATAAGACAGCAAAGGCCGCCACTGAGCCAACTGAGGAGTTGGCCAAACAAAACACAGTCAAGCGAAACCTTCAACTCAATTTGGCAATCGCATTTCTTGCTCTACTTCCGCCTATTCAACTTGACTCGATTTGCATGCCGCCGACCGACAGATACACGTGTGTGTGTGTATGTTTGTGGGACTGTGTGCGTGTGTGTGTGTATGTGTTTGTGTGTGTGACAAGCGACAGTCGTCGCGTTGCCTTTATGTGTGTTTAAGTGGCAATGCAAACGGCAACATTTTGGCGAGCACTTTTCTCTGTGCCACTGACAGTTACACGACATTCGTTTTTTTTTATTTCCTTTTTTTTGGAAACTTTTTGTGCTAAATTTAATTGCAATGAAAATTTTCATCCACTTGCAGTGGCAACTTGTGAAAGTTCACTGACAAATGCATCGGGGCGTTAGCTGTTAGCCTCCACAGAGCTTTTTGCCGGGCCAACTTGTAGCAGTCACAGACGCCAACACTTACTGCATTTATTTGTATGTGAGAGAGATGGCGTATCTGATTAATTGGCCAAAATTAATTTTATATTTAATGTCAAATAAAATAATTATACTATCTATGACAGTAGTGCTTTTAAATTAAACGAATTTAATGCATGTAGAGTGAAATGAATGCCAAAAAGTTAATGAATCACATATGTATATCTATAAGACATATGTATGTGTATTTATGTATATCTATAATACCTCAGCTCAAAACACAGAGTAGTTAAAGACAGTAAAAATCAGAAAGGGTTTCATATAAAAAAAATAGAAGTTAAATTTTTGCTTAAAGATTAACATTTCAAAACGATAAACACTTCATTCCATTAAAAATTGATATAAATTGTTGATCAGCATCAGCAACAGAGTCGATTTAGCCTGTATAAACATGCCAATCACAGATACCATTCAAGCTAGGAACACAAAAATTTTAATATAAGTTAATTTAGGGCTTTTTACGAACCATTTCGCAGAATTGCACATAAAATTTGAACGAAACTACCCCTACAAGAGCACTTAAAGATGTTCGAGTACTTGTACAACTATAGAACTTCCTTGTAGCACTTTAGTTACAATCAACTGTCTAACAGATTTGTCGCATCTTTTGTCAGTTGATTGCCCAAGTATGTGGAGTCATATGTCAAATGTGACTATTCTAATTATGTGGAATTCGGTTGACCACGCAATTATTACGCATACGCCTAGTCGCCTTGCGTGTCGCATAAAAGCAATTGGGCCGACAAATTAACTGTATTTGCTGCCGCTGTTGCTGCTGCTGTTGCTACTGCTGCCAGATTGGCCATATTGTAAATAACAACAGACACAAAGGGCGGCATGGCTCGAGTGTGTGTGGACAGTAACAAAGAACATGCTGACATCAGCATCAGCAGTGTGTAAATCAGGATCAGAGTTCACGGGACATAATTGTAAATTATCTGAGAATCTGAAGCCATACCAAAGCAGTGACAAGGCAGTGTGATAATGGTAAAGATAACGGTGATGATGATGTTGCTGTCGAGCTGATCTGTTGCAAAGTTGGGGTCAGGTGACCCACTTGTGAGCAAAACACCGTGTGCCCGGCAATTGTTTTTGGCCTTCATTGTAAAAATCTTGCACAAAACTTTAGACACCAAACAACAACACAAAACCAACATGGATTGGGGCGACAAAGTCCAATGGACAACTTTGCTATACAAATTTCTATCAAAAGATTAAGCAAAGACAAACAAGTGGGAAACAGTGACGCAGCCGTTGGCAAAACCACCAATCCCAACGACAAACCAGCGAACACTTGCCAAGTTTTCGTAGATAACTTTAAATATTTATCCTTGTTGCTCTTCAAAATGGAGCTGAGTTTGGAGCTGTGTCTTTTTCCGTCTGTGGTTTTGTTTGGCCTGATTTTTATTTATGTTCATTTTACGTTTTGTTAGTTTGACATATCAGTGACACTTACTGCTAGCTCCCTCAACATTGCAGCAATATTTTATTTTATTGCATGGCAAAAACAACAACAAAACAACAAAAGAAAGAGAAAAAAAGTGTTCACACTCTGTCATAAAAATACAATTTTTATATTTGCGTGCAAGTTGTAAACATAAATTTGGGATGCAGCAGCAACAACAGCCCCACATAAAATTGAAAATCCCGCAAGTATTTTGTTTTTTCATTGTTTTTGGCCCAATCGATTTTTCATATTTTCTTTAAGGCATCTCCAGGCGGCACTCGTCGAGCAACTTTGTCTTGGCCAAAAGGTGAGGGACCAGGTGCTTGCCAACTTTTCGGGCCAACTTTGTTGGCGAAACTTTTCGGCGTATAAGTTGTTAATTTGCGAAAAGAAAAGGCGTTTAACTGTGGTGCCGAATTTTGATTGTCTGGATCAAAAGATTAGTAAACCATCATAAGTGAAGTGCGAATTTTAAAAATAGACTACAGAAAATTTGAACAGTGAAACGATTTGGCATCGTCCGTTACAGTATGTATCATCATTTAATTAGCCGAATGAAAAATTCTATTTAATTATATTTTTGGCTCGTGTTTTCTGTCTAAAAATGTAGTAGTTTGATTGTATGAAAATTATTTAGAAATGTCTCGAATCAATAATGCCAACAAAACTCGTTTAAAGGGGAGGGGTGGAGCGGCAAATGAAGGCGGCAACAATGGTACAGAGGGTGGTGGAGGTGGTGGTGGCGGCGGAAGTGGTGGTGGTAGTGGCCGCGGTGGCATTGGTGGAGGACGTGACGCGGGTAAAAGTGGAGGTGGACGTGAGGGACGCGGTGGAGATGGAGGCGGAAGAACCAGAAACAATGGAAATGATAACCAAAACGATCAGGAAAAGATGAAAGATCAAAGACGTGGTCAAGATGGAGAGGATGGTGCTGGAAAAGGGGGACGCGGAGGGCGTGGAGGTGGTCGTAGTGGTGGACGAGGTGGCGAAGGTGGTGGAAAAAAGGATACCTATGATGAAAACAATGGTTCAGAGAAAAGAAAGCGAAAAGATGACAAAGGCAACGGGACAGCTTGTGCTAGAGGGGCCAGAGGAAACTGAGAAAAAGAGGAAGGCGACAATGTAAGCAAAATTGATAGCAATAGCTTCCAGAAAAGCAGAAAACCATCATCAAGTTAGCACTTCGAATTCAGTGCACTTGAGTCCGAAAACGATGGCTAATGAGCATTCTTTGGTCACACAAAAGTCAATTCAACATGCACCAGCAATCGGGTTACAAGGAAAAAACGTAAAATAAGTAAACTTAAGTAGTATTTTTATCAGACAACCATGGAAGTCTTCGACTTGAGATATATCCTGCGAAGGCTCTGCATTCATCGAAAACCACTTCAATTTAGATCAATTTATTTTTTTTAACTGCAAATACAAAACTCCAATAAAATATCGATTTTAATGAATGATGCTTCTCTGGCTTGTGTAATTTGACAACCAGCTGGTGGCCAATTCAGGTAGAGGGTATCTGCCAGTCTGACCAGTTCACACTAACTTGTCGTTGGTCAAAGGGAGCAAACACCGTCACCAGAAGAGATATCGTGCGAGAGAGATAAAGAGAGAGAGAGAGAGAGAGAGAGAAAGAGAGAACTGTAATACTCAAACAACACCTAAAACAATGCATTGCAAAGAAAAAACCATAGTTATAGTTATTAAAGAATGTTTATTTTTTGTTGTGTGTTACCAAGAAGTGTAAAGTGCCAGGCGAAAGAAATTATTTGTTTGCAGCAATGAGATGCAAGAAAGTAAAAACCAAAAACCCCTGCAGTTGCTGTGGTTCCGTTTTCTTTTGTTGTATGTTTAAGGGAAGTGTTAAGTGAAAGAAACTAATCTATTCGCCCAGCGCTAAAAGAGACAACGAGCATTATTTAGAATTTTCTCGTCAATTTAACTTGACATCAATTTACGTTACATGACTAAGTAACTACTAATTAAAAATGAACCAAAATCAAGAGCTAACAATTAATTGTACATTGTTCGATAACAAATGAGAAGAGTTTGCAACTATAATTTTGGCCGCAGCAGAGATTTTGTTATGTTGCTTCACTGGCGCCATGGCTGTATAATTGACTGATGTATCTATCAATTGAAAATATTTTCTCTTTGTTGACACAAATCAAAGCAGCTGCATAAATCTTCATCAAGCATCCTCATTCTCATCGTCGGTCTCAACTGTCGGTCGACTAAAAACGAATGAAAAATCCGCCAACTCACGGTCAATTGCAATTCAATTAGACGCAATTAGTGCCTGGGCACGCATCTGCTGTAAATGTATGTGGCTGTGTGTGCGTGTGTGTGTGTGTGTGTGTATAGATACACAGATAGACACAGATGAAGACACAGACGCTAACATGCCATAGATTACATAGTTAGAGTGCAATTCAGATGAGATGAGCTGAGCTGAGCTGAGTTGAGACATTGCATGATTTGCCGCTGAGTTCTAGGCTCCTCGCTTTCCGCTCCCCACTCCCCGCTCTCCGCTCCTCGTTCCTCGTTCCTCAACGTAGAAAAAGTATCTCATTAGATGGGCAGACACTATAACAACGGCAACGGCCGCTTAACTCATTCATCATCATCAGGCAGAAGACGGGTTCGGGTGCGGGTGCGGGGGTGCGGCGGTTGTGGCATCGGTTTCGAGTAACACAGAATGCTATAGATACATGGATACATAGCTGCAATGCTGCAGCAGCTTAATTGTGAAATGACCCGTTGAGCTCTCGTCGCTGCCGCTGCTGCTGCTGTATCTTTGCAAGAAGTTGCCCGCTTTTGTTGCAGTGTGCGTGTTTAATTAGTGCATGCCCTGATTATGTAAGATATACACCGAACACATTAATGTGTGTATGTATGTGTGTGTTTGTATAGCGTTGCACTGCCATATGCACAATGCACATGACCAGGCACCTAATTGGCGAAAGCATCTCATCCACAGATTGAAAGGTCCTCGTTGTCATTTGTCTTTTGATTTTCCTCCTCATTGGCTAATGTCTATATGTATATGGATATATATATGTATGTACATGTGTGTTTGTACAATATCAGCGCTGCCACCAGCAATGGCAAAAGAAACTTACAAAATACAAGCAAAGCGGAAAAATCATAAAAATATAACCTCCTACACTCGGAAAAAACACTGCAAAATTAAAAAAACGCAGCTTCAGCACAGATTTCAAAAAGTGAATCTGTCTCTAAAAAATGTAATTTTGATTATGATTTAAAATTCGGAAAAGCTTCGTTTGCCACTTGATTTTGTGAATTTTTCTTGAGAATTTTTGAAAGAATGTTTTTAATTTATACCTTTTAGCTATGTATTAAATACAGATTGGGCTATGAAAATAACTTTTGGTTATCAAAATCTGAGTTTTTTTCCGATCTTAATGCAATTTTTACCGCTGATCAATATTTTTAATTATTTTTAATCAGTATATTATTTTACAGCAAAAAATTTCTTTATATAATTGACTATTCTGAGAAGCAAAACACACAAAAAAAATATTTGTTTTGTTATTTGAAAATTATTCCTTGTAATCAGAAGATTTTTGTGGTGTACAAGGCCAATTTTCATTGGAGTTCGATTTGTTTTTATATGCCGAGTGTAGCCACAATTTTGTGTGTATGTTCAATCAGCCGTGCTCAAGTGGAAACGGCAGCAGCATAAAACATCAGTCAAAAGATTGAAGTGCAGCCTAGTCATTGTCGTGGCGCGAGGCAACAGAGATGACAACAAAGATGACAACAACAACAGTAACAACCCAGACGACGATGACGATGGTGGTTGGGCCATATCCACATTATTTGGTATCATTTAATTTCAGCATTTATTGGCCCTACCTCTGCCCCTGGATCGATGTGCTTTGTTGCCAGCTGAAGCACAAAGCGGCGTATTTAATATTTCATGAATTCGTGCACAAAGACACAAATACGAAGGCATGTTATACTTGTATTTATGACTCGCGCACAGTTGCCAAGTCACAGTTGCCGTAGTCCGTTACGTCTGAAAAAAATGCTGCGTGGCGCCGTCATCTTGCTGCCAAGATACATTCATTTATGAGGCACGAAGCATCAGCTTAAGTTGATGGCTGGCTTTGCAGCAACGTGTCACTTCAACTACAACCACAACAACAACAAAATGCTGAGAGCCAACTGCGGCAAGTGATAGGATGCAGCAACTTGGCAAGAGGGGCACGTCAATGCCAATGATTAGCAGCATATTTACTTGACATTGACATCTATCATGAGCGAAGGCTGCAAACATTTTCCAATAGCATTCATATTTGAAGTGTTGCTTAACTGGAAAAGTATTAAAGATGACGATAATGTCATAATAACCAAAGTAGTATCAAACATTTCAATCTCTACTGAATTTTTGAAAATTAATGCAACTAAATGTGTAATTTGTAATTTTATTTAGACTAAATTCGATTCGTTTTAGATCCCTTGTCTGAAATACAATCACTACTCAAAACCTAAACTCTGTGAGTGTGTTTCTTAGCTGGCATATCTTTTAACAACACGATTCCTCTACTCATGTTCTCTTATACCCTATTATATTCATTTATCTCTTGTGACTTGCACTTTATTTGCCCGTGCGTTGATTATGATATACCAATTTTTTTATCGCACATATGTACAGCGCAAACACTTTGTTGAGTTCACTGAAAATGGTTAAACAGGGTATGATGAGGTAATGCAAAGGTATGTAACAGTCGGCGGGAAGCATCTACGTCCCCATAAAGTATATATCTTTTCTTG
The DNA here is from genome assembly GCA_035041595.1 of Drosophila basisetae. Classification (NCBI taxonomy): domain Eukaryota; kingdom Metazoa; phylum Arthropoda; class Insecta; order Diptera; family Drosophilidae; genus Drosophila; species Drosophila basisetae. The sequence continues at coordinate 8,761,734 of JAWNLB010000147.1, read as the reverse complement.
ATCAGCATCAACCCATCTGAGAGACCATAAGAGATAGAGAATTCAAATTACAATTATCCTTAACTTAGATCAAGATTAATTCATTTTTGCAAGCGCTTTCTCCAATTCGATCAAAATCGATTTCCGTTAGCAATAAATGTAGACATCATTGGATAGTTAATTTAATTTGATCAAAAACTTTTCCCGAAATAAAAGTCCCAGATTTATTTCTAATCGCCTTGACATATTATTGATCATCTGAAGAAAATTCATTAAGTTCGATTGAGAAAATCATATTTTCACATTTGCCCATAATGAAGTTGTTCACAGGAGTTAGGCTATCTGCTAGTCGAGCACTTGCGACTAGTGCATTCTTACATGTGTATACAAGTCCCTTGGCAATATTGCGCAGCTCTTGCACCATCTGATCTGAGTACGATACACACATACATATATAAAATCATATCTACAGCTTAATTGCATTTTCACATGCCGCCCCCTCAAAGTCCTGTGAACGTCGGCAGGTGCCTCCTTTGGGGGCAAGCACACTGCACACAAATAGTTTATTCCCACTTGCTACAAAGAGTAGGTAAAATTGGTTAACGATTTCAAAAGACAATCAAATGTTATTCATAATGAAAATGCTTAGACATGAAACAACTATTCATTGAGTTCAAATTGCATGCCCATTGTGCTCATCGAAAAAATGACATATGCATTATGTTCATCAACTTTTCTCCCGGTGCATCGGATCTGACTCAATTCGTTTTAAAAAATGCTGTAAATATTTATGGATGGTCATTCGCCTGGACGGGGTTGTGTGGTCGCTTCATGGGCTTTAAGTACGGACACACCTGTGATTACCTGTAGGTGTTTTTTTTAGTGTCTGTCCGGCAGTCGTCGCTCATTTTAGTGACAGCGGATTTAAAAGTGCAACGCGGACATTGTAAATGCAAATTTGCATTTAGCGTTTTTTGTACTCAATTTAAATTTTTTCGTCGACTGTGTGGGATCAGTCAGCTGTTAAGTTGACAACTTGAATACACCCATGACAACAAGGCAGTCACAGATGATAACCAAAATGTTATTATCCATCAGCAATTAATGTGAACGAACAAAGAAACAAGTGACTCTTAGACGAGGCCAACGCAACTTGGCATCTGGTGAGTCAGATGGTCGGGGAACGTGATCAAAGTTTGGAAAAATAAACACAACTCGAAAGCGAAATTTTCGCCCAAGAATTGTGCCAGTGTGTGACTGAGTATGTGAGTGTGTGTCGGGAGTGTGAATGTAGTGTGAACACCAAATGACCAATAGTCATTTGGCTATGGCATTCGCTTTTGCTTTTGTTTGTCACCCGCTCATTGTTGCTGCTTTCATGCCATGAATAGTTTTGAGTAAAACACAAAAACATCATGGGACCAAACTAAATTCTAGCTGTCTGCAGGCTCTGGATGCGGACTTGACTTTTGGGTCATACGACAACCGCAATGCGTGCTATGCACTTTATAATACTCTTCCAGAAGGTAATCTTATTATTGTAGCAAATGTGAGACACTAACGATATAGAAACTTGGACAGTTCCAGAAGTGCAGCTGGTACACAAAGTCAGAGTTTCAGCCTCCTACGAGCGAGGATCGTTTAGCCAGTAGTTTTTCAGGAAGACAATTAGCAATTTAAAGTTTCCTTGCGTCTTTGTCGGTCAGTCCATTAATGATCTCAATAATCATATAACTGTTGAGGTCTCTGCTGATTATGGACATTTTTACCAATGATATTACCCTGCACAGTTTTAATATGTACTTCAATAACCAGTAAAGCCAGCTGGATTTCATTACATTGCTTCATTTTCCATGTTTTTCCCTTCATCTTAAAGTGTTATCTTTTTTGCGCATTTTGGCAAAGTGGTTCTCGGTGCTTAGTCAATGAGGCACTTTCCTAACTGTTTTCTTTAAATTTATTTATATATATAGATGTACTGTATTTTGGTTGCAAATAAGAATAAAGTCTAAATTAACCCACATTATCGATTGAATATTTAATATTATTTAATTTAATATAATAAATAAATCAATCAAATAAAAATATTTCGCATAAAATTGAATTGAATTGAAATATATCAAAATAAGAATGTGGAATAGTTTAAGCTGCCATCAATTGTGTTTCATTTTGTTGTCAATCGGTTACCAACTCTGATTTTATTTAACTCTATTTAAGATTTATATCATAATAGAACTTATATATCGACAAGTTGCAACCTGTTTAGTTAAGATCAGATTACTTACAGGAGTGCCTAAAGTGAGCAAGGGTATTCAAACTAAGGTGATCTGATGTCAGTGGATTTATTCATGTTTTGTTGGTGTTATGCTTGATATCTGTGCAGAAGCTCCTGCTTACGACATGCCACAAAGCATTTGCTGTTTTCTTTTTTTTTTAGTTTCTTTTGCTGGAGTTGTTCTCATTTTGATCTACCATGAGGGGAGGGGCAAACTGGTGCTGCTGACTACTGGCTGCTGGCTGCTGGCCTGGCACGCAACATATTTATGGGCAGTGGGTCAGTTAGTGGCAAGGACAACAATGCAGTGAGAATGATTTGTAGTTGGTGCACAGAAATTTGAAATTGAAAAATAGGTGGAATTTTATGAGGGCCAGTGGACAAGTGGTCAAACAAGATCCAAATAGCCGAATAACCAAAATATTCGAAATAACCTAAGCCCATTGCTTCATCTGTTGACTTGTTTTTGCTTCTTGCACGTGATTTCTCCGACTCGGTGCGAGAAAAGTTCGTGAAGAGCATGCACAAAATGTGCTGCCTAGTTTCGGGCGTCGCTCAATCCCATCACCAAATACACCCAAAAAAGAACTCACACACCCAACTACAACTGCGCTTTAATTTTTCAAAATGAAACGCGTCAAAGCGCTCTGTGCAAGCAATATGTCAAAAGCGCCACCTGCCGTCGGCCACTCAATGTTTGCCAGCCTGTCTGTCTCTCTCTCCCCCGTCTCTCTCGCCGCCTTGCTGTCTGTGTGTCTGCTGCTTTATATATGTTTGCTTAGCAGCAAATGGATTTCATGAAACATTATGATGACCGCCAGGCAACGAATGCTGACTTTAGTATATATCTGTGTGTGTGTGTGTACACAGTTTGACTTTAATTGCCGGCCACGACGCCATGTGGGCGTGGCATTTAACTGCTAACTTATGCCAAAATGTGGTCCTTATCTGCTGGCAAATATTTTATGAGCAGTTCACGCTCGGGCCAACTACATTGAATCAGTGCAAGTGTCTATTAGCTGAAAGTGATAGTACTAACACTCACACACCCACACACACACGCACGCACACACACCCACACACTCACATACACCTACACACAGGTATTTAGCTCCCGCGGGGTCAGAGTTCAGTGGATTGGCCAACACTTGACGCCAAATCATAACATAAAAATGTATAAAAAATAGTTAATGGAGTTGCGCTAAATCGTGTAACAGGCAGAGGAAAGCCGGTTCGACCCCATAAAGTATATATATTCTTGATCATAATCAACAGTAAAGTTGCCCTAACTAGTTCATTCTAATTAATTTTCAACTTTAGAACGCACGCAGAGCATATTTGAAGTATGTTACGAAATATTAACACTTCGATTATTAATTTTTGCATAGTCTATTAGTTTTATAACTTCAATGGTGACCTTTTCATGCTGTTGTTTATTTTTCATGAAAATGAGTCAACGGACTTGGATTTTCATTGCTTATTTAACCTAAGGGTATTTTGTTTTTGTTTCCCAAGGAAAAACTTTTTTTCTTTTTTGTTTTGTTTGCCAAGTGAAACTGCTCAACTTAAATTTTTTTTATTATATAAAGCGGTTGCAGCATCAAAAACAAAAACTCTTATATGTGTCAGAGGCCATATAAGACTACAACGACCTTGCCACACGCAATTTACTGCTGCAATTTCGATAAGAATGTGATAAACTATAAACATTATTTTGGAAAATGTTTCCATATTTATTGTGCTGAAGCTCAACTTAACTTAAGAGTAAATAAATAATTACCAACAAAACGATATTGTGAAAAACAATCAATCAATAATTCATCAGCTTTTCATATCCTAGACTTGCCTTGGAAGTGTTTCATATACTTATATATATGTATATATATATATTATATAGTTATTTATTATTGACTCAAATTGCATTTCAAATTTGCTTTAAACCCAAAATTTTATTTATTTATTTATTATTAATTGTTCAACTGTTCTTATTTTTGATTATTTCAAATGATTTATAGGAATATCAATACCCAGTTAGAAAACATACACACACAAGATGTATCAGCTGTATACTTGCTGCAATATTACAGGGTATGCATCGTTCATTAACACTTTAGCAATTAATCACCAGCAAAACTCAAACAAACTCAACAAAAATAAACTTTAATCCGGCACGTTGATTTTTCGCCAGAAATTTTTGTTTTTTTATGTTGGTGTGTGGGTGCATATAATGTGTAGGCGTGTGTGTATATACATATGTGTGCTTATATATACATATATGTAGGTATGTTCTGCATGGAACATAATAATTTTATGGCAAGTTTCTCACCCCGCTGCTGCCACAAAGTGCTGCATATTTTCCGGCGTAGCAGCGAATGCGGCTGACGCTGACTTCCGGGAGTTGCGCTAGAGACGAGTAATTATGTTCCACTAGCTTAAGCAGAGTATTCCCATACACACACACACACACACGCACACACACACTCACACAACCTCACACACAGTGCTGGGAAAGTAATTAAAATGCTTGGTCCATTAAAAATTGTACTCCATGGAGCTGAGCTCAAAAGTTGAGCCTCTGACTTCTGACTGGCAACTGCAGCAAAAACAAAAAAAACAAAAAAAAAAACGAAAAAAAGGAACAGCCGAATCGGAACTGAACAAAACAAAACAACTTTCGACGACTGCGCAAAGCAGGCAGTCCTCTGTTGGCCCACATTTTGCATTAATTAGTCAACATGCCCACTTGTGCCCGATTTGACCCCGTCCAAAATTCTTCCCCACTTTTCACTCATTTGAAATTTGACTCGAAGTGCGTTTGTCAAACACAGGATGGACAAAAAAGTTAACAAATAAAATTTAACTGATAGCTTGAAAGCATCATTTGTACTTACACCGTGAGCCAATTGAAAATGAGAAAAGGGTATGATGAAAGTGTGCACAACTATGTAACAAGTAGAAAGAAGCCAGTATGTTCACGCACCCATACAGTATATATATTCTTTATCAGCAACAACAGCCGAATCATCAGAGTGATCAAGCCGATCTCAGAGGTTAAAAGAGCTGGAGACTTGATTTTGGAATATAATTTCTCGCATGCCATATGCATTTTCCATTGCAATAATAGTCAATGTGCGTATTTTTATGCTCTTCCGACTTGTATATAAAATCATAGAGATCGGTTTACCATATCAAATATAGCTACAGGGAAATCGGTCGAAAGATAAGTTATTGTATGGCAATCTTTTTGATTACCAAATTCTCAGATTTACACAAAAAACTCATCAGCATCAGAGGACTATATCGAACAGTGCTCTTATTAAGAAGATTTAAATGTCAGAAGATGGACTATCGTCTGCAGGTGTGTATAAGTTATGGCGTTTCTGAGTTGCCCATTGTTTCTTATATCTTGTAGCTTCTTTGAGCAGCTTTGGGCTTATGCAACTGGCAATGGCAGGTTCAATTCTCGAGGCTGAGTTTTGAAAATATTATAAGAGCTGCTCACAGCGCAAGTTTGCTTAGCTACGGGGCAAATCTATTTCTCATGTTCAGGACTCATTGAAAGTGAAAAGTTGAAGAGAATATGGAAAATAAATATATGAGTGCAAACGCAAAACCAAATAAGTGGAAACAATGAGAGACGAGCCGGCAACGCGGCAAAAACTTTGTATATCAATCTGTGCAAAAAGTTTCTAAGAGATTGGATAAATGTGTGTGTGAGTGCGTGTGTGTGCCTGTGTGTGTGGTAATCAATAGTAATGTATGCTGGCAGGCGAGGCAGAGAGTTGAAAGGTAAGCTGCAAGAGCACTACGCTTACGCAGCAAAAGAAACACAAACTTGCAATAAAAAATGTTATGCAAAATGCAAACTAAAAAATGAGCACTTAGTTGTTTCATTTTCTTTGCTTTGCTACATTTTATTGCCTGTTTCCCTATTTTGCCACTTCTAGAGCAAAGATTAAAGCACGAAGCAAAGCTGCAGGTCCAAATTGCTATTCCATGCTACATGCGTGTGTGTGGCTATGTGTGTCTAGGTCTAAGATGTTTTTAGTCTGATCAAATTCAAATTTCAGATTCAATTGCGTACTCAGTACTTGAGGGCATTTTCTGTTTGCTTGCCGAGTTAAATCTTAATTACTTCCAAATCACATTTTCCATATTTTGCCACACATGATGCACACGCCACATGACACAAGCTACACTAACAATCCGCTGAATGAAGTTGAGCACTGCTCAGTGGCCATTGGTCATATATCATAATAAGCACACCAAAGAGAGTCATTGGTTTTGGCGAACGTTTCGGTTTCGATTTGATTACTCAAAAGTCAGCCATGGCCTTCGCCTGCAACTCGTGTGGCCACCAGTGTGGGTCGTCTATGTCATCATAAATTGCAAACGGACACCGTCACCCATACCAGCTAGGAGACTACAGACTACGTCCTGCGCTCAATTCAACTCCAGTCCGGACCAGTTGGGACATCGAATTGTGTGGCGTGGAATGGAGTCGATTCGAGACGCGATGGGTTTCGGTTTCGCGGCCAGTGCCAAAGGCGTGCCAGTGGCTGGAGCTAAAGCAGTAGCTGGAAATTGGATGCCATTTGTGTTCAATTAGGCTATGCTAATTTGCAGTAAGCGTGCCGCGGCTTGGCTCGGCTTGGCATGCCCCAGCGGACAAGTGATGTCGTAGTTTACAGTGTTGAAAATTTAAATTTCATATTGAATTGTTTAGCTTTCAATTATGTAGTCAATTTGGCAGCGCTGTTCTACATTTTTTGTGAATTTATTCGATTTGGAAAATTAAAAAATATTTCACAGTCAACATAATACTAAATGAATCACAGCCAGTTTAGAATATGCAACGACCACCGAAAACCTGATTGATTGAATGACGAATGCATATATATTATTTATTTTCTTTTTAAATATATTTGAACAAGGAATACTGAAAACTATCGACGAATTTGTGGAAAAAACTCATTTAAATTTTATCAACAGCATATTCATGTTGACTCCTTTTTTTTTAATATATGTTGTTTGGTTTGTTTCAGCGGCTAAATTTAAATTAAGTTTAACGCTTTGTCAATTATTGAGTAGCGGTCAAATATTAAATTGCCTGCCAATTGTGAAAACCATAAAATATTGCATCAGGCAACCAACTAATTATGGAAATGTGTCACAGATTTCGCACAGATCTGCATGGTGGTTATCACTCATATGTCACTCACACTCGCTGCATGATGGCATTCACTCACACCCATACACATATATATATATATATATATGTGTATCTTTCAGGCGGCTGAGTGTTTTGATGAAATCGTTTTCATGCATTTGATTGGATTTGGCTGTAAATTCGTTAAGGGCTCGCTGATGCGTTTACCCATCATGATATCAGCAAGGATATTCGTCGGCATCGATTTCGACGTCGACGTCGATGTTGACAGCGACAGCGACTCCGATTTGCACTTAATTGCATTAATATTGTGGCTGGGGCAAGAACCTGCGCAGCTGTTTGCCACCCTGACAATCAGCGCAATTCAATTTGTCGTCACCGGGCTCAACCCCAATTGAGTCAGACAGCACAGCACCCGAAAATTTTCAATATGTATCAATTTCGCTTACCCTACTTTCCCTTACAGAACCCTACACACAATTTAACCCAGCTCAAACAACAATACGTTAACTATTAAGGTGTAGCTTCTTAAGTCACATTTGAGTTGCAAGAATTTATTATTAATTTTTCAAAGATGCGTTAAATTAATATAATTATAAAATGATTAATAACATTTATAGTAAGTGTAACTATAATACAAGATATTTTATCTTAGTGCGTAGAATTTCATATTTGTATACAGTAAAAGGTAAATGTATTTAAAGTCTTATTAAAGTCGAAAGTATTTTTTATTTATTATTATTTATCTAATTATCTATTTCAATCTATAAAATTTTATATTTTTAGAAAAATCTTCTGCTGAAAATAAAAATGGATATATCATTTGTGTTCATATTGTATAAGGTATAATTTTGTGATATATATATTTTTGTATACAATGGTAAAATTAATTTAAAACAATCAATATTTTTAAGCTAATTATAAACACGCTCAGAGTATGTAAAATTCGACATAGCACTAAGAATGCGGATTTCTTTCTGACATTGCCTTAAGAGCCTGGACTCAATATTCAATTCCCGGCAAAATGCCTTAATGCGCTCACGTTGCCAGCGCCCCGGGACGGGTAACCAAGAAAACAGGCCACTTGAGCTGCCCTTCTTGGTCCCTGGCCCAGACCCGGGTCAGTTGTGGAGTGTGGTCTTGGGCTCATAACCATTTGGCTGCTGTGGCGCCATTGGCCCCTTTGACACTTTGCCTCATTTTTGGCAATTTTTAAGCAATTCAATTTAATTTTATTAGTTTTGGCAAAACTCAAACAACTGGGACGATGCGACGGTACAACAATAACAAGGTAGGCGCTCCGCGCCCCGCACCCCGCACCCCTCACCCCTCACTCTTAACCACCACAATCACGACGAACCTTTTGTCTGCCTTTTGTTGAGCTCATAAAATCGTCAAGTGATACATATACACACAGATACATATTTATATGTATTTCATTTGTTATGCTCTTCACTGGCTTCGGCTGTTACTATTTTTGGTTGGCTTTTTATAAGACTAGATTTTTGGCCAACGTCGCGCCCGCCGCATAAGTTTTAAGTCGTAAAAAGTCCATAAAATGCATTGGCAACTTTTCTTTTTAGCCCAGAGCTGAGCTCAGATAGTGTTTGACATTTGATTTTATTGTTATGATTGCCAAAAATGATGTGCCAAGTGCGAGTCCATGTGTGTCCACTAGTGAACTAGGCAATGAAGAGTTCGGAGCGGTTCAGCTGTGCGCCGTATATTATGTTTATAAGTTGGCCACTTAAGCGTCAATTACTTTTACAGCTTAATTATGCGAATGGGACCCGCATGGACCTGCCTTTGCCTGGCTGGTGAACAACAGCAACTTTCCATACACAAATTGATATTGGCCAGAACGGTCATCATATCATGCAAAACACCCATAAATATCTCATCAAAACGAAAATATCTAGAAACGACCATATCAAGATACGGGACTCAACTACGGCGTGTGAGCAGCGCATTAAAAGTCTAATTGGAAATTACGAAATAGTGCAGCGGGAATATAATTCATTAATTATATTTAAACACTATTTTCAACATTGCCGGACTCTTTGCCACTTCACGGAGTACGTCGTCCCGGTTACGATATTGAGAGGCAAATAAACAGTTTCTATACCATAGCCACAAAATGTGCAGCACATTGAAATACACAGCGGAAATCTGATACGAGAGTGAGTTATGTCTTTCTGAGTAGATATATAAATTGGATTCTGGCGGAGCTGGTACTCAAACGAAGCAAGTTGGAAGGCTCGAGGCGAGAGCTTGTCTTGTTGGTATTCGTTTTGTCAATATGAAGTACTTTTTTGTTAGCAAAGTCTTTGCTTCTTATCCGTTCCTAACGAAATTTTCACAGTTGATAAATAATATGCCATAGTATATTTTATTTTAATTTAAAGGCTATGTCTTGCATATGGTATACGAGAACTTATATTCCAACTTCCAAAGTATATTTGTCTCCGAGATTGGCTTACTCATACAGATGGAGATATGGACATGAATAAATCGATTCGGCTATTGATGCTGATGAAGAAAATATGTGCCTTATTGGGTCACTCTTGATGCCCTTATTCCTCAGTTGTTACTAGGCGCAGGGTGTGAAAGGGAAGAAACAAAAGCAACCAATTAAGCTTGAGCGTGTTCTGAGGCATTCGGAAGTGTTGCGGGCTTGTTTCGTGTTCTGCCACTGCTCAATTGATTGAAGCCAATGCAATAAAAGAGATACACTTCAGAAGGCGAAACCATCTACTGTCCCTACCAAAACAAACCGAATCAAACCGATCCAAACCAAATCCAACACCGAACCAAACCACCAAATCAAATCAGTCATATCCGCAAATGGTAACAAAGGTAAAAAAGGCAAATAAGGATTAGTAAGGAGTGGGGGAATTTAAAGATTGCTATGAATTCCAAATTCTCAAAACTTTACTATATATGACACTTTGACCGTAACCGAGAACTAAACCTAGACCTAAACATAGACTTAGACCTAGACCTAGAGCTGGACATAGACCTAGACCTTGACCCTGACCTTGACCTAGACCTAGAACAGTTTGGTAAACATTTAATCAAGGTTATCTCACAATTCACCGACCTGTCCAATATGCAAAAAAATCGCAAAAAAAACAAAAAGAGTTGAGCTGCTTCGTAAATTCAAAGATAAATATAAATCGAGCGTAATTCGGACATAAAACGACGCAGGTGCTCAACCGGACCCAATGGGGCGGGGTCAGGAACAGGGTCAGCCAACTGGTGTCCACGCGGAAGCGTCATTTTGTCGACATTTTCTTTTATTTTGTGCACAAATCGATTAAATATTGAAAGCGGTTGCGGAGCAATGTGTAAAATAAACCTGAATTGGGGGTTTCAATGAAAAAACGTACAGCAAATAATCCTAATTCAAATTGTAAACGAGTGTTCCCTTTTTGGCCCCCAGGTGATGAGAGGGTTTTCTCTGCTCTCCTCGTACTCGATTCAAGGTGTCTCTTCATGTCGCTTCACTTCCAATCCACTTAAATTGATTGAAATAATAGAAGAAAAAGAAAAATAAGAAGAAGAAGGGGAAGGCGAAGAAGAGGCATGCTACGCATAGAATATTATGCGGCAAATAGAACGTGGCAGGCACTGTGCCCGAAACGAGTACGAGTATGAGAATGTTTTAATTACAAATTCTTCAGACGCTGTTCTGCGCACTTTTTGTGTATGCATAAATATGCGTCTCTTGGGCGAGTTATGTACATATGTGTGTGTGTATGAGTGGGCGTTGGGTGCCAACTACCATGGAAATGGGCACCATTGTCTGTCAATAAATTTTCTTTGCGCTTTTCGCAATGGCCAGGCCACGTTTGCATTTCCGGTCCGATGCAGCAGTAGCAGTAGCAAGGGGGGCGGAAAAGCTGCGCACGGAAACCTCTGCAATGGAAAAGCTTTTGAAATAACTCTGAGCCAAACGGAACGTTACGAAATGGTCAAATGGATGCGGTAGCTGCGCCTGCCCCAATCTCTCCCTCCTTGCAGTTGGCTGGCACACCTGTTTCAATATTCCTTCGTGATGCACCAAAAATGCTGTGCTAGCAGTTTACGTCGATTCATGGGCCGCATTATGTAATTGATTTGACTGTGATTATAACCCCAGGACAATAAGCAGCATGATCTCAGCAAATGCCCTCAAATCCATGCGCAAATATTGCATTATCAGCAGCAAACGAAAAGCAGCAGCTAAAAATATTTGGCAATTAAGCATTGAGCATCAGTTCGGAGGCGTGCCCAAAAAACCATTTGTGTGCCACTGCCAGTTAATGGCATCAATACACGCAACGCCAGCTGTCGCATCGCCTTCCAGCTGCCAGCCCTACCCTGTCCACCCTTGGGCTTGGCTCGGCTCGCTGCTGCATTTATGAGTTATTTGGTTAAAGGACAATGCGTCCTGTGCTCGGGACGGTTGCATTTTGTGACTGGTCGTTAAATTGTTTTGGTCTTTGCTAATTTATCTACAGCATTTGTTTAATTTATGTAATTGCCACTGAGCCTAAATCATATTGACAGCAAGCGAGCCCTAAAGCGTCAAAGCGCCTTAAAGCCAACAATTAGAAGAGTCGACACACTGTAAAAAAAAGATGAAACTCAAACGAGTTGGAGTATAAATAAAATTAACTACGAGCTGCGGTTACACATTCCAATTTGCTGTTGTTTCATTTTATGCGGCTGTGAAAAAGGCGGCTATGAAAATAAAGTGGCCGCCATGAAAGCCCGCACGGTACACAGCGAGCCCCTGTGCTCTCTGCATTTTGCAGTTGGAGTTGAGTGAGCAGACTCCTCCCACCGCCTCCTTCTTTACTACCGCCCCCAGCACCTTTTTAACTCCTCTTGCCGCGCCACATTCAGTTAAGGCATAAAAAAATGCCAACAAATACAATGCGCATTGGCAATAGCGTTGAAAAGAGCAACAAAGTTGCGCGCATAGTTGGGGCAGCACACCAAATGAAAGAATCGCCACACCACCCAACATCCCAACCTCCCAACCACCCACACATCCAATCACCCACACAGGAACCCACGCACAACTCCGTCCATCCGGCACAATAGTTTGCGTTTTAAACAAATGAAAAGCGGAGCCCCAAAAAAAAAAAGAAAAAAAGACACAAAAATAAATAAATAAAAGCACAAACAGTTTTATTGAAGATTGCGAAATGTGCGCATACCCGCACACACCCACACACAGACGCACACACACAGAGACAGGGCCACACATGCCGTGCAGCCAGAAAGGTGAATACGCAAAAACGCTGGCAATCGAAATTCCATGCCGAGCTATCGCCATTTTTTGTTGTTGTTATTTTTGTGGTTCTTGTGTTTTTGTGGCATGGAAATTGTGCGAATTACCAGTCGCGCACACACACTCTTACATAGTTGATAGAGTGAAATAGGCAAAGACCGAGCAGCACACAAACTGAATGCCAACAGCCAACACCCATCACCCATCACCCAATGCCACGCGTGTGTTTGTTGAGCACACGAATTAAGTCCACTTGCTTCGAAATTTGACACATTGCTCCAAAATAAAGTGCGTAAACTCGAAACATTTTTTTTTTTAATTCTTTTATGTCCAGGAAAATTCTTCATGCATGCAAATTTCTTGTTTCTTAATTTCTGTGTACTTTTTTCTGAAAAGTTTCTAAAAAAAAAAGTGTTATTATTTTACAAGGTGTTTTTCATTATTTTCATTATCTTTCATTATTTCTAAAAACAAGTAGTCTTTCTAGATTTTCTAAAATTCAAGTTGATTTTTTTCTGAGTGTATTATGTTTGTGGTTGTTGTTGCTTTAGTTGTTGTCCATGTTTGAGTTATTTAATTTTCAGCATTTTCTCGCTGAGCAAGCAAAGTAAATGCAGACACCGCACCCAAATCCCAAAACCTACAACTACAAGTCTGGCTTGACTATAAAGTTGCAAGGCACCCAATATTGTAGCAGACACACACACTCGCACACTCATTCACACCCACTCACACATACACAACTTATTTGCATTTATTATGCTCTTTACAAACAAAGCGTTGCGTCGAGCATATGGATTTCCACCTGTCAAATTATCCATACAACAAAGCGTTCTCTCATTGTGTGCAACAGACAAAATATGAAAATGTTCTCGGTTGTGAAAAGTTGTGAATATTAGTGAGAGACATTGCCAAATGCAACTAACTGAGCTGAGAGATATATTTACCTTGAACTCGCTGGTTGACACGTTCTCACCGTGGCAATGTCACGTTTTATAAATATACTTATTGCCTGACCATATTGACAAAAATGTATACAAATATTGGCAGTGCTCTCGTTGGACAACTTAAAATAAGATTTTTGTTCAAGTTCATCTTGTCGTAGGCAAAATGTATGCTTTTTGAAGAATATTCTCGTGTCTAATTGGCATTTATTTTATAAATTTTGCAAGCAGCCCTGAAGCATAATTGATTTTTCAACTGAACATAAGCATAAGCATCTATTTTAAATTTTAGTTTATAAAATAGCAATCCATTTACATTTTTCCTATTGATTACCCCACACCTTTAGCCTTTAATTAATTGAATATTAAGTTTAAGCTCTTAATGAAAATACACCACAAGATTCGTCTTCATTGGGGCGGTAACTTGCCATGGGAAGCTGACCCTCACAGTAACCAATTGAGTCAAGTATAACTTATCATATAAAGTCAGCATAAACTGTTGGGTATCATTCTCAAAACATCGCATCTTGCATAAATACAATCTATAAACCAGTCGTGAACTTTTGAGATTGTATTTTATTAAAAAAAAAAGGCAACTTAAAATGCTAGAGTCGAGATGGGTCGTAGAGGAGATACCCAAAGCCCAACTGCTAAATATTTGAATAAGTTTAAATACTTAATTATTTGAAGCATCGCAAACCCGAAACTAAATTAACATTTAACAATTTGGGTTGGGTTAACAAAATCTGTCTACCAATTAAAAGCGTGTATCATCACAGTTGTGTCTTTTATGTTTATGTAACATACTTTTGCACAATTTCATTCATCCTTCTTCCAATTTTTAATGCGCGCAGCCTATTAAAACTATACATAAATAACATCCCCATAAAGCTGACTTGCAACTAATGAAATTCTTAGATTCTATTTAATGTACGACAATAATGAAATTGATGTTCAATATACACAAGCGCCTTAATCTATATTACTTTTTAGAAGTTTTCTCTTTTTTTTTGTTTAATATCAGTCAATATTCAATATTCAATATTCATTGAGTGATTAAGTCTTGATATATTGAAATCATAGGTAAATAAAGAAACTATTATTTCATAAATTGTTGAATCGATCTTTTATTCCTTGACTTTAAATAAAATAACCCATATCCGCAAGGTGCGGCTACCATTTTTTCCATTTGCCACTTATGTTTGCCATAGTTTGTTCTTTGTATGGATTGTGTGAAGGACGCAACAATGAAAGTTTGCATTCAAATATAATTCTGTATTTTAATAGAAACACGAAAGTACACAAAAAGTGTCGCATGCAAAAAGCAAAACGTGTGCAACAATTTTAACATTTGAATGGCAGAAGAAGGACAAGTAAAAAGGTGGGGACTGGTAGGTGAGGGGAGGAGGGGTTGTGTAAAAGCAACAAGCGACTTTAGCGCCATTCACAGGTCCAGATAAGATCCGAGTGGTCATTAGTGTCGTGTCAACAGAATGGCACTCTGTACTGGCGCCTTGTTTTTTACACATAACATGTATGTATATGTATATATATATATATGTATATATATATATGTATATCTATATATATATAAGACAAGCCACTTGACCATAAACAAACTTTACACCTCACATTGTGGCGTGAAGAGTCCTGAAGTGGACTGAAATAAACACTTGTGTGAGTGTCTGTGTGTGAGTGTCTGTGTGTGTCTGTTTGTGTGTGTGCGTGTGGGTGTGCGTGTGTGTGTGCCAACTAGCGAAGTGAAGCGCAGTCCGAGCATTGTCGTTGTAGTCGTTGTTGCCGTTGTGTTTGTTTGTTTGTTTGTTTGATAAAGGCAGGAGGCCTGCAGACTGCCAGGACACCGACTAACTGCTGCTGCTAGGGGTGCACAACACACACACGCACACACACACAGTAAGAATAGGGGTAGGCATTAGTAGTAGAAAAGTCGAGACAGGCAACCGCTGAGCGGCACTAATGGGCGCTGGACACATGCCGCTAAAGGTGTGAGGCAACTCTTGATGTCAATGAACACCGAGAGAGAGAGCGAGAGAGAGGGAGAGAGAGAGCGAGACAAGTAGAAGTCGTAAAGAGACAATTGGCCTGCTGAGTTAGTCGGCTAATTGCCTGACTGCCTTTTTATTTACGGCTCGTTGGCAGATTATCAATTGAGGCACGTTTTTTAATTGGCATTTGACATTCAAATGTAAAATGCGAAATGTGTGATTCTGACAGCACAGTTGCAGATGCAACATAAAAAGTAGCGCAGCATGCGGCAGCTTGCCAGGCACTCAGACGCCATTGGTGGCAGCAACAGCATCGACAACTTTCCCTTTTGACAAAGCCGCATTTGAATGGGAAAATCAAGGACAAGCCAATCAATGATGCCGGGTCGCAGGCTCCAAAAAGGAAACAACGACAACAACAACAACAACAACACTTATAAGTGTCGAATGTTTGTGACAGGCACTGGCTGTGGCAGTGGCAACCAGGATGCTGCAGGAGGTGTGGCTAATTATAAGCACATTGAAAATTATAAAATCGATATGCGTTTTGGGTGACAAAAATGCGATGACAGGCAGAAAACAAACAACTAACGAGAAACAGGGGGAGCACTCCGTATACCCTGTAACCATGTATCCTGTACTGGGTATCTCGAAACTACAGAACGCGCTACACTAGAATTCAATAATAATAATTTATAATTTAGGACCGATTGATACATCTCGTATTTTTTTACCAAATCGAACATTGAAGAAAATGATGTTAAAAAATGAGGCTTGTTCAGGCGCATTTGACGCAAGCAGGTCATTTTAGTTTCAAGTTTGATTTGTTAGCAATAACAAATTGTTGACTACATAATAAGACACACTGACTTGTGCAGATGACTTCCAACTCGCCAGTTGTCACTCAAATTGAACAAGTGCCAGCTAATAATTGGAAGTTTAACTGGCTATCTACACGTGGTATCTACAAGTCGTACACCTTGGCATTTGCTTATGCTCATCTTTTCCCCTGAGAAAATTCAGGCAAATGGTTGCCATATGGTCGAACACAGTCTCGTTGTTGTTGCAATTGTTGTTGTTGTTGTTGCTCGTTGTTGAAACGCTTTCGACACGCCAACATGACCACAAATGGGATAGTGTCTACCTACGCCCACATTTTTTTGTTGTTGCTTGATCGACATCTGTAGGTGTGTATCATCATTTCTGCTTTGCTGTTGACGCCCCCACGCCCTTCGTGGCACGTCCTGTGAACAGGAGTCGGTCGCTTCGCATACACTTTGCCCATCAAATGGTCAACAAGGGCGATTGAAAATTGCGCAAGTGTCCGTAATAAGCAGAAAGGGAAGTTGTAGAAGTCGAAAATGGAGCCAGGCAAATATCGATGCTGATCAGCACACAGTTGGGTATTTATTAATAATTCATGATTCATCTGCCAGACTAGAGAAGATCGTTATCCGCCTGGGATAGTCAGTTGTCAATTGTTTTATTCGACCGAGAGCGTATGGGCTTGATTATGCACAGTTGAGTAGTGTTGGCGGGCTGTTGGGCTACATCCTCTTGGAGAGCTTCACGGGTACACCACCCTTTGGGAGCAGAGTTATTCCGTTAACGGTGAATTCAAGCTCGCGCACCTCCTTCCGCATCTCAATCGCATAGTTGGTCAGTATTTTGGTCAAGGCAATCTTCACGTTCATCTTGCCCATTCTGGCAGCTGCAAATAATTCGAATAGACAAGTTCAAATTCAGGATTTCGGGCTCATGGTTAATAGCGTGCTCACCAATGCACTGACGGGGTCCAATCCCGAAGGGCATATAGGCGGCAGGAGTAAAGTTTTTGTGCTCCTCGGTGAAGCGTTCCGGCTGATATCTGAGTGGATCAGGAAAATATTCGGCATCACGATGCAAGCCCATCACCGATATGATAACTTCTGTGCCCTTTTCAAGGACCAGCTTGCTGTTTGGCAACGGATAGTCCTTGTTGCACATGCGGTTCAGCAGCGGTAGAGCTGGATATTTGCGAGTGGTTTCTGTACAGCGAACGAAAGTCGAAAGTAAAACAAATTCATGACAACAACCTTAAGCTACGACTGAGACTTACCCATTATGCACAAGTCCAGATACTTCATGGCCTGTATGCAATCATAGTTAAGCTCTCCATTGTGCTTAGCCAGCGTCTGATTGATATCATCCATCAGCTTGGCCAGCACATCCGGATTCTGTGCCAGCTCGTAAAGAGTGAAAGCTGCCGTTGATGCAGTCGTTTCATAGCCGGCCGAAAAGAAAATAAACATCTGTGCAACAATGTTGGCCTTTGACAGCGACTTGAAGCTGTGCCCAGCTGCGTGAGCCGACCAGACGCCATCATCCTTGTTGATTTGGCCGGTGTTGCGGAGCTGCAGCAATAGTTGCAATATGTCTCGGCGCTCAATGTTGTTCTGCTCCCTAACTGAAATCGTGTGATATACCAGATCTCGCATTTCATTCAAGCCAGAAAATTGCCAGCCCAGGCGATTGAACAGTTTCTCTAGACTGGCAGGGGATTGATATGAACTGTTATTGTTAAGCCTAAGAAACTCATTGTCCTTGGCTCACCTGGGATATAAAAAGGATGTTGTTCCACGCAGAATATTCTTAGCAGTCGGCTTATTAATCTCATTAGCTATGTGACGCAGCTCATTGTTGGGCTTTGCAAAGCTGTCGACATCCAGACCGAATATCGTCGAGGCAATAATATCAATAGCAAAGCTGAAAGAGCAATCCGATGCAGTGATACACACAAGCGTACTATGTATGTGATTTCGACTATTTGCTTACGATGACATTAAATTCTTCATATCGACTTCTACACTGCTCGTCTCATCTATTTTTTCATTCAAATGAGCCATCATCTTGTCCGCAACGTCCTCCGCAGTGCCAAACATACCCTTCAGTTTGCCCGATGTAAACGATGGCGATAACTTATTGCGCATTGATTTCCAGCTGCTGCCCTCCATGGAGAACAGATTCGCTGACAAGGGATCATGCTGCTCATCCACGTAAACGCCACGATCATGAAAATGGGCAAAATCCGTGGTCAGCATATCGTGGGCGATTTGTGCATCGCGCACCAGCAGCGCAGGCCTCAACGTAAGATAGATGCCAACAAAGGGCTTACTGCTGGCCAGGTACATGTCATACATGGCCAAGCCGAACGATCGTTTCTTCTGCCGCACCGAGTCCAGGGCGCCAAGCGGTATGCTTGCCTCAATATAGGGGAAGCCCTTCCGCGCCCAGAAACTGAACGTCCACCTCAGATAGACGAACAGCAGCGCCGCTAACGCTAGCAAAATCAGTAACGCAATCATTGTGAATATCAAGTGAACCCCAAGCGACTTCAATGCAAACTAACTCACTAAATGCAGAGACAACTTTATAGTCGTATGCGGTCTGTCCGACTTCTTATCGCATTGGAAGAGGTTTGCCATGTTTTGCTTATGCCGATTGTGGCTTATCGCGTTAGTAAATTTGTTTAGTATTCACAATGACAAGGCACAATCAGGTTTGACTTTTGTTTGTAAGAATGACGAGCTTAAAACATCAGATAGCTTTAATATTTTACTCATACTTTGTTAATATTGAGTATATACTCGTACATATGTATACATATATATATTATATATATTTTTTTTTTGTTGATAATGGATGATTTCGTAATTTCGTAAATATTGGCGCCATATCTACACATGAAAAAATAACAGTTGAGTTATTTTTATTCCTTGTTTGCTTAAATATCTATTTGCATTGTTTTTGCATATATATAGTTATTTATTATGCATAAGTAAATGCGGTGGCTTTTTTAACCATCGAATGGGCCGGTAACCGTCCTTATCGATACGGTAAATAAAATTGTGTGGCGGCGCCCACACTGGCAGCCATAATTGGCAAAAGCGATTATTGATAGAGCCGCGTTTCTTCCACAATTTTAAAGCAAGAGAGAGTCTGAAAACTGTAACGTTCTCACTTGTTGCTCGTTGTGTTGCATGTGTTGTCAATGACTTTTCATAAGGTTGATTCCATTGACACTTCACATTGCGGCCCCTCCCTGCAAGTCCTGCATGGCCTGCATGGCCTGCATGTCCTGACAGGGTTGTCAGGAGTCGCTCCAGAAATCGAGATAAGAGCGGACTACAGCCGGCGATATTGAATATTAAATCCAATTAGGGCTTCATCAATAACATGCAATTAAGTTGGAGAAGCCACCCTCATTCTATACTTCCCCCTCTCCCCCTCTCCCACTCTCTCCCCATCTCTTCCTCTCTCGCTCGCTTAGGTGTCAGCTCTGCCGTGCAGCGTTAGGCAGCATTTAGCGGGAAAACAAGCGCTAACAAACGAGTCGCAGCATTTTCTCTCACACACAGAGATTGCTATCTTGAAGCCAGCAGTTCTCAATAGCCGCAGTTGAATTCCCCTGCGGTCAGCTGGCAGATCGTTCTTCCCCCCCTCTGCCAAGGCCTTAAGTATGTTTGTAATTTAGATTTATATGCTACCCCCGCTGCCCATCAATATACCTCATAGTATATATATATATATATATATATGTACATATATGTAATGAATGTTGGCGTTGATTATGTTTGATTTATGCGACAAGCGAGTTTGCCGTTGAGGCAGAGGGGCAGTCCATGGGGGTTGCTGCTGCCACAGTCAGAGATGTGTTAATCCAGCGGGAAGCATCGGGAAACAGAAACAGCATTGCCTGGTCAGAAAACCGCAGTTCACTTTCATCTCGGGCCTTGAGATAGGTATGAATTTCTCTACGGCACTTTTAATTGCTGGCCAAAAACTGTAAATGACACCCTCATAAATTGCCGCTCTTTGTGTCATTAAGACGGAGTCACGAGGGGCGGGTGGAGGCCTGTCGGCTTGTCGTTCCCAGTATGTCCAGCTGTCAATCACATTTAGTTGAGTGCGTAAAAAAGGAAACGACCATTTAACGACAGGCCATCAAAAATACCAAATACTCGCAGCGAGTGAGAATCACAGCTCGAAAACTGGTTAAATCAGCAACAAGCCAAGAAGCTTCATTAGACGAGCGATGGCTTTTAATGAGCCCTCTTAACTCTATGAAGTGGGTGGAGGGGGCGCTGTGTGCACGGAGAATTTTATTTGGGTGGGGGTAAGTTGGTTGGAAATCTTATGATGCATTAAAATTTGCAAGTTTTGACTTTGCTTTGTGCTGCTGCCGCTGCTGCTGCTGCTGCTGCTGCTGCTGTTGACTGCTGACATTTGTGTGTCACTGGCACGTTTCGCATGCTTTTAGGCGCTCGCACACACACACACACACACAAGCACACACGCAGAGGCAGTAGCAATTTATGCAAATGTCGCTTTTCTGCGTAGCTGACTCGCTTTTTTAATGAGCACATAGCGAAAGCATGAGCAAGCCAGAGAGAGAGAGAGAGAGAGAGAGGGAGAGGAAGAGACACACACACACACACACCCGTATGCATGTGTGTGTGTTTGTGTTGTGCTGGTGTCTTGACTTGCCGCTTGAGAAGCAATTAAATTGAAATAAGCAAATGTTTTTTTTTCTGCGCCAGCCAAACAGTTGGAGCCATAAAATCAAGCGGCGACAAGCACACACACAACAGTTGCCACGCCCTCGCTCATGCACCCGCCCTCAACTAGCTGGCAGCATTTGATGTTCATTGGGCAATCAATTAGATTGCATTTTAGCAGCCTTGTTTTCCATTTTGTCCCGATTTCGATTTCTTCGATTGCACAAATGCCAAGTGAAACTAGAGTTTGTCGTTGTCGTTGTTGTTGCTGTCTGTCGCAGCACATGCAACAAGAGCTTCTAAAGCTACGGCAAGCAACAGTCTGTTGGCCATTTGAATAATTGTTGGCCCAAAAACAGGCCGCCAAATTCACCTGAAATGGCCAAAGCAACATACAAAATGTGGCTGCAACATGTATCTAGGTTTGAGTTGGCTACGTTTTAGTACAAATATGTATGTGGCCAGCCACATTTCAGTTTGGACACATTTTTGGAAAACATTTGATGCTCGGCAACATTTGTCGAGCAACATATTGCTACGATAATGTTGCTAATGCTGATAACAGCTGCCAAATGTATTTTATTTTGTGTTTTTTCAGCCTTTAAAGATGTGAACTTAAATAATAAGTATACTGAACTTTAATAAGTAAAAAGTGCTAAAGTGCTAAAAGTAAGAATTTAATTATTAATTGCAGGAACAACGAAAATACGTTTTCTAAATTTCGTTTATCTTTCTCTTTCGAAATCTCTCCATGAATAGCTTTATTTATATGTAAATAAAAATTAGAGAATTGTTTTGGCTTTTCCAAGAATAACATTAAGTGTCTGATTGAAGGCTCTTTGGAAAATAGAATTCCCGGAAATCGAAATTAAGCTGTTCTCATTGAGTTCATTGCTAGTTCTTGGCTTGAACTCTTGTCGGCCATTTGTTTGCCTAACTTGATTATAGATAATTCCTATGTGTCTGTGTGTGTTTGTTTGTGTATCTTATTAATGGTAGTACTGGTTAGCCAGAGATAAACTGAATTTGGGGTTACTTATGACTTCGATTGGGTTGAGTGACCATAACCCACCGATGAGGGTTATGGCCACTTTCTGTCAAATTAGTGCCTAGTTTTGGGCGCATAATTGGCCTTAGCAAAAACTTTATACACGCAGTCATAAAAGATTTATGGAAATTATGCATGTTGCTGTTGCTGTTCTTCTCGTTTTTGATGCTGTTGTTGTTTGTGTTGCCAGCTCAGATTTATGAGCACATGCAATAAATCACACACACAGACAAGCAGCGCACGTGTGTGTGTGTGTGTATGTGTGTTGGTGAGTTGTCTATTAATTGGTTGCACAAAACAACAGCAGTTAAGGCTGTTGCCAAAGGTCAAGTTTCTGCATGTACATATGTTGCGGCAACATGTTGCCACAGCTATAGGCACACACGAGCACGAGCATTGCGAGAGAATCATAATCGTTGCTTATCGTTGATCGGGGAGGGGTGTTGTCGATGGAAGAGGGCGGGTGGCACAGCGGTCCATTTACGAAGCGATGGCGACCAGAACGAAAACTGTGCCTGGCCTGCGTCGAACATGTTTGCGTTGGACTCGCAACCTTTTGCCAAATCTGTTCGTTGCTGTTAACAGCATAAGTAACAGTAACAGTTCCTTAACATTTGTCTTTGGGGCAAACTGCATCAGATTATTTTTGCTATACCATGCATTAAAATGTATTGATTAGTTATGTTAATTGTCCGCGTCGAATGTTACAATGGGTGCCACAATTTCTGACAGGTGTTTTTGAATGGTTTTGACAATGAAACAATATTTTTTGGTATATTCACCCACTTAAATTTAATCTTTGTCTGGGGACTTTCGTGTTTCACGGACTTAATGACTATAATAGCTAGAGGCTTCAAATTTGAAATATAAGTTCTCATATACCGTAGGTCTGATTAGGGTTATTTAATTGTATCGGTAACTGTTAATGTTTTGCGAATATCTATATAATTCGAGTAAAAGATACAAATGTGAATTGATTGCATTGCAAATGACATTTAAGCTACACAGATATATTTTTGGGTAATTATGAACATTATATTCAAATCGAATAAGAAGTTCTTTCATATTGAACAACCAACTGTCAACAGCTGAGTTTAGGGTATCTCTTAGTCGAGCTCTCTCGTTTATTAATTGCATCACACAGCAGTTCATTATTGGTTAATTTTAATAACAATAATATGCGAAGTTTACATTAATTAAAATCAAATGCTTAACTGCTTAATTTGGCATCGCATCGATGAGGATGAGTTCGGCTTGCAATCTGGTACGGGTTGGCGTGGGTTGGCCATCGAACATTTTGGTTGCATGAGGCGCTCGATGTGGTTGGCTGCGCCACTCGACGCCGTTGTCGCGTCAGTCTCTCATTCGCCTCTCGTTCTCGCTGTCGTTCGCAACGCGCGCGCGCTTCGTGTCGACCACTGCTGAGGATATTTTTGTCGGTTTCGTTCGCCTGCAGAAATTGATAAACCAATTCTTCATTTGCTTAGCGCCAAATTGGTCGGAATCTAAAGAAAAAAAAAACGTAATATTTATGTGGGAAAGTGCGTGTTTTGTTTGGTGAGTGAACAACGAAAAAAACCAAGAAAAAAACAGCAAAAAAGCAAGCAACACAAATCGGCCAAATTCCAAACTTAACTTGAGTTTGACAAGTGGCTCGCAATTTATGCGGTAATTAGGCAAAAAAAAAAGGCAAGACAAGTGCGTGACCCATTCCACAAAATTGTATGTTGTGGATGCTGCGCAGTCCTCCCTCCCAGAAGTAAATAACTTTTGGGTAAGGTGCGTGCCCAACTGACCCCCCCACTTGCCACTTGCCACTTGCCACTTACCACTTGCCGGTTACAGTTACAGTGCGTGTGCATAATCTGCGTTGCCTGGCATCGGACTGGGATGGACCACGTAGTGGGGCAAAGGGACAGGAAGTGGCGCCGACACCATTGTCGTAATTTCGCGTTAAAATAAACACACAAAAGCAAAAAACAAAGAAAAAACAACAACCAAAAAATAAGCAAAACATCTAAAAAGAAATGCTCAAAGAGCACCGTGACAACAACAACCAAATCAACAGCGGGGTGTGCAAAAAAATAGAATAAAAAAAAAAACAAGTAAGAATTGAAATTTAGGCCAAAAGCGGATTACGAAAATTGTTGCTGTTGCTAGCAAGTAACAACAATAACAACAGCAACAACTGCCACGACGACAACAACAACAACAGCAGGCAGCATAAAAGGAAGATTTTGTCCACACTAAGCAGAAGGCAAGTGATTGTATTTGTGCGTGTGTGCGTGTGTGTGAGTGTGTAGAGAATAAAGTGAACAACAACAGTTGAGAAGAAAAACCAAATAAAATCGAATACATAAAATCAACAATCGAAGCGGGCGAGAACTGGGCAAAATACGAAAAAAAAGGAAACGTGAGAATTGATTCACTTGGAAATTTGCGTGTGTCATTTTCGCGCTAATTAGCATCTAGCCGCAAGGTCTTGTTGCGTGCAGCACATCAATTAATTTGCTGCTGCTGCCCCACCCCCCGCGCGCAACGATAACAATTATATTTTCGCACCCGAAGAGCAAAATGCGACTGTAAAAACGCCACATAAAGAAAAACCTGCAAAAACAAAAGCACACCAAATTAATGGCAATCGGGATCTATAAGTGTGTGTGTGTGTGTGTGTGTGTGTGTGTGCGTGTGGTGCGTGAAATGAACCTAACTCCATACCCCCCACCACCCACCAGTCGAATCAAGCGCGTGCTGTCATAATTTATCACAATTGTCAACGGATCGCAGCGTCTGCTCCACAGAGAAGGAGAAAGCAACGGGATAGAGAGTAGAGGGAGAAAGGGAGCGAGAGAGAGAGAGAGAGAGAGAGAGAGAGAGAAAGGGAGGGGGCGAAAGTGCATCCAGAAGATACAAATTGTTTATGAAGAACGTCGCATTCGGGCCAGTGCGTTAGAACAATAATAACTCGTAGCTACAACAACAACAGCAACAAGGTTCACATATTTTTTTTGGTTCCCTTTTTACTTTCGCCCTTGCGCATATTAAAAAAAAAAGCGAGCAAACCAAAAAAGCAAACAGATAAAATAAAGCGCTGGCAGCCAGATTTGGATTAGCAAAGCGAACGCAGGGCGAAATAACTTTGGGTGAACTTAGCTTTGGAGCAGAGCTCTATGCGAAAACTTGCGAATTAAGCTCTGACTCCACATTGTGTGCGTCAAATGACTTTAAGGATAAGCAGCAATTCGTTATTTATTAGGCGGCTGAGCTCGACTAGCAGATATCCTAAGCGCTTAATGACAGTAGTTTGTTCAATATGAAAATATGTTTTGCTTCTCAAGCGCTGTGCTTCGTGAACGAACCCAATTAAATATTGACAGTTGATCAATAATATGTCTAAGTAGTTTATATATCAATTGGAAGGCAATATACTTATCTCTGAAATTAAAGAAATCTGAACTAAAAAATGGAATTCGGGAATTGATGTTCCAAATTACATTTGCACAACACAAATGGATTCGCGTTGACAATAATTTCTTTGGCAAACATTATTAAATTTATTCATTCATCAATAAGCAACATTTATGCATAGCTGGCAAGCGAATTCAAATTCTAAACTTGACTTTATCCAATGCAACAACTCTATTCAATTCGAGTGGCGACTAAAACTCATTATTTAATAGACTTTTATATATATATTTTTTTTCGTTTTCATTCAGAGATGTGTGCATTTAAGTCAGAATTGACTTACTGGTCCAATATTCATGAATGGATTCGATTTCGTGTCCGCTCTTGCAACTTGCCTTAAGCATTATCAGAGATAAGACTTGGCTGACACACAGCGGTTGAAGAGTGCCCGTTTTGGTGGGCATGCCTTAAGACCAATTTTGGTTACCTGGCAACCAACACACGCATGTTGCAGTACCCATACACACACACACACATAAATGGACACACTGAATCCAGATGATTTCGGTTGACCAAAGTCAAATCTTGTGGCTAAGTTCAACTAAGCGCCTCTCAACGTCTTGGAACACAAAAAAAGTAAAATAAAAAACCAAGTCAGCTACACACACACACACATATATACAGCACACACATCTGTATATAGCCACACATATGCCACACATATACATATAAACGAGCAAATCACAAAATCCACTATACACCCCTCGATAAACTCATATGAATGCTAGTGCCTTAGGATATTTGCAAAGCCAGCGACGGCAAAGTCCACACACTGTACTCCATTAAAACAAATAGAAAAAAAATAGTAACACACTCACGCACACACACACACATCCAATCACACACACTCTATACTATATGGACATATACAGGCGCTTCGCTAAAAATATGAGCGAAACAATACAAAACGATGAGAAACAGGAAACATGAAGCAACAACATTTTGCTTATATAAAGTTGGGGCACGCCAACAAAAAAAAGTAAGCAACAAAGACCCAACATTTAGGTAACTGTATAGAAAAAATTGAATTTTCCAAACAAAATGCTTAAAGCAGCAGCAAAAACACAAAAAAGAAAACTGAAGCAGAAACTGCACATAAAATCTTTGCTATGTGAAAATGCAAATAATGTTTGCCCACACACACATATGCGTATACGAGTATGTATGTGTAGGCGAGTGTGTGTGTTTGTATGTGTGTGTGAATTTGTGTGTGTTTGCAGCGTAGCAATAAAACTTTCAATATATATTTTATTAGATATTTTCTGACCATTTTGTGCATAATAAATTTCATAGTTAAGCTGCAACAAATGCTCAACTGCAAATAAATAGAAAACTACACAAACAGAGACATGCATAGAGAGAATGTGTGTGTGAGAGAGAGAGAGAGCGCATATGGCAAATAGTGCAGAATATTTGAATAAAAATTATAAAAACTCACTTCAATTATATCAATATTAATAAGCAATTGCAATTGTGATTAGAAAAGTGAAGGCGATATTTATTTGAGCTAATTCGTATGGCAAATTAATAAAAGCCAAGAGTCAAATCATAGTGATTCTATTTGAATAATAATAATTACTATATATTCTCAGATAAGAGCACCTTCTTCAAAGCACACAGCAAACGATAAAAACTCTTGACGAGAGTCCTCTATCCTCTACATAGACATATATATATATATATATATATATAAATATCAATGTGTGCTTTATATATAGTTTTATCTTAAATATAAGTCGAGCATGAAAATGCCATGGCACAGACTCCTTCATCTTTTTATAAAGCCCCTTGGCCAAAACTATGCACATAAAATGAGACAAAATTTACAAAAATAAACTGATGCCCGATATAAATTTACTTATTGCTAAACTGCTAACTAGCGTCTGTATACGTAATCGGAGCGATTGGAAATTTGTGAAATCAAACGATTATTATTTTTTAATTTTCATTATTATTTAATCAGGTCGATTGGAAAATTGTGAAATCAACGATTATCATTTTTATTATTATCTAAATGAAAGCGCAATTTGGGCAACTGACTGTATTGTTTAAGGCGACTGATTAATAATTATAGCTCGAGTCGAGCTCTCTCGATACACTGACTCCAGCTGTAAAATATATATCAATTTCTCTGATATTAGTTAGTTGTTGAAAATACCTTTTGGATAACAAAATCACATAACTGGCTAACTATGGATTATCTATTTTTTGTTACTTGCTCAAAAGAAGTAAAGTTAATTTTGCTCGCCAGTTTTGACAGGCTTTTTTCGGTTAGCTTTATTATAAAACTTTATTAAAGAATTCTCATAAACAGCTGAAAAATCAACTAAACCAAAAGATTGGCCTTAACAAATTCAGTACGAAGAGCAAGCATTAAGTGTTAAGTGATAGTTAAAACTCATAATCCCCATGCTGGTTATAAGAGCGTAGAGAACATTAAATTCTTATCATAGTTTGATTATGCAGATTGGATTTTAATCCAATGCAGGAGTGCTGCTCTGTGTGTGTCACCAGGCTCATTAAAGAGCAATAGCGGCTAACGATTGGTAGAGTATTAATATTATTATTATTACTATTATAGTCCGTTATGGGTCACGTGCGACGTGGAAATGCATTTTTAAATGAATTTCTGCAATGAATATGCAAATGGAAAATGCAAAGTCTGTGAACATTTTCCAATTAACGTTATTTAAGCAGAGGCCTCGTGTTTGACTTCAACTTGCAATTAAAAACTGTTGCCCAAGCACGTAGCCAAGCAGTCAAAGTGCTTCTGCCGTAGCTCCGACTGACACTTCCACCGTAAGTTGCAACGTCGCGTCTCGTTGTATTCTCTCACATATATCATGCAAATTGCTGCGAAATATTTAGCTGACTGCTTTAATGAAACGCGACCATTTCTGCAAGACAAAAGTTCTTCAACTTTCTTTTTGCGTCGCTCTCAATTCTCAATTCAAATCAACTCAACGCCTAGCTTCAAGTTCAATTTCAGCTTTGGTCGTCGTCGTCGTCGTCGTCGTAGTTGATTTTGATGCTGTTTGCATTTAATTTGAACTTTTCTCATCTGATTTATGTATTTCGCTGCGAAACGATTTTGCATATTTATTTCGCATCTATTACTATGTGAGGTTTTTAAAGGCCAGCAGCTTATGGATTCTGTGGCTTGTAGGCTTTACAACGTTGCTGTTGTTGTTTTGGTTGGTGTTACCATTGGCATTGGCATTGCCACAACACTTTTGCTATGGAGATGCCACCAGCGATATTTGTAATTCTAATGCTTTCAAAGTGTTTTTTCTTTTCCCTCTTTTTCCTCGCTGATATGCGGCATTTGCATACAATTTGTAAGCGTGTGGCATGGATTTTAAAAAACAAAAAAGCGGTTAGCAGCAGCAAGCTCGTCTGTGGGGCAGTTGTGATTTTGTTGGGGAGGGCACCCAACACGCCCACCCAATTGCAGTGGAATGTGTAGTGTGTGTGTCTCAATTACAATGCATTGACCCGAGCGTGTGTGTGTGTGTGTGTGTGTGTACTTGTGTGAATTGAGTGCTTGCAACAACAGCAGCTGAATGTCTTGTAACTCAATTATTACAATAAATTATATTATTATGCGTGCTTATCTTACATGCGGCTAATTGTTCTTTTTGCCGAGCTAATTGCATGCAATTTGTGATGTGGGCGGGGCAAAATGTTGCCTCTCAACTTCAACTCAACAACGACAAGGAGAACAATGATAATTTATCAATTTGCGCAGCCTCGGCGTGGAAGTAAATGAAGCGAGCAAGGAAAATCGAGCTTATCCCATGTTAAACATACTTAAGCGCAGGCAAACACACACACACACACACACACACACACACACACACACACTCACAAACATGTTTTGTTCTTGTTATTGTTGTTGAAGCAAACATGGCGCACAATGCTTGTAAATTTTTATTGGTAAGCCATAGAAAAAACACAAGCTGGGTTATATAGAAGAAGAGCGGGCCAAGAGCAAACAATGAAAAGATAGCGAGCTGCTGCAAATTTCCAATTGAATTGGAAATATGTATTAAAATGAGCAGAGGGTACAGCCACAGCCACAGCCACAGCCACAGTCAACGCTTCAGCTTTAGCAGTAGTTGCCATTAGGGACAATTGGCCAATGGCCATGACAAGAACATGCAACCGGCAGGAGGATGCTGACAATATGTGGGATATCGTCCTAATATGAAAGTCAACCTGAAAGCTGCAGAGTTTTGCTGGCTGCTGCATAGGCTGTGTAACTTACGAACAATACGATTGTGCGATTGTGTTTTCATCTTCTTCAGAATGGTTCTTCACTCATATATGCATTAAATATATTTAAAATTAAAGTAAGAGTTGAGGTGCCAAGAAGATATCCTAAACTCAGCCAATAAAAAATAGAATGCACGATATTTTTCCAGTTAATCAATAGTATATTTAGCTATATAATTTATCAATTAAAATGCAATATCTTTACAACTGTATTTTATATTGCTATTGTATATATTGGTATACGATAACTAATATTTCAAATTTGAAGTCTCTAGCTATTTTACCCCAGTTGATGCTGATTAAGATTATATATAGCTGAAGGAGTCGTACATCCTTCCTTCTGTCTGTATCATGCCTTGGCACATGCTTTTTTTTAAGGAGAAATCCGTCTTCACATTAAGAGATGTAATTAATTTTTATTTACTAATTACCCCGTTAAACATTTACTTTGTGGAATATTAAAGTGAGTTTAATTTTGAGATTTTAAAGAATTTACTCTGTTTTTTTTTTGGTGAACGCAGAATCCGAAATGCGATAAAACGAAGCCGCAAACATCGCTTTAATGCAGACACCATCAGAGGCAAGGCTACGAAATCGTGAAGCAGCTTCGATTATCGCCGCTCGCCTAATTGACTTTCTGTGTTGCGATTTTACCTGCAGTCGCTATTTGCTCTTGATATTGCCATTGCAGCTGCTGATAGAGCTGATTGCCCAGTTGGTTAGTCAGTTGCAGCAGCAGCAGTTTCCACAGCAGTCACAGCATCTCCTGGCGCTCCAGTGATGCTCGCGTGTACAAAAAGCACAATGCGAACATTTGCATTTAGATTGAATTCGTCTGCCGTTTGGGTATTTCCATTATTTTTTGTTCTGTTTTGTTTGCCTCCCCTCCAAGGATTGACTGATGCAAGCCAGCGAAACCAAACTTTCAGCCACCGCGTTGCAGATATCGATGGATGGATTAAAACGAAAAGAAAAAATAAATAAAACGCTTACAGGACAAAAATATGTGGATAATTGTTTGCTTTTGGTTTGTGTGACAAATCTTAATTAAATGCATAATTCGTATTTATTATTCAAATGTTTGCGATTTATGCAAAGCGTCCTCTCCGTTCTCGTTTATAAATATTAATTAGAAAATTGTTGGCGTAGAAATGTGTGCTACGATTATTTATGAAAATATCATGTGAATTTTGCATGTGGCGATATGTTATCAATTGAATAACTATTGTGTGTGTGTGTGTGTGTGTGTGTGCATGTGACAAGCGCACATAATTGAAGAGCTATATAGATAGCACACACACACACACACACACACACCCACACATAGGGAATCATGTGTGTGTGTGTGTATATATAGCACTTCCTTTTGCTGCCTTGCCAAACTGCTTGTATCCCTTTTGAATAAATTAATGTCAGAAGTGCTTTGGCTTTGGCTTTTGATTTTGATTGATGATTGTGCGCCTGCATAAGCAACGACAACAACAAAGCACAGACTAGCCACCCACTCAGTTCAGCCAGCCACCCACTTTAGCCGCCCACTTTTGATCCGCATCGACTCTCATGTCTGAAGAGGCTCTCTTTGGCTTGGCTTGCTTTGGCATTTGCTTATACAGCTGATGAGAGACAGTCACAGGATGTGTGTGCATAGAAATGACGCATAAATAACCAGTCTTGAAGTGAATTCGTGCTACAGCCAAAGTTGCATACCACCACCCTCACCCCATGCACTCCTCACCCACATCAATGCTAGTGGCATTTAAACTGGCTGCATCATAGTCATCATCATTGCAGTCCCGGTCCAACATCGATGTCAGCGTTCGTATCAAGCCAATGACAACAGCAGCAGCAGCAGCAGCAGCAGCAATAGCAGCAGTAGCATGTAGCATAGGTCTCCTATGTGTGCCACACGCACGTGCGTCACCGCTTATCTATTTGTGTGTGTACCATTGTGAGAGAGAGAAGACGCATCAATCAGCTGTTTGTCGCTGTCTTTGATGTCTGTAAAAAGTGCACACAGCGATGCGTTCTGCTTTCCTCATTGTCCTCAACCCATTGTGTCTCTGTGTATGTATTGTTTTGTGTAAGCGCGGGGGGGGGGGGGGGGGGCGTGGTTGTGTAATCAATTACGTGAATTCATTAATCATGCAAAATACTCGGCAAGAGCAGCAGCAGCAGCAGCAGAAACAGCAGCAACGACAGCAGCACGGCGGCTTATTGATTTTGTCGAGCATGTTTTTTATCAGCTGACGTCACGCTTTGCCTTAAAATTAATAAATTTTTGTGGCGGAATGATAGCTGGCAGAAA
The DNA here is from genome assembly GCA_035041595.1 of Drosophila basisetae. Taxonomy (NCBI): domain Eukaryota; kingdom Metazoa; phylum Arthropoda; class Insecta; order Diptera; family Drosophilidae; genus Drosophila; species Drosophila basisetae. The sequence goes on along the minus strand of JAWNLB010000147.1, from coordinate 8,729,449 downwards.
TAAGTCAGTTGGCTCAACTGCTGACTCGAATTGCTGGCATTGTCCTATTTTCTGACTGCCAGTAGATACACAAATTTGCATAATAATCTACGTCTTTCAAGACAAGACATTGCCGACTCGCTCTCGCTCTCTCTCTCTCTCTCTCTCTCTTTCTCTCTCTGTCTGGCTGTCTCTTTTTGTGGCTTGCTGCTTCAAGGTTAATTTGTTTCAGGAACAAAACTTTGCGGGCGCACACGAAAGTATGCTAATGTTTTTATCTGGCACTGCCAATTTCATGTGCCGCATTACGAATGTGCGAAAATATTGAAACTCTTTTAATGAGGTTACAAGACTTTTGTGTAAAACTTTCATACACAAGTATTAAGGCAACAGAAGTTGGCAATCGTCTTTCGTTGAGCTGCTGCCTTTCAAATGGAATTCGCTTGTTATATGCAAATTAATGTATATATGTTTATATATATCTGGTATACAAGTAATTGTACGAGTATATACAGGGTATAATATATATGAAAACAATCTATGTAAAGTTGCAATAATTCCCGTTAAGATTCTATCGCATTCTTAGCCAAGTATTTTAAGCATTTTGATTGGGAGAGTGAACGGAATCTGCACTGAATAAATGGAACATTAGAATCTTTAAAGTCTCATTTGAATCTGTAAAGTCATGGGAGTAAATGTACTACTTACCAAATGATTGATCTATTTTCTTCAAAAGTGAATGTTATTATTTAATGAAGTTGAGTTGAGTTGAGTAGAAGCTTCGACACTATAAAGTATTTCAACTGACGAGTCGATTTAGTCGATTTCAGATGCTATAAAAGAGAGTGACGTCCAAATTGGAAAACAAGTCCGTGTAGATCAAGTTAATTTCATTTTATCGACAACTGATTCCGTTTTGCGAAGATATATATCCAATAAATTTAAATTAAATAAAATATGGTTGCCCATTTGACATATCATTGATAAGCTGTACAAGTTTCATTAAGATCGGATAAGAAACACAGATTTTGTAAGCCAACCACACTCAGCATGCTTAATATGTATTCAGCAGCTGGGTTTCAGGAATCTCCCACTCAAGTTGTTTGTATTAGAGCATTCCAACTTGCCTCTAGCTCTTTCATATGGTACGCTTTTGCTTGGGCAGTTGCACAACCGATACACAAGTATCTCAATACTATTTGTTTGTTGAATCGCTTTCCAAAATTTATTGCTGTTGATGGGCACAACAAACTCAGGTCAAAGTATTTTACGTTGAACTATTTGTGTAATTGATTTCGGAAATCGTTTAGAGAGCTGCTTTCGACTCACCTGCCTGCCAAATAGTCTCTAACTTCAATTTAAGTTTCAGTTTGTGAGCGTTTAATCCCTGCGGCGCGTTCAGAGGGCTTTTCTTATCTACATTCTTGTTGCGCATGTTTCACAATTTGTTATGCGACCGTTCTTTTTTTTTCTTTTTGTGGAGCAGCCCTAAGCTTAAGAGCAGCCGCATTCCGTGGCTCGTGAGCCCTTTTTATGCGAGCCCTTAAAATGTAAATTTACGTCGGCGTTGCCGAATGGAATGGTGACACTGAATTTGCGTCAGGTAACTTAAGGGGGCTAACGCTAATTATGTGCAGCCGCACAAGTGCCTTTAGACGGTGGCAGAGCAGTTGCAGTTAGTTCAAGTTGTTGCTGGCAGGCGAGCTGCTGGTTTTACGAGCTGATAAGCTCTGAGCACTAAACTCAGTCAGTCGTCTCTAGGCAAGACGGCTGACAGTTGTCACATACATATTCATTCGCACCAGACACAAATTCCAAATTCCATGAGCTAATGCGATTTTTGGAAATTGACAGCAACATGACATTGCTTACGACTTTAATGACAAGCACAACATGAGGCATGGAAAGAATGGAGTGAGGTGTGGATGCGGAGCAATGGCTTCATTGATGACAAGTGGCAATATTTTATG